>CP136063.1:288641053-289048553 GCA_032622095.1 Siphonodentalium dalli
AATGACTACAGAAAATAAATATCTGCATGTTGTAATGCAAATGTATGTTTAAAGGAACAGATGTATCTCAACTTAAAGGGACATAAGTAACACAGTCACCAACTTAAAGGGGTGTCTGCAATAGACTGGTTCCTTGGTGGAATACGGTTGGATATTTTCAATTTGGTGCACGTTTCTCCATACCGCGCCATGTCAAATCTGGCCATATCAGAATCGGGTTGTCATTTACAATGACTACAGAAAATAAATATCTGCATGTTGGAATGCAAATGTATGTTTAAAGGAACAGATGTCTCTCAACTTAAAGGGACATAAGTAACACAGTCATCAACTTAAAGGGGTGTCTGATATAGACTGGCTCCATGGTGGACTACGGTTGGATATTTTCAATTTGGCGCATGTTTCTCCATACCGCGCCATGTCAAATCTGGCCATATCCGAATCGGGTTGTCATTTACAATGATTACAGAAAATAAATATCTGCATGTTGGAATGCAAATGTATGTTTAAAGGAACAGATGTATCTCAACTTAAAGGGAGATAAGTAATACAGTCACCAACTTAAAGGGGTATATGCAATAGTCTGGTTCCATGGTGGATTACGGTTGGATATTTTCAATTTGGCGCATTTTTCTCCATACCGCGCCATGTCAAATCTGGCCAGATCCGAATCGGGTTGTCATTTACAATGACTACAGAAAATAAATATCTGCATATTGGAATGCAAATGTATGTTTAAAGGAACAGATGTCTCTCAACTTAAAGGGAGATAAGTAACACAGTCACAAACTTAAAGGGGTGTCTCCAATAGACTGGTTCCATGGTGGATTACGGTTGGATATTTTCAATTTGGCACATGTTTTTCCATACCGCGCATATGTCATATCTGGCCATATCCGAATCGGGTTGTCATTTACAATGACTACAGAAAATAAATATCTGCATGTTGGAATGCAAATGTATGTTTAAAGGAACAGATGTATCTCAACTTAAAGGGACATAAGTAACACAGTCACCAACTTAAAGGGGTATCTGCAATAGACTGGCTCCTTGGTGGATTACGGTTGGATATTTTCAATTTGGCGCATGTTTCTCCATACCGCGCCATGTCAAATCTGGCCATATCCGAATCGGGTTGTCATTTACAATGACTACAGAAAATAAATATCTGCATGTTGGAATGCAAATGTATGTTTAAAGGAACAGATGTCTCTCAACTTAAAGGGACATAAGTAACACAGTCATCAACTTAAAGGGGTGTCTGATATAGACTGGCTCCATGGTGGACTACGGTTGGATATTTTCAATTTGGCGCATGTTTCTCCATACCGCGCAATGTCAAATCTGGCCATATCCGAATCGGGTTGTCATTTACAATGATTACAGAAAATAAATATCTGCATGTTGGAATGCAAATGTATGTTTAAAGGAACAGATGTATCTCAACTTAAAGGGAGATAAATAACACAGTCACCAACTTAAAGGGTTATCTGCATTAGACTTGGTCCATGGTGGACTACAGTTGGAATTTTCAATTTGGCGCATGTTTCTCCATACCGCGCCATGTCAAATCTGGCCACATTCGATTCGGGTTGTCATTTACAATGACTACAGAAAATAAATAGATGCATGTTGGAAAGCAAATGTATGTTTAAAGGAACATATGTATCTCTAATTAAAGGGAGATAAGTAATACAGTCACCAACTTAAAGGGGTATATGCAATAGTCTGGTTCCATGGTGGATTACGGTTGGATATTTTCAATTTGGCGCATGTTTCTCCATACCGCGCCATGTCAAATCTGGCCACATTCGAATCGGGTTGTCATTTATAATGACTACAGAAAATAAATAGATGCATGTTGGAAAGCAAATGTATGTTTAAAGGAACAGATGTATCTCAACTTAAAGGGAGATAAGTAATACAGTCACCAACTTAAAGGGGTATATGCAATAGTCTGGTTCCATGGTGGATTACGGTTGGATATTTTCAATTTGGCGCATTTTTCTCCATACCGCGCCATGTCAAATCTGGCCAGATCCGAATCGGGTTGTCATTTACAATGACTACAGAAAATAAATATCTGCATATTGGAATGCAAATGTATGTTTAAAGGAACAGATGTCTCTCAACTTAAAGGGAGATAAGTAACACAGTCACCAACTTAAAGGGGTGTCTCCAATAGACTGGTTCCATGGTGGATTACGGTTGGATATTTTCAATTCGGCACATGTTTTTCCATACCGCGCATATGACATATCTGGCCATATCCGAATCGGGTTGTACAGAAAATAAATATCTGCATATTGGAATGCAAATGTATGTTTAAAGGAACAGATGTCTCTCAACTTAAAGGGACATAAGTAACACAGTCATCAACTTAAAGGGGTGTCTGATATAGACTGGCTCCATGGTGGACTACGGTTGGATATTTTCAATTTGGCGCATGTTTCTCCATACCGCGCCATGTCAAATCTGGCCATATCCGAATCGGGTTGTCATTTACAATGATTACAGAAAATAAATATCTGCATGTTGGAATGCAAATGTATGTTTAAAGGAACAGATGTATCTCAACTTAAAGGGAGATAAATAACACAGTCACCAACTTAAAGGGTTATCTGCATTAGACTTGGTCCATGGTGGACTACGGTTGGAATTTTCAATTTGGCGCATGTTTCTCCATACCGCGCCATGTCAAATCTGGCCACATTCGAATCGGGTTGTCATTTATAATGACTACAGAAAATAAATAGATGAATGTTGGAAAGCAAATGTATGTTTAAAGGAACAGATGTATCTCAACTTAAAGGGAGATAAGTAATACAGTCACCAACTTAAAGGGGTATATGCAATAGTCTGGTTCCATGGTGGATTACGGTTGGATATTTTCAATTTGGCGCACGTTTCTCCATACCGCGCCATGTCAAATCTGACCATATCCGAATCGGGTTGTCATTTACAATGACTACAGAAAATAAATATCTGCATATTGGAATGCAAATGTATGTTTAAAGGAACAGATGTCTCTCAACTTAAAGGGAGATAAGTAACACAGTCACCAACTTAAAGGGGTGTCTCCAATAGACTGGTTCCATGGTGGATTACGGTTGGATATTTTCAATTTGGCACATGTTTTTCCATACCGCGCATATGTCATATCTGGCCATATCCGAATCGGGTTGTCATTTACAATGACTACAAAAAATAAATATCTGCATGTTGGAATGCAAATGTATGTTTAAAGGAACAGATGTATCTCAACTTAAAGGGACATAAGTAACACAGTCACCAACTTAAATATGCAATAGTCTGGTTCCATGGTGGACTACGGTTGGATATTTTCAATTTGGCGCATGTTTCTCCATACCGCGCCATGTCAAATCTGACCACATTCGAACCGGGTTGTCATTTACAATGACTACAGAAAATAAATATCTGCATATTGGAATGCAAATGTATGTTTAAAGGAACAGATGTCTCTCAACTTAAAGGGACATAAGTAACACAGTCATCAACTTAAAGGGGTGTCTGATATAGACTGGCTCCATGGTGGACTACGGTTGGATATTTTCAATTTGGCGCATGTTTCTCCATACCGCGCCATGTCAAATCTGGCCATATCCGAATCGGGTTGTCATTTACAATGATTACAGAAAATAAATATCTGCATGTTGGAATGCAAATGTATGTTTAAAGGAACAGATGTATCTCAACTTAAAGGGAGATAAATAACACAGTCACCAACTTAAAGGGTTATCTGCATTAGACTTGGTCCATGGTGGACTAGGGTTGGAATTTTCAATTTGGCGCATGTTTCTCCATACCGCGCCATGTCAAATCTGGCCACATTCGAATCGGGTTGTCATTTATAATGACTACAGAAAATAAATAGATGCATGTTGGAAAGCAAATGTATGTTTAAAGGAACAGATGTATCTCAACTTAAAGTGAGATAAGTAATACAGTCACCAACTTAAAGGGGTATATGCAATAGTCTGGTTCCATGGTGGATTACGGTTGGATATTTTCAATTTGGCGCATTTTTCTCCATACCGCGCCATGTCAAATCTGGCCAGATCCGAATCGGGTTGTCATTTACAATGACTACAGAAAATAAATATCTGCATATTGGAATGCAAATGTATGTTTAAAGGAACAGATGTCTCTCAACTTAAACGGAGATAAGTAACACAGTCACCAACTTAAAGGGGTGTCTCTAATAGACTGGTTCCATGGTGGATTACGGTTGGATATTTTCAATTTGGCACATGTTTTTCCATACCGCGCATATGTCATATCTGGCCATATCCGAATCGGGTTGTCATTTACAATGACTACAGAAAATAAATATCTGCATGTTGGAATGCAAATGTATGTTTAAAGGAACAGATGTATCTCAACTTAAAGGGACATAAGTAACACAGTCACCAACTTAAAGGGGTATATGCAATAGTCTGGTTCCATGGTGGACTACGGTTGGATATTTTCAATTTGGCGCATGTTTCTCCATACCGCGCCATGTCAAATCTGGCCACATTCGAATCGGGTTGTCATTTACAATGACCACAGAAAATAAATATCTGCATATTGGAATGCAAATGTATGTTTAAAGGAACAGATGTCTCTCAACTTAAAGGGAGATAAGTAACACAGTCACCAACTTAAAGGGGTGTCTCCAATAGACTGGTTCCATGGTGGATTACAGTTGGATATTTTCAATTTGGCGCATGTTTTTCCATATCGTGCCATGTCAAATCTGGCCATATCCGAATCGGGTTGTCATTTACAAGGACCACAGAAAATAAATATCTGCATGTTGGAATGCAAATGTATGTTTAAAGGAACAGATGTATCTCAACTTAAACAGAGATAAGTAACACAGTCAACAACTTAAAGGGGTGTCTGATATAGACTGGTTCCATGGTGGACTATGGTTGGATATTTTCAATTTGGCGCATGTTTCTCCATACCGCGCAATGTCAAATCTGGCCATATCCGAATCGGGTTGTCATTTACAATGACTACAGAAAATAAATATCTGCATGTTGGAATGCAAATGTATGTTTAAAGGAACAGATGTCTCTCAACTTAAAGGGACATAAGTAACACAGTCATCAACTTAAAGGGGTGTCTGATATAGACTGGCTCCATGGTGGACTACGGTTGGATATTTTCAATTTGGCGCATGTTTCTCCATACCGCGCCATGTCAAATCTGGCCACATTCGAATCGGGTTGTCATTTACAATGACTACAGAAAATAAATAGATGCATGTTGGAAAGCAAATGTATGTTTAAAGGAACAGATGTATCTCAACTTAAAGGGAGATAAGTAATACAGTCACCAACTTAAAGGGGTATATGCAATAGTCTGGTTCCATGGTGGATTACGGTTGGATATTTTCAATTTGGCGCATTTTTCTCCATACCGCGCCATGTCAAATCTGGCCAGATCCGAATCGGGTTGTCATTTACAATGACTACAGAAAATAAATATCTGCATATTGGAATGCAAATGTATGTTTAAAGGAACAGATGTCTCTCAACTTAAAGAGAGATAAGTAACACAGTCACCAATTTAAAGGGGTGTCTCCAATAGACTGGTTCCATGGTGGATTACAGTTGGATATTTTCAATTTGGCGCATGTTTTTCCATATCGTGCCATGTCAAATCTGGCCATATCCGAATCGGGTTGTCATTTACAATGATTACAGAAAATAAATATCTGCATGTTGGAAAGCAAATGTATGTTTAAAGGAACAGATGTCTCTCAACTTAAAGGGACATAAGTAACACAGTCAACAACTTAAAGAGGTATCTGCAATAGACTGGTTCCATGGTGGACTACGGTTGGATATTTTCAATTTGGCGCATGTTTCTCCATTCCGCACCATGTCAAATCTGGCCACATTCGAATCGGGTTGTCATATACAATGACCACAGAAAATAAATATCGGTATGTTGGAATGCAAATGTATGTTTAAAGGAACAGATGTATCTCAACTTAAAGGGACATAAGTAACACAGTCACCAACTTAAAGGGGTATCTGCAATGGACTGGTTCCATGGTGGACTACGGTTGGATATTTTCAATTTGGCGCATGTTTCTCCATACCGCGCAATGTCAAATCTGGCCATATCCGAATCGGGTTGTCATTTACAATGACTACAGAAAATAAATATCTGCATGTTGGAATGCAAATGTATGTTTAAAGGAACAGATGTCTCTCAACTTAAAGGGACATAAGTAACACAGTCATCAACTTAAAGGGGTGTCTGATATAGACTGGCTCCATGGTGGACTACGGTTGGATATTTTCAATTTGGCGCATGTTTCTCCATACCGCGCCATGTCAAATCTGGCCATATCCGAATCGGGTTGTCATTTACAATGATTACAGAAAATAAATATCTGCATGTTGGAAAGCAAATGTATGTTTAAAGGAACAGATGTCTCTCAACTTAAAGGGACATAAGTAACACAGTCATCAACTTAAAGGGGTGTCTGATATAGACTGGCTCCATGGTGGACTACGGTTGGATATTTTCAATTTGGCGCATGTTTCTCCATACCGCGCCATGTCAAATCTGGCCATATCCGAATCGGGTTGTCATTTACAATGATTACAGAAAATAAATATCTGCATGTTGGAAAGCAAATGTATGTTTAAAGGAACAGATGTCTCTCAACTTAAAGGGACATAAGTAACACAGTCATCAACTTAAAGGGGTGTCTGATATAGACTGGCTCCATGGTGGACTACGGTTGGATATTTTCAATTTGGCGCATGTTTCTCCATACCGCGCCATGTCAAATCTGGCCATATCCGAATCGGGTTGTCATTTACAATGATTACAGAAAATAAATATCTGCATGTTGGAAAGCAAATGTATGTTTAAAGGAACAGATGTATCTCAACTTAAAGGGAGATAAGTAATACAGTCACCAACTTAAAGGGGTGTGTGCAATAGACTGGTTCCTTGGTGGATTACGGTTGGATATTTTCAATTTGGCGCATTTATCTCCATACCGCGCCATGTCAAATCTGGCCATATCCAAATCGGGTTGTCATATACAATGACCACAGAAAATAAATATCTGCATGTTGGAATGCAAATGTATGTTTAAAGGAACAGATGTATCTCAACTTAAAGGGACATAAGTAACACAGTCACCAACTTAAAGGGGTATCTGCAATAGACTGGTTCCATGGTGGACTACGGTTGAATATTTTCAATTTGGCGCATGTTTCTCCATACCGCGCAATGTCAAATCTGGCCATATCCGAATCAGGTTGTCATTTACAATGACTACAGAAAATAAATATCTGCATGTTGGAATGCAAATGTATGTTTAAAGGAACAGATGTCTCTCAACTTAAAGGGACATAAGTAACACAGTCATCAACTTAAAGGGGTGTCTGATATAGACTGGCTCCATGGTGGACTACGGTTGGATATTTTCAATTTGGCGCATGTTTCTCCATACCGCGCCATGTCAAATCTGGCCATATCCGAATCGGGTTGTCATTTACAATGATTACAGAAAATAAATATCTGCATGTTGGAATGCAAATGTATGTTTAAAGGAACAGATGTATCTCAACTTAAAGGGAGATAAATAACACAGTCACCAACTTAAAGGGTTATCTGCATTAGACTTGGTCCATGGTGGACTACGGTTGGAATTTTCAATTTGGCGCATGTTTCTCCATACCGCGCCATGTCAAATCTGGCCACATTCGAATCGGGTTGTCATTTATAATGACTACAGAAAATAAATAGATGCATGTTGGAAAGCAAATGTATGTTTAAAGGAACAGATGTATCTCAACTTAAAGGGAGATAAGTAATACAGTCACCAACTTAAAGGGGTATATGCAATAGTCTGGTTCCATGGTGGATTACGGTTGGATATTTTCAATTTGGCGCATTTTTCTCCATACCGCGCCATGTCAAATCTGGCCAGATCCGAATCGGGTTGTCATTTACAATGACTACAGAAAATAAATATCTGCATATTGGAATGCAAATGTATGTATAAAGGAACAGATGTATCTCAACTTAAAGGGAGATAAGTAATACAGTCACCAACTTAAAGCGGTATATGCAATAGTCTGGTTCCATGGTGGATTACGGTTGGATATTTTCAATTTGGCGCATGTTTCTCCATATACCTCGCCATGTCAAATCTGGCCACATTCGAATCGGGTTGTCATTTACAATGACTACAGAAAATAAATATCTGCATGTTGGAAAGCAAATGTATGTTTAAAGGAACAGATGTATCTCAACTTAAAGGGACATAAGTAATACAGTCACCAACTTAAAGGGGTATATGCAATAGACTGGTTCCTTGGTGGACTACGGTTGGATATTTTCAATTTGGCGCATGTTTCTCCATACCGCGCCATGTCAAATCTGGCCATATCAGAATCGGGTTGTCATTTACAATGACTACAGAAAATAAATATCTGCATGTTGGAAAGCAAATGTATGTTTAAAAGAACAGATGTCTCTCAACTTAAAGGGAGATAAGTAACACAGTCACCAACTTAAAGGGGTGTCTCCAATAGACTGGTTCCATGGTGGATTACAGTTGGATATTTTCAATTTGGCGCATGTTTTTCCATATCGTGCCATGTCAAATCTGGCCATATCCGAATCGGGTTGTCATATACAAGGACCACAGAAAATAAATATCTGCATGTTGGAATGCAAATGTATGTTTAAAGGAACAGATGTATCTCAACTTAAAGGGACATAAGTAACACAGTCACCAACTTAAAGGAGTCTCTCCAATAGACTGGTTCCATGGTGGACTACGGTTGGATATTTTCAATTTGGCGCATGTTTCTCCATTCCGCGCCATGTCAAATCTGGCCATATCTGAATCGGGTTGTCATGGACAATGACTACAGAAAATAAGTATCTGCATGTTGGAAAGCAAATGTATGTTTAAAGAAACAGATGTACCTCAACTTAAAGGGAGATAAGTAATACAGTCACCCACTTAAAGGGGTGTCTTCAATAGACTGGTTCCATGGTGGATTACGGTTGGATATTTTCAATTTGTGGCATTTTTCTCAATTCCGCGACATGCCAAATCTGGCCATATCCGAATCGGGTTGTCATATACAATGACTACAGAAAATAAATATCTGCATGTTGGAAAGCAAATGTATGTTTAAAGGAACAGATGTATCTCAACTTAAACGGAGATAAGTAACACAGTCACCACCTTAAAGGGGTATCTGCATTAGATTGGTTCCATGGTGGACTACGGTCGGATATTTTCAATTTGTCGCATGTTTCTCCAGACCGCGCCATGTCAAATCTGGCCACATTCGAATCGGGTTGTCATTTACAATGACCACAGAATATAAATATATGCATGTTGGAAAGAAAATGTATGTTTAAAGGAACAGATGTCTCTCAACTTAAAGGGAGATAAGTAACACAGTCACCAACTTAAAGAGGTGTCTCCAATAGACTGGTTCCATGGTGGATTACGGTTGGATATTTTCAATTTGGCGCATGTTTCTCCATACCGTGCCATGTCAAATCTGGCCATATCCGAATTGGGTTGTCATTTACAATGACCACAGAAAATATATATCTGCATGTTGGAATGCAAATGTATGTTTAAAGGAACAGATGTCTCTCAACTTAAAGGGTCATAAGTAACACAGTCACCAACTTAAAGGGGTGTCTGATATAGACTGGCTCGATGGTGGACTACGGTTGGATATTTTCAATTTAGCGCATGTTTCTCCATACCGTGCCATGTCAAATCTGGCCATATCCGAATCGCGTTGTCATTTACAAAGACTACAGAAAATAAATATCTGCATGTTGGAAAGCAAATGTATGTTTAAAGGAACAGATGTATCTCAACTTAAAGGGAGATAAGTAATACAGTCACCACCTTAAAGGGGTGTCAGCAATAGACTGGTTCCTTGGTGGACTTCGGTTGGATATTTTCAATTTGGCGCATTTTTCTCCATACCGCGCCATGTCAAATCTGGCCATATCCGAATCGGGTTGTCATTTACAATGACTACAGAAAATAAATATCTGCAAGTTGGAATGCAAATGTATGTTTAAAGGAACAGATGTATCTCAACTTAAAGGGACATAAGTAACACAGTCACCAACTTAAAGGGGTATATGCAATAGCCTGGTTCCATGGTGGACTACGGTTGGATATTTTCAATTTGGCGCATGTTTCTCCATACCGCGCCATGTCAAATCTGGCCATATCCGAATCGGGTTGTCATATACAATGACCACAGAAAATAAATATCTGCATGTTGGAATGCAAATGTATGTTTAAAGGAACAGATGTATCTCAACTTAAAGGGACATAAGTAACACCGTCACCAACTTAAAGGGGTGTCTGATATAGACTGGTTCCATGGTGGACTACGGTTGGATATTTTCAATTTGGCGCATGTTTCTCCATGCTGCACCGTTTCAAATCTGGCCTTATCCGAATCGGGTTGTCATTTACAATGACTACAGAAAATAAATTTCTGCATGTTGGAATGCAAATGTGTGTATAAAGGAACAGATGTATCTCAACTTAAAGGGACATAAGTAACACAGTCACCAACTTAAAGGGGTATCTGCAATAGACTGGTTCCATGGTGGACTACGGTTGGATATTTTCAATTTGGAGCATGTTTCTCCATTCCGCGCCATGTCAAATCGGGCCATATCCGAATCGGGTTGTCATTTACAATGACTACATAAAATAAATATCTGCATGTTGGAATGCAAATGTATGTTTAAAGGAACAGATGTATCTCAACTTAATGGGAGATAAGTAATATAGTCACCATCTTAAAGGGGTATCTGCAATAGACTGTTTCCTTGGTGGACTACGGTTGGATATTTTCAATTTGGCGCATTTTTCTCCATACCGCGCCATGTCAAATCTGGCCATATCCGAATCGGGTTGTCATTTACAATGACTACAGAAAATAAATATCTGCATGTTGGAATGCAAATGTATGTTTAAAGGAACAGATGTATCTCAACTTAAAGGGACATAAGTAACACAGTCACCAACTTAAAGGAGTGTCTCCAATAGACTGGTTCCATGGTGGACTACGGTTGGATATTTTCAATTTGGCGCATGTTTCTCCATTACGCGCCATGTCAAATCTGGCCATATCCGAATCGGGTTGTCATTGACAATGACTACAGAAAATAAATATCTGCATGTTGGAATGCAAATGTATGTTTAGAGGAACAGATGTCTCTCAACTTAAAGGGAGATAAGTAACACAGTCACCAACTTAAATGGGTATCTGCAATAGACTGGTTCCATGGTGGACTACGGTTGGATATTTTCAATTTGGCGCATGTTTCTCCATTCCGCGCCATGTCAAATCTGGCCATATCCGAATTGGGTTGTCATTTACAATGACCACAGAAAATATATATCTGCATGTTGGAATGCAAATGTATGTTTAAAGGAACAGATGTCTCTCAACTTAAAGGGTCATAAGTAACACAGTCACCAACTTAAAGGGGTGTCTGATATAGACTGACTCGATGGTGGACTACGGTTGGATATTTTCAATTTAGCGCATGTTTCTCCATACCGTGCCATGTCAAATCTGGCCATATCCGAATCGGGTTGTCATTTACAAAGACTACAGAAAATAAATATCTGCATGTTGGAAAGCAATTGTATGTTTAAAGGAACAGATGTATCTCAACTTAAAGGGAGATAAGTAATACAGTCACCACCTTAAAGGGGTGTCAGCAATAGACTGGTTCCTTGGTGAACTTCGGTTGGATATTTTCAATTTGGCGCATTTTTCTCCATACCCCGCCATGTCAAATCTGGCCATATCCGAATCGGGTTGTCATTTACAATGACTACAGAAAATAAATATGTGCATGTTGGAATGCAAATGTATGTTTAAAGGAACAGATGTATCTCAACTTAAAGGGACATAAGTAACACAGTCACCAACTTAAAGGGGTATATGCAATAGTCTGGTTCCATGGTGGACTACGGTTGGATATTTTCAATTTGGCGCATGTTTCTCCATACCGCGCCATGTCAAATCTGGCCATATCCGAATCGGGTTGTCATATACAATGACCACAGAAAATAAATATCTGCATGTTGGAATGCAAATGTATGTTTAAAGGAACAGATGTATCTCAACTTAAAGGGACATAAGTAACACCGTCACCAACTTAAAGGGGTGTCTGATATAGACTGGTTCCATGGTGGACTACGGTTGGATATTTTCAATTTGGCGCATGTTTCTCCATGCTGCACCGTTTCAAATCTGGCCTTATCCGAATCGGGTTGTCATTTACAATGACTACAGAAAATAAATTTCTGCATGTTGGAATGCAAATGTGTGTATAAAGGAACAGATGTATCTCAACTTAAAGGGACATAAGTAACACAGTCACCAACTTAAAGGGGTATCTGCAATGGACTGGTTCCATGGTGGACTACGGTTGGATATTTTCAATTTGGCGCATGTTTCTCCATACCGTGCAATGTCAAATCTGGCCATATCCGAATCGGGTTGTCATTTACAATGACTACAGAAAATAAATATCTGCATGTTGGAATGCAAATGTATGTTTAAAGGAACAGATGTCTCTCAACTTAAAGGGACATAAGTAACACAGTCATCAACTTAAAGGGGTGTCTGATATAGACTGGCTCCATGGTGGACTACGGTTGGATATTTTCAATTTGGCGCATGTTTCTCCATACCGCGCCATGTCAAATCTGGCCATATCCGAATCGGGTTGTCATTTACAATGATTACAGAAAATAAATATCTGCATGTTGGAAAGCAAATGTATGTTTAAAGGAACAGATGTCTCTCAACTTAAAGGGACATAAGTAACACAGTCATCAACTTAAAGGGGTGTCTGATATAGACTGGCTCCATGGTGGACTACGGTTGGATATTTTCAATTTGGCGCATGTTTCTCCATACCGCGCCATGTCAAATCTGGCCATATCCGAATCGGGTTGTCATTTACAATGATTACAGAAAATAAATATCTGCATGTTGGAAAGCAAATGTATGTTTAAAGGAACAGATGTCTCTCAACTTAAAGGGACATAAGTAACACAGTCATCAACTTAAAGGGGTGTCTGATATAGACTGGCTCCATGGTGGACTACGGTTGGATATTTTCAATTTGGCGCATGTTTCTCCATACCGCGCCATGTCAAATCTGGCCATATCCGAATCGGGTTGTCATTTACAATGATTACAGAAAATAAATATCTGCATGTTGGAAAGCAAATGTATGTTTAAAGGAACAGATGTATCTCAACTTAAAGGGAGATAAGTAATACAGTCACCAACTTAAAGGGGTGTGTGCAATAGACTGGTTCCTTGGTGGATTACGGTTGGATATTTTCAATTTGGCGCATTTATCTCCATACCGCGCCATGTCAAATCTGGCCATATCCAAATCGGGTTGTCATATACAATGACCACAGAAAATAAATATCTGCATGTTGGAATGCAAATGTATGTTTAAAGGAACAGATGTATCTCAACTTAAAGGGACATAAGTAACACAGTCACCAACTTAAAGGGGTATCTGCAATAAACTGGTTCCATGGTGGACTACGGTTGGATATTTTCAATTTGGCGCATGTTTCTCCATACCGCGCAATGTCAAATCTGGCCATATCCGAATCGGGTTGTCATTTACAATGACTACAGAAAATAAATATCTGCATGTTGGAATGCAAATGTATGTTTAAAGGAACAGATGTCTCTCAACTTAAAGGGACATAAGTAACACAGTCATCAACTTAAAGGGGTGTCTGATATAGACTGGCTCCATGGTGGACTACGGTTGGATATTTTCAATTTGGCGCATGTTTCTCGATACCGCGCCATGTCAAATCTGGCCATATCCGAATCGGGTTGTCATTTACAATGATTACAGAAAATAAATATCTGCATGTTGGAATGCAAATGTATGTTTAAAGGAACAGATGTATCTCAACTTAAAGGGAGATAAATAACACAGTCACCAACTTAAAGGGTTATCTGCATTAGACTTGGTCCATGGTGGACTACGGTTGGAATTTTCAATTTGGCGCATGTTTCTCCATACCGCGCCATGTCAAATCTGGCCACATTCGAATCGGGTTGTCATATATAATGACTACAGAAAATAAATAGATGCATGTTGGAAAGCAAATGTATGTTTAAAGGAACAGATGTATCTCAACTTAAAGGGAGATAAGTAATACAGTCACCAACTTAAAGGGGTATATGCAATAGTCTGGTTCCATGGTGGATTACGGTTGGATATTTTCAATTTGGCGCATTTTTCTCCATACCGCGCCATGTCAAATCTGGCCAGATCCGAATCGGGTTGTCATTTACAATGACTACAGAAAATAAATATCTGCATATTGGAATGCAAATGTATGTTTAAAGGAACAGATGTATCTCAACTTAAAGGGAGATAAGTAATACAGTCACCAACTTAAAGCGGTATATGCAATAGTCTGGTTCCATGGAGGATTACGGTTGGATATTTTCAATTTGGCGCATGTTTCTCCATATACCTCGCCATGTCAAATCTGGCCACATTCGAATCGGGTTGTCATTTACAATGACTACAGAAAATAAATATCTGCATGTTGGAAAGCAAATGTATGTTTAAAGGAACAGATGTATCTCAACTTAAAGGGACATAAGTAATACAGTCACCAACTTAAAGGGGTATATGCAATAGACTGGTTCCTTGGTGGACTACGGTTGGATATTTTCAATTTGGCGCATGTTTCTCCATACCGCGCCATGTCAAATCTGGCCATATCAGAATCGGGTTGTCATTTACAATGACTACAGAAAATAAATATCTGCATGTTGGAAAGCAAATGTATGTTTAAAGGAACAGATGTCTCTCAACTTAAAGGGAGATAAGTAACACAGTCACCAACTTAAAGGGGTGTCTCCATAGACTGGTTCCATGGTGGATTACAGTTGGATATTTTCAATTTGGCGCATGTTTTTCCATATCGTGCCATGTCAAATCTGGCCATATCCGAATCGGGTTGTCATTTACAAGGACCACAGAAAATAAATATCTGCATGTTGGAATGCAAATGTATGTTTGAAGGAACAGATGTATCTCAACTTAAAGGGACATAAGTAACACAGTCACCAACTTAAAGGAGTCTCTCCAATAGACTGGTTCCATGGTGGACTACGGTTGGATATTTTCAATTTGGCGCATGCTTCTCCATTCCGCGCCATGTCAAATCTGGCCATATCTGAATCGGGTTGTCATTGACAATGACTACAGAAAATAAATATCTGCATGTTGGAAAGCAAATGTATGTTTAAAGAAACAGATGTACCTCAACTTAAAGGGAGATAAGTAATACAGTCACCCACTTAAAGGGGTGTCTTCAATAGACTGGTTCCATGGTGGATTACGGTTGGATATTTTCAATTTGTGGCATTTTTCTCAATTCCGCGACATGCCAAATCTGGCCATATCCGAATCGGGTTGTCATATACAATGACTACAGAAAATAAATATCTGCATGTTGGAAAGCAAATGTATGTTTAAAGGAACAGATGTATCTCAACTTAAACGGAGATAAGTAACACAGTCACCACCTTAAAGGGGTATCTGCATTAGATTGGTTCCATGGTGGACTACGATCGGATATTTTCAATTTGTCGCATGTTTCTCCAGACCGCGCCATGTCAAATCTGGCCACATTCGAATCGGGTTGTCATTTACAATGACCACAGAATATAAATATATGCATGTTGGAAAGAAAATGTATGTTTAAAGGAACAGATGTCTCTCAACTTAAAGGGAGATAAGTAACACAGTCACCAACTTAAAGAGGTGTCTCCAATAGACTGGTTCCATGGTGGATTACGGTTGGATATTTTCAATTTGGCGCATGTTTCTCCATACCGTGCCATGTCAAATCTGGCCATATCCGAATTGGGTTGTCATTTACAATGACCACAGAAAATATATATCTGCATGTTGGAATGCAAATGTATGTTTAAAGGAACAGATGTCTCTCAACTTAAAGGGTCATAAGTAACACAGTCACCAACTTAAAGGGGTGTCTGATATAGACTGGTTCCATGGTGGACTACGGTTGGATATTTTCAATTTAGCGCATGTTTCTCCACACCGTGCCATGTCAAATCTGGCCATATCCGAATCGCGTTGTCATTTACAAAGACTACAGAAAATAAATATCTGCATGTTGGAAAGCAAATGTATGTTTAAAGGAACAGATGTATCTCAACTTAAAGGGAGATAAGTAATACAATCACCACCTTAAAGGGGTGTCAGCAATAGACTGGTTCCTTGGTGGACTTCGGTTGGATATTTTCAATTTGGCGCATTTTTCTCCATACCGCGCCATGTCAAATCTGGCCATATCCGAATCGGGTTGTCATTTACAATGACTACAGAAAATAAATATCTGCATGTTGGAATGCAAATGTATGTTTAAAGGAACAGATGTATCTCAACTTAAAGGGACATAAGTAACACAGTCACCAACTTAAAGGGGTATATGCAATAGTCTGGTTCCATGGTGGACTACGGTTGGATATTTTCAATTTGGCGCATGTTTCTCCATACCGCGCCATGTCAAATCTGGCCATATCCGAATCGGGTTGTCATATACAATGACCACAGAAAATAAATATCTGCATGTTGGAATGCAAATGTATGTTTAAAGGAACAGATGTATCTCAACTTAAAGGGACATAAGTAACACCGTCACCAACTTAAAGGGGTGTCTGATATAGACTGGTTCCATGGTGGACTACGGTTGGATATTTTCAATTTGGCGCATGTTTCTCCATGCTGCACCGTTTCAAATCTGGCCTTATCCGAATCGGGTTGTCATTTACAATGACTACAGAAAATAAATTTCTGCATGTTGGAATGCAAATGTGTGTATAAAGGAACAGATGTATCTCAACTTAAAGGGACATAAGTAACACAGTCACCAACTTAAAGGGGTATCTGCAATAGACTGGTTCCATGGTGGACTACGGTTGGATATTTTCAATTTGGAGCATGTTTCTCCATTCCGCGCCATGTCAAATCGGGCCATATCCGAATCGGGTTGTCATTTACAATGACTACATAAAATAAATATCTGCATGTTGGAATGCAAATGTATGTTTAAAGGAACAGATGTATCTCAACTTAATGGGAGATAAGTAATATAGTCACCATCTTAAAGGGGTATCTGCAATAGACTGTTTCCTTGGTGGACTACGGTTGGATATTTTCAATTTGGCGCATTTTTCTCCATACCGCGCCATGTCAAATCTGGCCATATCCGAATCGGGTTGTCATTTACAATGACTACAGAAAATAAATATCTGCATGTTGGAATGCAAATGTATGTTTAAAGGAACAGATGTATCTCAACTTAAAGGGACATAAGTAACACAGTCACCAACTTAAAGGAGTGTCTCCAATAGACTGGTTCCATGGTGGACTACGGTTGGATATTTTCAATTTGGCGCATGTTTCTCCATTACGCGCCATGTCAAATCTGGCCATATCCGAATCGGGTTGTCATTGACAATGACTACAGAAAATAAATATCTGCATGTTGGAATGCAAATGTATGTTTAGAGGAACAGATGTCTCTCAACTTAAAGGGACATAAGTAACACAGTCACCAACTTAAATGGGTATCTGCAATAGACTGGTTCCATGGTGGACTACGGTTGGATATTTTCAATTTGGCGCATGTTTCTCCGTTCCGCGCCATGTCAAATCTGGCCATATCCGAATTGGGTTGTCATTTACAATGACCACAGAAAATATATATCTGCATGTTGGAATGCAAATGTATGTTTAAAGGAACAGATGTCTCTCAACTTAAAGGGTCATAAGTAACACAGTCACCAACTTAAAGGGGTGTCTGATATAGACTGGCTCGATGGTGGACTACGGTTGGATATTTTCAATTTAGCGCATGTTTCTCCATACCGTGCCATGTCAAATCTGGCCATATCCGAATCGGGTTGTCATTTACAAAGACTACAGAAAATAAATATCTGCATGTTGGAAAGCAAATGTATGTTTAAAGGAACAGATGTATCTCAACTTAAAGGGAGATAAGTAATACAGTCACCACCTTAAAGGGGTGTCAGCAATAGACTGGTTCCTTGGTGGACTTCGGTTGGATATTTTCAATTTGGCGCATTTTTCTCCATACCGCGCCATGTCAAATCTGGCCATATCCGAATCGGGTTGTCATTTACAATGACTACAGAAAATAAATATCTGCATGTTGGAATGCAAATGTATGTTTAAAGGAACAGATGTATCTCAACTTAAAGGGACATAAGTAACACAGTCACCAACTTAAAGGGGTATATGCAATAGTCTGGTTCCATGGTGGACTACGGTTGGATATTTTCAATTTGGCGCATGTTTCTCCATACCGCGCCATGTCAAATCTGGCCATATCCGAATCGGGTTGTCATATACAATGACCACAGAAAATAAATATCTGCATGTTGGAATGCAAATGTATGTTTAAAGGAACAGATGTATCTCAACTTAAAGGGACATAAGTAACACCGTCACCAACTTAAAGGGGTGTCTGATATAGACTGGTTCCATGGTGGACTACGGTTGGATATTTTCAATTTGGCGCATGTTTCTCCATGCTGCACCGTTTCAAATCTGGCCTTATCCGAATCGGGTTGTCATTTACAATGACTACAGAAAATAAATTTCTGCATGTTGGAATGCAAATGTGTGTATAAAGGAACAGATGTATCTCAACTTAAAGGGACATAAGTAACACAGTCACCAAATTAAAGGGGTATCTGCAATAGACTGGTTCCATGGTGGACTACGGTTGGATATTTTCAATTTGGAGCATGTTTCTCCATTCCGCGCCATGTCAAATCGGGCCATATCCGAATCGGGTTGTCATTTACAATGACTACATAAAATAAATATCTGCATGTTGGAATGCAAATGTATGTTTAAAGGAACAGATGTATCTCAACTTAATGGGAGATAAGTAATATAGTCACCATCTTAAAGGGGTATCTGCAATAGACTGTTTCCTTGGTGGACTACGGTTGGATATTTTCAATTTGGCGCATTTTTCTCCATACCGCGCCATGTCAAATCTGGCCATATCCGAATCGGGTTGTCATTTACAATGACTACAGAAAATAAATATCTGCATGTTGGAATGCAAATGTATGTTTAAAGGAACAGATGTATCTCAACTTAAAGGGACATAAGTAACACAGTCACCAACTTAAAGGAGTGTCTCCCATAGACTGGTTCCATGGTGGACTACGGTTGGATATTTTCAATTTGGCGCATGTTTCTCCATTACGCGCCATGTCAAATCTGGCCATATCCGAATCGGGTTGTCATTGACAATGACTACAGAAAATAAATATCTGCATGTTGGAATGCAAATGTATGTTTAGAGGAACAGATGTCTCTCAACTTAAAGGGAGATAAGTAACACAGTCACCAACTTAAATGGGTATCTGCAATAGACTGGTTCCATGGTGGACTACGGTTGGATATTTTCAATTTGGCGCATGTTTCTCCATTCCGCGCCATGTCAAATCTGGCCATATCCGAATCGGGTTGTCATTTACAATGACTACAGGAAATAAATATCTGCATGTTGGAATGCAAATGTATGTTTAAAGGAACAGATGTCTCTCAACTTAAAGGGAGATAAGTAACACAGTCACCAACTTAAAGGGGTGTCTCCAATTGACTGGTTCCATGGTGGACTACGGTTGGATATTTTCAATTTGGCGCATGTTTCTCCATACCGCGCCATGTCAAATCTGGCCATATCCGAATCGGGTTGTCATTTACAATGACTACAGGAAATAAATATCTGCATGTTGGAATGCAAATGTATGTTTAAAGGAACAGATGTCTCTCAACTTAAAGGGAGATAAGTAACACAGTCACCAACTTAAAGGGGTGTCTCCAATTGACTGGTTCCATGGTGGACTACGGTTGGATATTTTTAATTTGGCGCACGTTTCTCCATACCGCGCCATGTCTTAATTTTTTTTCTTCTCAAAATACGAAAATAATTTTTGGCAGTGTAAGCATGGAAAAAGCATTGGCCAATTTAAATTCATAGATGTCATGCACTACCATGCTTTGATTGTAAACAGCCAAAGTATTTAAATTATTATTATGATTTAGTGAAACATGTAATCATTGGAATTTGGAAATAAAGAACGTAAAATTACATCCAGATGGCATCCGTCCCTGGAACTGTGTGTACCTATTCCTACTTTTCAACAGAAGTTGTTTATACTATTCACCACCAGGGGTCGAAATGTACCTCTGACCATAGGTCAATGTTTCTGGGTGTATATAAATGTACCTCTGACCATAGGTCAATGTTTCTGGGTGTATAGTCCTACCAGTCATCTTAAAGTGATGTGAAACACTCCAGTAGTGTGATCAAATAGAAATGTACAATAATCTTGCTTAACCCTTTACCCAACAAACCGGCCAAAAACGGCCAAATAAAGCTGCAACAGCCTAAATTATCTTGGGTCTGTCGCAATACAAGACAGTCAATGACTGTGGGGTCGCTCACCAGACTGCAAAGACTGATAAGACTGGGACTCTGGAGACCAAAACAGTCAGCACTTTTCATAATCACTTTAAAAGAAGTAGATTTAAACAGGATATGTGGCTAGAGAGACTGTAAGTATGTAGATTGGTGAAAATCCACCTTGAAATTGCCAACTGTACACTACTGATCACCCCCCATTTAAAAACAAATCTGAATTGCAGTCAAGGAAGAACATTCCATTCTATATAAGCCAAATAGTTCTTGCAAAACATATTTTAAGAATTACTATGCAGTGAAATAGTTAAGTCTCTGGCTCTGCCCTTATTTGACTTTGTGATCCCATTTTCACAAATCTGATAAGGATAAGATTTAAGTTCCCCAGTTGAAGTTGGTGATATTCACCCATTGGGCACCTCATTTATGAATTTTATCTTCTGCAAGTTAGGGGATATAGAAACTTCCTAGAAGGGAAATTTAACTAACAACAATGTAAATTTGATACTGTAGATACTTCCCAGAAGATGAGGCCTAAGCAGAATGAGGTCTCCAGAAGGTGAATTTGGTTATGCTAGCCCGCTGTGTGGGATAGCATCACAAAAAGCGTGTATGTTCCTACATTGTGCATGCCTGGCCTCAAGCAACACAATGTATTATACAATCAAGCCTTGAAATAGTGTGAAAGTGTGTCTGTCATTTGCAGAATGAGGTCCCCAGAGTGTGAATTTAGTGATGCTATCCCGCACAGCAGGCTAGCATCACTAAATTCACCCTCTGGGGACCTCATTCTGCTAGGGCCCCCAACTGCTATGGCAGACCTAGGATAAGATTGAAGTTCCCCAGTTGAAGTTGGTGATGTTCACCCATTGGGCACCTCAATTAGGAATTTATCTTCTGCAAATTAGGGGATATAGAAACTTCCTAGAAGGGAAATGTAACTAACAACAATGTTAATTTGATACTATAGATACTTCCCAGAAGATGAGGCCTAATCAGAATGAGGTCTCCAGAGGGTGAATTTGGTGATGCTAGGCCGCTGTGTGGGATAGCATCACTAAATTCACCCTCTGGGGACCTCATTCTGCAAATGACATTAGTCCTGATATGAACAATACATGAGAGATTGGGAATTAATGACATCTAGCAAATCTGCAGGAATGTTTATAAACATATCAAGATTGACATGATTGTGTCCGCATACCCAGCATATATACAGTTACAGCCAAAGTAAATGCTTCTTATTAATGATTCTGTCAAGAATTTGAGTAAATTTTATTTTTGAGACCAGGCCAGGGTGGCAGAAGCAGTGCACTTGAATGAAGGGCCAGGGGCCACAACCTACAGAAATGTAATGGCATTAGTTTTTCAATTATCAAAAAATGTTAAACAATATATATATATATTAAATTGACCATGGAGTTAAATACACTTTTTTTTTTTTTTTTTAAATATTCTAATAAAAAAAAACAATTCCACAGTTTTTTTAAATATTCTTTTATTTTTTAATATATCATTTCTTTTCTATTCTTTTGTTTTTTGGTTAAAGAGTTTAATCTGAATTTTTTTTCTTCTGAGTTATGTCCCTGGCCCCACCCACATTTGACCCAGTGACCTCATTTGAACAAATCTGAACCCCAGTCAACCAATGATCCTTCATACCAAATATGAACCCATTTGGCCTGATGGTATTCGAGAAGATGTTTAAAAGAATTACTATGGAGGGAAAGAGTTATGGCCCTGGTTTCTCAACTAATCAACCTGGTGACCTCATTTGAACAAATCTGGATGTGAGTCACCTAGGGAACATCCACACCAAATATGAACCCATTAGGCCTTATGGTTCTGGAAAAGAAGTCGTTATAAGAATTACTATGAAGGAATAGAGTTGTGGCCCTGCTTTCGCAACTATTTGACCCAGTGACCTCATTTGAACAAATCTGAATGAGAGTCACCTAGGGAACATCCACACCAAATATGAACCAATTCGGTCCAATGGAACTTTAGAAGAAGATGTTCAAAGAATTGTTGACGGACGGATGGACGGATGGACGGATGGACGGACGACGGACGAGGAGTGATGACTATAGCTCCACCGGAGACTTCGTCTCAGGTGAGCTAAAAACCATACAAATATGGATATCATTGGAACCGGCTCATTGACCACATTGTGATGGTTACAGTTATACCCTGTGCCAATGCATTTTCTTATATATGCGAGTCGACCATAGGTCGCCTCGCATATATAAGAGAATGCATTGGCCTAAAAAAAAATCTTTTTTTAACACTTTTTACCATTTTTTCTTACATTCTTTAACAATTTTATAATTTTTAATGTGTTAAGCCAATGCATTCTCTTATATATGCGAGGCGACCTATGGTCGACTCGCATATATAAGAGAATGCATTGGCACAGGGCCATTCTGTTGGGTAAAGGGTTAAAGTCGTTATTTTTATGAATAATAATCCAAATTGACAACACAGTCATTCTTATATATTAATTAAATTCACTGACTCTTGGTGGCAAAATCATTTGTGTCAGTTTATCGCCGATAGTTTTGTCCCGAATCGAGATTTAATATTTACAATTGAGCGTAGTTCCAACGATGTTTTCTGTGGAGTAGTATGGTCGATTTCTTTCAACTTTTCGGCAATGTTAGAAGAATGCTACATTCCCCAGGTTGGTATAGCGCCTGAGTACTAACCTGTAAGTTTCACGCACCCGAACAAGTCCATTATATGTCTTTAATCTACATGTTTTTTTTTAAATATAGAACAATACCTATGTCGAATTGAGACATCTTTTAAAATGACCAGTTTTGATGGAGAATCTAAAGGAAAGTGTTAATGACACTGTAGCTCAACTTGGAGGGGGTACAATTTCATGTGTTACAGTCAATGGAGCGATTATGAATGCAGAAAGTTGAAGTGTCTAAGTAATACTAGATGTCAACATGAAGAGATACATGTATATATAAAGTAAATTCCATGAAGGCTGCTGGTGGTCATGTTTTGCAATGAACCCACCAATCAGCTCTTGCAGTGGGATGAGATAATTTCAAATATCTGGTTGGCCAGTAACGACAACTGTGACATTGAAAAATAAAGTTTTTGTCTCCACATCAAAGTTTATGCTTTAAAGTGTTAATACTATTGCTCCGAGATAGCACAAGTCTGTATTTGACAAACCCATTCACACATGGCTTGTTCTGTGTTTATTACACAACACCTATCCTAGAATCTATAAAGTGAAAAAATTAGACTATCAAAGTTTATTCAGAAACAAACAGGAATTGTCTTTCATGTGTGATGATACAGTAATGCTCTAATTAATCGACCTCTTAACCACAGCAGAATTATGGGCAACTTTTCAGGATTTAGTCGGAAATATGGCTTGTTACCATTCATCGGAAAGCTCTCCCCCAGAGCTTTCCGATGAATGGCAACAAGCCATATTTCCGACTAAATCCTGAAAAGTTACCCATAATTCTGCTGTGGTTAAGGAGTCGATTACTTAGGGCATTACTGCACAAAGCATATTGGGAGGGCCACTATGTTTATTATCTTGGTAAAAGATATATTTTGTCATATTTTATGGCACGGATACTCAGTAATTAATTATCAATGGCACTATATAGCAATAATCAGGGTATTCGATATTATGTGGGCATTTAACCCTTTCTATACTGAATGGATTCTCCCATTCAGTTATAAAATTATACATTGGGGTGGTCTATTATTCATCTGAGGATGTTCAGGAAAAACAAACAGATGACAGATAATAAAAGTGCAGAAGGAGTCCTGTTTATTGCAGGGAAATGTTCATGAACCCATCATTTGTTTTCTCCAGGGTTCTTGCAGCTATTTTCATATGAAATTCAAGGGTTTTCAAGGAGTATTCGGGGTCAAAATTCAAGGGTTTTCAAGCAGTTATATGCTAAAAATTCAAGGGTTTTCAAGAACCTTTTAAAGATTTTATATTGTCCAGAGTAATATTCTCAGGGGCGCCGGAAGAGGGGGGGGGGGGGCAGAGGGGGCAGCTGACCCCCCTGCCCTTGACCAAGGGGGGCGAGCGGGGGCAGGACTTGCCCTTTTTCTGGAGACAGAAAATGCTTTTTGTGTGTTTAATCTCGTGTTTTTATAGCAAAATGTGACTTTTTTGGTCCAAATACCACCAATTTCACAAGGAATATTAATTTTTTCTCAATTTTATCACAAAACGGCCATAAAAACCGACAAATACCATTAAAATAGGGATTTTTACCACAATGAATTTATGGTTATTTTCCCGAGTTTGCGGAGAAAATGCCCTTTTTTGCGGAAAAGTGCCCTTTTTTGCGGAAAAGTGCCCTTTTTGTAGGCTCTGCCCCCCCTGCCCTTGAATGCTTCCGGCGCCCCTGAATATTCTGGTAATATGCACCAAGACCAAACACACTTAAATACACTGATTTGTTTTCCCCTATACTCAGCTGCCTAGCTATTTGGCTATCAGGAAACATTTGATGAAATACTTTAGATACAGATGAACAGCTGTTGTAGCTGTAATGACTTGCACACATGTTTGCACACCACAAAAGTTCAGCCTTAAGTACATCGCTGCTGGTCACCAGGGACGACACAGTGCTAATAGTTACAGGTTGGGTAGTACTAGTATTGCGCTGCTCTTGTTGTTGTTGTTGTTGGTCTGAGCTGGCAGTGGAATTCAAGGCAGAGGAAATGCTTATTAAGTTCCCCCTCTCTCTGACGGCTTTTTTATGCTTGTCACTTTTAGTACGACTTTTAATGGCATGCTCCCCCATGACAGAGAGGTCTATATTCGTTTGACAGAATAAGCACCTTGCCTTGTGTTTGTTGTCGGCTACTGCGCGTAGCCACGCTGTTTTTTTCAGCCGACTTTGGATATGTTACGCGCAATTTGATTTGTCAATAGCTGGAGGGGATAGTCATTGACCAATCACAATGAGCAATACATAATTACTCGATCGATTGTTACTACTGTAAACAGTGTGAAATTCATAGCGCGTTATAGCCACTATTTACATTCTATGTCAGTTGGTCAAAGGTTGTTAGGTCACTGTGTTCCGTATGTTTCTATGCGAGTTAACATTGTGCGTTCGCATTGCGTTATAACCTGGTGTATACCTTCGATCTTGTGTTTATATATTAGGTTCACATTCAAGGGTTTTCAAGGGCTGGTACTGGAATTCAAGGGTTTCAAGGGCCCTTGAACAATGATTTTTAAATTCAAGGGTATTCAAGGGTATTCAAGGACCTGCGGGAACCCTGTTCTCATAGGACCAACATTCTAATTAAACACACAATTTCGGAACCAGACGTAGTAAATCTTTTCCAAACAATTGATTCCTTCTGTGTTATCAAGCTTGTACGGTAAGTCAAATACTCGTTTCATAGATATGCATTAACAAAATTGGTCAAATATGGCCGATTAATAAGAATTGTACTAAAATTGACAGCATTAGTATATGTGACATGTTTGTATTGTCCCACACATCAGTGTCACTTTATATAACGACACCTCTGAAATCACACAAACAATAAAACCTTTTTGTGATAGTGTGTGGAAGCCTACACATAAGAGATCTCTTATTAATATATCAGAAACACATAACTAACAAACTCAATATAAAGAGCGTTTATATTCAACTCGCTTGGAACCCAATAGCTGTTTATATATATTGATCATGCATAAGTATATATATCTTGCTTGTGCGAAACTAACTTAATTTTTACTGTTATGGATGGGACAACACCAATAAAATTTGGGAAATTTATAACTTATCTATAAATGCATGTACCTTTAATTGAGGTAGGATATATATGGTAAACTCGGTACCCAATATACCGAAGGACATTTGGTATAGAAAGGGTTGAAATAAAAGTAACTGACATTCATGTATGTGATGAGTTTTGATGAAATTTATTCATTTATGAATAATCAAATCACATTTCTTTCTTCATTCAATGTTGAGCTGATTTAATGACTATAACCCAAGAAATATCAAGTTGATGGCGGCCTGAATGTCACCTCCCGTCATCTGCAATGCTCTCCTCGCAGCGTCATCATCTGTGATTCCCATGTCACGCATCTGCTGCAGCTGTGCCTGAGAACAAAATTTAATGATGTTTTCTATGTTTTTAATTTAGATTCCTGGGTATATACAATAATGCCCTAAATAATCGACTCCTTGACCACAGCAGAATTATGGGTAACTTTTCAGGATTTAGTCGGAAATATGGCTTGTTGCCATTCATCGGAAAGCTCTCATCGAGAGCTTTCTGATGAATGGCAACAAGCAATATTTCCGACTAAATCCTGAAAAGTTACCCATAATTCTGCTGTGGTTAAGAAGTCGATTACATAGAGCATTACTGTACAGAAGGAGTCCTATTTATTGGAAGTAAATGTTCATATAATAAGTTCAACAAATGGCCAAAGAAGCCAACAATGGTGGCCATTTGTTGAACTTTTTATTTGAAAATTTCCTAAGATAACTACTCATCAATGAGCATTTAGTATAGAAAGGGTTAAGATAATTGATCAACTTTTCTCTTAAGACAATATAAGAATACTGTTATAGCACATGTTGAAGGCATTTCTTGCCATTTTATGGAGATTGATTACTGCATTACTGTAGTTTATTTGAATATGATAATTCCTCTATCTCGTTAAAGATGTATTATCCGAATTAATGCTCCTAAATTACTACAGTAATGCCCTAAGTAATCGACCTCTTAACCAAAGCAGAATTATGGGTAACTTTTCAGGATTTAGTCGGAAATATGGCTTGTTGCCATTCGGGGAGAGCTTTCCGATGAATGGCAACAAGCCATATTTCCGACTAAATCCTGAAAAGTTACCCATAATTCTGCTTTGGTTAAGAGGTCGATTACTTAGGGCATTACTGTATTTCTTTGGCTTTGGGGGTAAAAAGTATTTGATTCGAGTTGAGGAACCCACCCATCAAAGCTCAGAGATCGATTTTTAAAGTTTGTTATTTCTCGAGATGTGCGATTACTTGTGGCCCAGAAAAACGTCGTCAAACAGACGGTTTCGGACAAAATTGCGGATGAGGATGGATAACTCTAAAATCTAGTGGTAATACAGCCAAATTTTGTGTTACTCAAGTGATAATACGGCCATATTTCGTTGAATAAAATGTTGATAAATAACACGTTTTGGGAAATTTGATACCATAGCTGACAGTGGTTAGCATTATTTTGTTGCAATTAATCGATTTTTTGGATAACTAAAGCATATTTTGAAGAAATGTTGTTGTTGTTGTATCTTGATATGGGGACCTTCTGATCGGATTAAGTACCTTTAACTCTCTTTCCAGTTTTGTTTACATATTTGTGATGATCAGAGGGACATTAATACTTATGAATTTTTCATACTCAAAACAATTTTGTTTGTATTTATACCCCTAGCACATATATAGCATACTAACTGGATTACCCAGCATTGCCCGGTTAAAGACATATTATGGACTTGTTCGGGCGCGTGGAATTGATAAGTTAGCACTCAGGCGCTATGCCAACATGGAGAATGTAGCATTCTGCTAACATCGCCGAACATTTCAAAGAA
This sequence comes from Siphonodentalium dalli, assembly GCA_032622095.1. Lineage (NCBI taxonomy): Eukaryota > Metazoa > Mollusca > Scaphopoda > Gadilida > Siphonodentaliidae > Siphonodentalium > Siphonodentalium dalli. Next base: position 288,669,283 of record CP136063.1, read on the forward strand.
AACGACCATACCACTCCATAGAAAACATTGTCTGAACTACGCCCAATTGTAAATATTTACATCTCGATTCGGGATGCAACTATTGGCGATAATCTAACACAAATGATTTCGCCATCGAGAGTCATTGCATTTAATTATTATACAAGAATGACAGTGTGTATCGTCAATTTGGACTACTATTAGTAATAAATAACTACTTTGAGCAAGATTATTCTCAATTTCTATTTGATCGCCCTACCTGAGTGTTTCACATCACTTTAAAGAATGATAAAATTATTAGTGCCCCTTCAAATCATTTAAATTAATTATTAGTCATCTGAGGTAAATATCACCTATTGCATGACACTCTCCAGATAAAGTTACTTCTACCTTTTAAGTTGATGATAAATGCTCTTTATTGCTAATTATTAGTGAATCTTTAAGTCAACTGAGGTTAACGGCACCTAACCCATGACAATCCCCGTGTCGAATTACCTCTATGTGCCAATTTTCCAACATATCTTCTGATCTGATAATAAACGCTCGTCGTTGATCGTCTATGTTAATATAATTTAACAGAGCCCCTTTATGTCATCTGAGGTCAAAGGCGCCTATCCCATGATATTCCCCTGGTCAGGTGACCCCTGTGAACCAGTTTTCCTACATATCGTCTAAGCTGATCAGAAATGCTTTTTATTGCTCATCGATCAGTCCCCATTTAAGTAATCTGATGTCAAAGGCGCCTATCCCATGATATTTCATTGGTCAGGTGACCCCTGTGTACCAACTTTCCTGCATATCATCTAAGCGGATCAATGACCAGATTCCAACCATTTTGGGCATAAAATTAATTAGTTAGTTAAATTAATTATTAGTGACCTTTTTAGACATCTGATGTCAATGGCACCGATCTTATGACACTCCCCAGGTCAATTGAGCGCTCTGTACAAATTTTCCTTTTATTAGTATAGGTAAATAAATACATATTAATATCAGCTATATATAGAAATCAAAGGACATTCTGAGAACAGAACCAGTTTTCTCAGAACTAGAAATATTCTTAGCAGGTTAAGGTCAAATGAACCAGAGTGGCTTACTATCATATAAATTTTGCTTTTAAATTTCCCATTTAAGACATCTGATGTCAACAGAACCTATCCCATGACACTCCCCAGGTCAATTGACCCCGATGTAACAAAATTCAGTTCTGAGGGTCCAGCCGTTTGGTTGCCCATAGCCTGACAGACAAACAAAAAAATTGAGTTTTATTAATATAGACTAGGGGATTGCCCATCAAATATAATGGTTTCCATGCTTATCATCCCTTACCGTGGATCACATATCAACACTTATCATCCTCCAATCAAATGAAATCTTTAAATTTTGTCATCTTTGCTTAATTAATGTTGATTTGGTTGTGTATTAATTTGCATGGTAATTTATTAATGACAAATTTGGTACTCCAGATTCGAGGTGGGCATCAAATTGGCAACAAGTAATGAAAACATTTATAATTCACATAATGTGCAACTGGTGTTAGACTATGAGCTTTGAATGTGTTGTACTCTTGTTTAATATAGATCATTGATGTGATATAACCATTCTTTGAATGTGTTGTACTCTTGTTTAATATAGATCATTGATGTGATATAACCATTCTTTGAATGTGTTGTACTCTTGTTTAATATAGATCATTGATGTGATATAACCATTCTTTGAATGTGTTGTACTCTTGTTTAATATAGATCATTGATGTGATATAACCATTCTTTGAATGTGTTGTACTCTTGTTAAATATAGATCATTGATGTGATATAACCATTCTTTGAATGTGTTGTACTCTTGTTTTATATAGATCATTGATGTGATATAACCATTCTTTGAATGTGTTGTACTCTTGTTTTATATAGATCATTGATGTGATATAACCATTCTTTGAATGTGTTGTACTCTTGTTTAATATAGATCATTGATGTGATATAACCATTCATTGAAACAAAACATGGAAAATTACATCTAAAAAAATGCATTTTTAAACCTTTGATGCCAAGAATGATGATAATTATCAAACAGTAAGCACATTGAACAAGTCTGAGTTTAGGAGATATAGAAACTTCCCAAAAAGGAAATAGTATATAAAATAAATGTTAACTTGAGACTATAGATATTTCATAGAAGATGAGGCCCAAGCAGAATGAGGTCCCCAGAGGGTGAGTTTGGTGATGCTAACCGGTTGTGCGTGATAGCGTCACTAAATTCACCCTCTGGGGACCTCATTCTGCAATGACAGACACACTAAACTCAGACTTGACATTGAAGCAGTTCATCTTGACTATACTTACATCAAACGGAACACGCGTTATTATACATGATATGTGACCCGCCATATCAAATCCAGTCGTAAGTCGGCATTTTTTTTACCCTGTGCCAATGCATTCTCTTATATATGCGAGTCGACCATAGGTCGCCTCGCATATATAAGAGAATGCATTGGCCTAACAATTTTTTACAATTTTAATAATTTGTTCTTGTATTCTTTAACAATTTTATAAATTTCACCCATACAGAGCCCCAGACAAACATGAGCAGACGACACTTTTCTATATGCTTCTATATATGTGTGGGGCTCCCTGCAGGGTAATGGATGTTTTTTATTTTATGTCCTAAAAATTTTCAGAAAGATTTATTTAAAAAAAATGATAAAAAATTGTTAGGCCAATGCATTCTCTTATATATGCGAGGCGACCTATGGTCGACTCGCATATATAAGAGAATGCTTTGGCACAGGATAAAATCTTAACAACATTCGAGTATACTTACATCAATTTGTGTGTTGGCAGCTTGCGTCATTGCTTGCTGGAAGAAATCTGAGGTTATAATCTGTTGTCGGTTGCTTCCAGATGCCTGGCCATTCTGAGAATTAAGGAACAAAATCAACAAGTGCACAGACCATACCACATAAGGTGCTAGGGTTATAAATACTTATAAATAGGGTTTAGGTAGCGTTATAAATACAATAAACCTCTCCAAACTGGATCGCTATAAACCAAATCCCTCTCCATACTGAACAAATTGTCCGGTCCGAATTTACCCAAGTGCATTCTCACTAAAAATTACCTCCTTAAACCATAACCTCTCTATTCCAAAAATCGGACTCCTGTTTTATTCCATAAGTGAACGAATACATTAATTTTTACCTCCAAAATCCGAAAGCGGAAAGCGATACCAATCAAACGCACGTGCGGTAGATTTGATATACTTGATGCCGAGCCCTTGTTGAACTGGTAATTTTCGTGACGGCTCATTCATTGCGATTGTTGATTAAAACTGTATTGGTGACAATACACTACCATCACGTACTTAGTGTTTAGTTCGGACAGTGTTTGTAAAAATAAGTCCAACTCAGTGCAATGATTGATGTAAAACAGAGAGCCAGTGCTCTAATTCTCCGTATCGAGGTCACCATTGTTCACTCAATGTTTGAAATAAGCATACAGTTATCTAATCAGACACCTGCTGTTATAACCGGTTCAAAGAATTCGCCGAACAAAAGACCCCTAATTAAATCGGTATGCATATACAACAGTACGAATCATGAATCACCATAAAATTTATAATTTCCTTCTTATTTATACATAATTCTTAATATACCATGTTTTAATTCTTATTATACCATGTTTTAATTCTTAATATACCATGTTTTAATTCTTATTTTACCATGTTTTAATTAATATAACACGTTTTAATTCTTAATATACCATGTTTTAATTCTCATTATACCATGTTTTAATTCTTATTATACCATGTTTTAGTTCTTAATATAACATGTTTTAATTCTTAATATACCATGTTCTAATTCTTATTATACCATGTTTTAATTAATATAACACGTTTTAATTCTCATTATACCATGTTTTAATTCTTATTATACCATGTTTTAGTTCTTAATATACCATGTTTTAATTCTTAATATACCATGTCTTAATTCTTAATATACCATGTTTTAATTCTTATTATACCATGTTTTAATTCTTAATATATACCATGTTTTAATTCTTAATATACCATGTTTTAATTCTTAATATACCATGTTTTAATTCTTATTATACCATGTTTTAATTCTTAATATAACATGTTTTAATTCTTATTATACCATGTTTTAATTCTTATTATACCATGTTTTAATTCTTATTATACCATGTTCTAATTCTTATTATACCATGTTTTAATTCTTAATATACCATGTTTTAATTCTTATTATACCATGTTTTAATTCTTAATATACCATGTTTTAATTCTTATTATACCATGTTTTAATTCTTAATATATACCATGTTTTAATTCTTAATATACCATGTTTTAATTCTTAATATACCATGTTTTAATTCTTATTATACCATGTTTTAATTCTTAATATAACATGTTTTAATTCTTATTATACCATGTTTTAATTCTTAATATACCATGTTTTAATTCTTATTATACCATGTTTTAATTCTTATTATACCATGTTCTAATTCTTATTATACCATGTTTTATATGTTATTTATATTTTATTTTGTACTTTATTGAATAAAGTTTAATGAATCAATAATGAGTTGGTTGACAGTAATGTGCTTCGACAACTTAGTAATGATGGCAATACATACCGAAGGGTGGTAGGTTTGAAGAGGTTTTACTGTACTTATAAATAGGGTTACAAATTCTTATAAATTGGGTTATAAATTCTTATAATAGGGTTATAAATACTTGTAATAGGGTTATAAATACTGATAATAGGGTTATAAATACTTTTATTGGGTTATAAATACTTATAATAGGGTTATTAATACTTATAAATTGGGTTATTAATACTTATAATAGGGTTATAATTTGGGTTATAAATACTTATACATAGGGTTTTATACATATTTATACATCTATATATATAAAACCCTTCTTTTGTGTGTCTGTATGTGTGTATATCTTGGTCACGCTTTTGGTGTGTTTATAACTTTTCAACCACGCATCCAATGTAGCCCAAATTTGGAACAGGGCCTACAGTTCGTCATAGAAGATGACTCACCAACGTTCATGCCAATTGGTCAAGAAAACCTGAGATCAAACATGGTCCCCAAATGCCGTATTTGCACTCAAATTGAGTATTTGCACTCAAATGATGTCATGTGAAGTCATACACAAACCCACACATTTTGCATTGCTATTGTATTGACATTGTATTTCCATGCACTAAACCAAGGCGTTGTTGGAAATGGGAGCTATAAATTAATTGGTCAGTTCAGGTTGAGTGTGAATATAAGTAATGCATGTTGATTTTGTCATGGAAGTACATGGGGTGCAGAGTCAAGACTCGATAATGGATGTTGTCTTTGTTGCAAAAGTTGTGCATTGAGTGTGGAATCGAGTGTCCCCTCTGGGGACCTCATTCTGCATGGCCTCATCTGCTATGGTAGACATAGACTCAGATTTAAGTTCCCAAATGGTGAATATTGTGATGTACACCCATTGGGAACCTCGATTATGCAATGTGTCGCCTGCCAAAATGGGGATATAGAGAAACTAAACAAGAAATATAATCTAAGTGCAGAAGTTTCTATATAAATATAGAAATTTGATAATAAAGAAACTTTCCAGGGAATATGAGGCCTAAGCAGAATGAGGTCCCCAGAGGGTGAATTTAGTGACACTAGTCCACTATGCAGGATACCATAACTAAATTCACCCTCTGGGGACCTCATTCTGCAAATGACAGGCACCCTATTCTCAGGCCTGTCAGGCAATGTATCAAAAACATAATTCTTTTTTTGAGTCAGCGAGTTTTGAGGCCATTCATTCAGGTCAGCACTTCAAAGAAAGCATAATTTGATTGTGGCCTTGTGTTCTGGTTAAAGATGTAGAGGAACCATGGACTACTGCCAGCAGGGACGTTACTAGAGGGTCTCCGTTGGGAGTGTTCACTTTTGGAATTCCAACTGCAACCCCCCCCCCCCCCTGAATCTGACCAAACACAAGTTTTGAATAATTCCATTTGCACCCCCACTTGCTCCTCAGTGCTCAGGCCTAATAGCCTATATATTCATAAACCATGGTTCTATATACCCGCTATAAGAAAATTCAGATATTTGAACCTTAAAAGTGCATAAATCCTAAATATAGTGGTTCAACTCCAGACAAGTGCACACGGCTACGGACATGAGACCAGGACCATGGTTGTTCGGCCCGGTATGAGAAAATTTTGAAAACTAAACAAGAAAATCACAAAATCCTAGCATCTAGACTGGCCTCAAGCTGGCCTAGTGTTGAAAATTTCAAACCTCATACTCACCCTTAGGTTGGAAAATTCTCCAACTGATGACCATTTCAGTCCACAAATTTGACCGAATGTAGTACAATTTTGTTTTCTTAAACTAATTAGCAGTTTTTTATTGGCCATGGGGGAGGGACCATGACACACCGGGGAACCATGGTTGAACAAATTTTGAAATCTGAACAAAAAAATTGCAAAATCTAAGACTGGATATTTCCAACTATGGCCATTTCAGTCCAAAATTTTGACCGAAAGTATGAAAATATGCAAATATTGGTCCAAAAACAATAAATCCCCCCCCCCAATAAATTGTTTGAAAATCAAACTACGAGAACATTTTCGACCTATTGTTGGTGTGAAATTTCCAACTAATGTTGTGTCAGGTATGAAATTTCTAACTGTTGAAAATTTTGACCAAACACCCCCTGTCACCACGTCCCTGACTGCCAGCAATGATAAACTGAAGAATTGGATGTCACTTACATCAGAGGAGCTTCCGTCGTCACTGCCTTGAGCTGATGACCCGCCTGTGGCTAATGCTAATGCTTCGGCTAACTGGGATGCAGTAATGGCACTTGCTTGGCTTGCAGCCTAAATGTAAAAAAACAATTAATTTCAATCATCATCTGGGTGAACACAGACTATCTATCTTGTTATGCAATCATCATCTGGGTGAACACAGACTATCTATCTTGTTATGCAATCGTAGTCTGTAACATATAGCTGGGCAAGCCATTACTTTCAAATATTATTTCATAAGTGTCAGCCAACCACAAATAATTAAAAAAAATAACAGAATTTAATTTAATTAAACATCTTTAAAAATGTTAATATTGTGCCAGTGTGTGAGTTTATGAGTTTTTAATATTGATTACTATTTGAATACTTGATGAATGTTCAGATAATAAGTTCAACAAACAGTTTGAGGAACTTATCATCTGAACATTTCCTCCAAATGACTGAATAAGAAACTTATGTCTTGTGCACTTGTATATTAAAACATTCCTCCATATGAATAATACCGGTAGACCATTCCAAAGTATACTTTAATAACTGAATGGGAAAATGAATTGAGTAGAGAAGAGGTTAATATTAATAATCAAAGTACCTGTGGAACCGATGACATAGCAATATCTTCTTCATCAGACATCTGATCTAAAGAATATGTACCTGTCAGAAAAAATAGAAGAATATCTCATTAATTTGAGGTTAACCAGACAAATTGTATTTCAGTTGCTGTTGGGACTGGAATAATATATGTTATTAATTGGTTGCTTCCATATTGGCCGAGTTATGAGGCCAAGGTCTGTCGTATTGGACTGAGGCCGAAGGCTAATACGACAGACCGAGGCCTCATAACTCGGTCAATATGGAAACAACTAATTAATAAGTATTTTATTAACCCTTTACCCACCAGAACGGCCCTGTGCCAATGCATTCTCTTATATATGCGAGTCGACCATAGGTCGCCTCGCATATATAAGAGAATGCATTGGCTTAACACATTAAAAATTATAAAATTGTTAAAGAATGTAAGAAAAAATGTTAAAAAAAGATTTTTTTTAGGCCAATGCATTCTCGCATATATAAGAGAATGCATTGGCACAGGGCATAACTATCACAATGTGGTCAAGGAGCCGGTTCCAATGATATCCATATTTGGGGGGGTGGGTTATAACAAGAAACGAGGAAAAAGGTAATTAACTAAGATATGACATATTACATAGTATTTTGGCAGCTACGCTCATATGCTATACTAATTTTCAAACAAGCTGATACCTCATTTGTGTCCTAACTCATAGTTGTTTGTTATAACATTCTGACCAAAGTTGTCAGTCAAAGGACTCTCCTACATGTAGATGTATGCACTGGTGTATTCCACGAACCTCAGACTGACAACTTTGATCATAATGTTATAGAAAAATACTGAGTATTTCGGAACAAATAAGGTATCAACTTCTTTTAAAAATAAACTAGCATATGCTTGTTAACAGTGGAAATGCTATGTTTTATGTCAATTCCTCATATATTATGTTTTTGAGCATTTTCGCTCGCATCGGCAATTTTGCATGTGTGGTACTCACCAGCCTCAAAACCAGGTGATTCCCCACCGTTATTTTTAAAAGCATGCGAGCGTACGGTTTTTAATTTAATGTTTTATTTCTGGGGCACACTAAAAAGGGGCACCTGAAGAGGGGGGCAGAGGGGGCAGCTGACCCCCCTGCCCTTGACCAAGGGGGGGCGAGCGGGGGCAGGACTTGCCCTTTTTCTGGAGACAGAAAATGCTTTTTGTGTGTTTAATCTCGTGTTTTTATAGCAAAATGTGACTTTTTTGGTCCAAATACCACCAATTTCACAAGGAATATTATTTTTTTGTCAATTTTATCACAAAACGGCCATAAAAACCGACAAATACCATTAAAATAGGGATTTTTGCCACAATGAATTTATGGTTATTTTCCCGAGTTTGCGGAGAAAATGCCCTTTTTGTATGCTCTGCCCCCCCCCCTGCCCTTGGATGCTTCCGGCGCCCCTGACACTAAAATGAAGCTAACTGGAATTTATTTCCTGAACAGATGTTGATAAAAGTTAGTTGATAGATTCCATATAATTTATGTAGTAAAAAATCCCCAAGTAAAAAAAAAATAATATACAAATAAAAAGGTGGTATGCATGGAATTTTGGGACAATGCGTGACAACACTTTGTGTGGTCTTATGTTTGAAACATAGGAAGCACGGAATATGGACTACTTTCTATCTTTAGGGGGTTGTTCCATAGCTGTCTGGTCTATGTCGCAATGAGAGCTCGCTGAAGTGGGCGTAGGTTTGACTCCCGCCTTGTGTCAATCAGGAGGGTAACAATTTATTGTCCCCTACTCCGGGGTTCTCCCGGCACCCAGTATAAAGCCTGTGATCAACTTGGAAATGAGATCATGCCATATATTACAGTCTATAGAGCGATAGGGAACTCGGGACAGCTTATATGCTTAAGTAACTAGAGGTTACCCTGAAGATGCATAAACAGTTTAGGATTATTCGGATGAAAAAGTTTGGTAGTAGGGAGGGCCAAAGGATGCAGTAATACTAATAGAAAGAGTAAAATCCAAGATGGCTCCCATCGAGAGGTCATCCCGAGGATCCATATGAAGTTTGCTGATGATTGGATGATGGAATGCCGTTGGCAGCCATGTTTTTCAATGAAATACATTTTATGCCTCCCATCTAGTGTCACACAAAAGATCAATATGAAGTTTGATGATGATCGGATCAGGGGTGTGGTCTGTAGGCTGTGCCAAAGGATTTAGTCATGCAAAGAGTACAATCCAATATGGCTGCCAGCAGCCATGTTTTTCATCGGAAATCGTTCAAATTTGATAGCTCCTATCTAAAGTTGATCTAAAACATACCTGTAAATTTTCAAAACAATTCTCCAATACACTGCACGGTACGGCGATAGATTGAAATTTGAAATCCAAGATCGCTGCTGGCGGCCATGTTTTTTAACGAATTTCAGAAGAAAATAGATGACTCCCATCTAGAAGATCCATATGGAGTTTGGTGATGATTGGATGAGGAATGTGGTCTGTAGGGTGTGGCAAAGGAAATTGTTGACGGAAAAACATGCACAGACAGACGGACAGATGACGGACACCAACCCATGGTTGAGCTAAATATCATAGAAAGACTAATTTACCATTCTAAAAGATTTCACCCAACAGACACAGAATCATAGATAACTGATTGAATATGCATGCTGGCCTCCATTATCTCTGAGGACCCAGCCTAGTGGTGATCATGTATGCATACCTAGAGATGGCATCTCACATCATCACAACCCTGTGGACATTATGTATGAATTTCAATGGAAGTACCATCTCGGCAGCATGCCGTTAAATAATCAAATATGCATGTTCATAGACAGATGAATTCAAGAATTTAGTTAGCCCTTTTTGATTTATAGTATAGTCGTTGTGGTGATTTTGGAGGGTGAACGTAGAAAAAATTGTTATAAAGCCAGTTTTGGTGTCATTTTGACCGGGAATGTTTGGACAACAATATATCCAAAATCCGCTAAAATCCGCTTTGGGGAATTGTTTTTACAGCGCCCTGAATAGGGGTGGGGTCTGACATAAATTATGAAGGTACGTATATGATATGTTATGGCATTGGGATTACGTAGTTATACAAGTATGTGTGAAATTGGAGTATCGGAGCGAATAGAGTGACACGGACAGAAAATAATACAGTCGCGGCCATAAAATGGCTGTCAAAATGGCCGCAACTCCAAGACATACCACAACGAAAGCAACATATTGGATAACCATATAGGAGTGAACATACGTATTATTAATGTATATTCATGTTGTTTAGTATCTTTGAAGGTACACATATCATTAAAACATCCATCTGAAGGATGTATTGGTCATTTCAACGCAAGTCAAACCCAATGGTTAAAGTTCTGGGTTTTTGCTTATCCAACATCCAAATGTCCGGACAAAATATAATAATTTTGGTCATGCAACACACAAAATAATGTTTTGCCACGCAGTGCATGGTAGTTTCATTGGACATTGTGATTAATTATTGAATCTAACACATACACTGAAGTGCACACCCTTGTGGCATAAAGACTAGTTAGATTTATGGAATTTGCTACACTCTCCGTGATAATATACCATACACATATGTCCCAATGCTTATCACACTGCAAATAAATACCAATCTCTTCAATTGATTAGCGCCATATCTCACGAGATCAAAGAGATGGTACATCTTACATATTATTTAAGACTAATTTTCACACGGCTACAAAACCGGTTTATTATTGGAATATTTTGTTCAAATTACTTCAGTCCCCACTTTACAACTGGAATATACTACCAAGCAATGCACAATAATAATTTTCAGTATCGTTTTGTTTTAAAATATCTTACCAATACCACCCACGTAATTGTACTAAATAGGAGGGGATCATCATTTAAAGCTGTTATTTCAGCGTTGAACATTTGCTAAATGTTGCTATTTGTGGTTTTGTGTACAGCAACTATACGTTACTTTAGGGATAAGGGGCAAACGCGGTGATGCGGTTGCAGAAATCGTAGTACTTTTCGCTTATATGTGGCTTCGGTGAATATAACTAAATATAATTTCCAGATATAAACACAGTCTCAGCCACAGAATATGTAAACCATATTGGTGAAGTTTAGAATTTATTGAAGATAGGCTTTGTACTCCTTTGTGTTTTGATAAATTGTGTTCATAATATACTATCATGCATTCTTGTGATAAAAGAGAAATATTCGTGTTTTGTCACCCGATTGGAGGCAACTATGATTACTATTCTGAGATATAGACATTAGGATCTTCACATTTTACCAAAAACTATATGCATATATCTTATATTGTTCTATAGCAGTGCATTTTGAAAGGGTTAATGTCGTAGACATCAAAATAAATGATGACCGGTTACATTCACGAGACTGCTCTGACTACATATATATCTGCTTCTAGAAAAGATCACAGAAACAATACATCCATATCAAATCGCATTTAACTGTTTACTTATACATATAATCACACGATTCAAGATCAAAAGTACATTTTAAACTGATTTATTGTTCCGTTTCTGTGCGCCCAAAAGTCCAGATTTAACCGTTGCATGAGACCCTGCTTTCGATAGCTCTCTCGTGAGATTCATTAGGGAGAATTCTTACATCTCTGATCAAACGTTTCTCTTATACTCTGCAATTAATATCCTCAAATAATTTGAGCGTTTGTTCTATCTTATAGGACTAGCAATTACATTTTGCACAAAGTGTAAATTTCATTCAGTTTTGGCGGCCGTTTTGGGAAAGACATTCTACAAATATGGTTTACGGCTAAACATTGTTTGTCAATATTTAAATTTATTACGAACTTGGCATTAATTGGTGCACCTACCGCAGAAATTCAATAATTTCAGCTATTAACAACCATATTGGGTGCCATCTTGAATAGAGAATTTTCCCCAAGGCGGATTTTAGCGGATTTTGGATATGTTATTCCTGATAATTTTTCACACAAAATGAGACCAAAACCAGCTTTATAAAAAAAATTTCTAGGTTCAACTTCCTGACGACCACACTATTAGGATGCATGGCTTTACTTGGAGGATTCAAGCGCACCATGCAGGCAAAGCCATCAAATATTTGAATAAATTATTAGCATACGTGTATTCTATGAGACAATGACCCCAGTTTCATGTGTAAATTCTTGCAGAATAATGACACACATCATATATTGCTATAATTGTGCAAACACCTGAGCAGAATGGTTCTGTGACTGAGTTTTCACCCTCTGATGAAAGTTCAATCATAATGAGATGTGCCAGCAGCTGCCCCTCCCCAATATGGCAAACAGGTTCCTGTTGACAAAATTCTATCTTTTATACTATTTAGATCACTATTAAGCACCTTTATCGTCTCATCAACAATTTTTATTAAATTTTCTCATTTCCCATTCGCCATTTACCCCCCCTTTTCAATGTTTTTGTTAGCATGTTATCACCCCCAACTTACCAGTAACTTTTAAAGTTTATTTTGTGATTTTATGGGCTTCTGTATTTTTATATAATCTCACTTATAATTCTACTGTTTTGTAACGTCGCACTTATAGTTCTCCTTTTTTATGTCCTCATGTCTTATGCTTGCAATTGATGTCAAAAATATTTGATTCAAGTGGATTAACTCACCCATCAAAGCTCAGAGTTAACAGATTTCAACTTTTGAAATAAGTTATTTTTCACCACCTCGAATATTTGGCGGCCTAGTAAAAATTCCACTGACTTTTTCCGGAAATAGTACAGACATGCGCGGACTCCATTACAAGAGGTCATGCAAGGTCGCGACTTACTGTAATATCAGTTGCGATCAATATTAATTTCAGAATATGAGACAATGAAAAGTTATCACTATCAACAAGAATACGGTATGTTGTGATAGTTCATGTGCAGATACCTACATATACTTATCTACTAATTGGTAATGAGATTTTATTCATGCAAATTGCAAATAGACATGTTATATGGCACCATGCTGGTTACACATGGGAATACTATGTGTTTACATTTGTGATAACATGCATTGGGGAATTCAAATTTGAACTAGGAATCACCATAAATGGAAGATGTAAACCAAATTGCTAAGAAAAACCATCATCATAGGACATTTTCAGCAAATATGATATAATGATTGGTATTGATGTGAGTATTTGGTAATAAACTAATTCTAATAACTAAATTGGCTTTTGGTGAAATTCCGTTGATGTTGTAACTGGATGATGAGAGGACCATCTAATCGGATTATGTATCTTTAATCTGCTACAATCAATTATCATCCGGAATTGGCAGTTGCACTATGGGAATTATGCGCCACCTGATGAATAGTGTTGAATAAAGATTCCTTGAGGGTTCCACTGAGGCGAGCTTATAATCAGAGATAAATAAAACAGCTAGAAGGCCTAATATTATGAGTTGAAATCAATTGAGTTTAACCCTTTACCCAACAGAACGGCCCTGTACCAATGCATTCTCTTATATATGCGAGTCGACCATAGGTCGCCTCGCATATATAAGAGAATGCATTGGCTTAACACATATTAAAAATTATAAAATTGTTAAAGAATGTAAGAAAAAATGGTAAAAAGTATTAAAAAAGCATTTTTTTAGGCCAGTGCATTCTCTTATATATGCGAGGCGACCTATGGTCGACTCGCATATATAAGAGAATGCATTGGCACAGGGCATAACTGTAACCATCACAATGTGGTCAATGAACCGGTTCCAATGATATCCATATTTGTATGGTGTTATTGAGACAGACCGAAGATATTTTAGGCTGTTGAAGCTTTATTTGGGTGTTTTTGGCCGTTTTGTTGGGTAAAGGGTTAATCACCTGTAGCAGCTGAGGAGGTACCAGAAGTGGCATGTTCTCTGGCACCTTCTTCATTGACTGTTGTGGCAATAGTTAGAGCGACTTGAACAAATGCTGGGTGCTTTTTTACAAGTCTGTTGAAGAAAAAAATTATATTAACATGCATATTTTATATTAAAAACATTCTTAACAGACAGAGTAACAAGGTTTCAACAATTATTATGCGTTTATATTAGGCCAAATAAATATACAAATTCTGTGTTCTCAGGCATCTCCCTCGTCACTCAGACACCTCCCTCATCACTTCGGCACCGCCCTTGTCACTGAAAGTTTCGTTTAAAAGCCTCATCAAAGATTGGTTTCAATATTATCTGTTAGAATATAATTTTTGTTTGTTTCTGGAGCATGTTTTCCAGATTTTAAGAAAAAATTAAAAATAAATATCCTCCCTCTGTCATCTCAAATTGAGATCTAATTGCCTGAGAATACATATATTTTATTTTAATGGTCTTAATTTAACACCATTAAACGCCTATGTAGTTTTTATTCTTTTAAAATGCAAGCTTTTGACTATATATGAACAGCCATCATCTGGCAGATAATGAAAGAATACTAGTTATATGAGATATATATACATGTATAATGTGTCTGAGTTTAGTGTCACTGTCATTTGCAGAATGAGGTCCCCAGTAGGTGAATTTAGTGATGGTATCCCACACGGTGGGCTAGCATCACCAAATTCACCCTCTGTCACCTCATTCTGCTTATGTCTCAACTGCTATGGGAGACCTAGGATCAGATTGAATTTCCCCAGTTGAAGTTAGTGTAAACATATTTTTATTTCCAAATCCAACATTACATAATATACAGATGATACAAATATGCAAAATAGAAGAGATAATGTATGGAAATGAGGATCCGACAACAAGCCCGAGGGCTTATATGAAGTCTTCTCCTCTTTGACAACATGCCCCTTCCCCAATAAGTGAGGGAGGGGTATCGATCAGACGGGAAAGGATTGTAATAATGTTTTTAGGAGAAATGGAGATATATAACTAAGTTTGAGTAAGGGATGGAAACTGGGTGAAGATAGTGTTAGGGATAGCAAGAGGCAGGGAGTGAGAGAGAGAGAGAGAGGGGGTGAGAAAGTAGAAGACAGGAGTGGGCAGATGAATCGTGAAATGATGACAGTGGTGGGGAGTTTTCAATAGTTGAGTTTTTGCATGATAAAAATGATGCTCGTCTATAGTAATATGCATGCGTCAGGCTCCATGGGAGGGGGTCAATCGCAATGGCCAATTCATATTTCAATGGTGTTCACTGTGAATATCGCAGCATTGTTCATATGGAATCAGTTCACGTATATACAGAATAGTGGCAAGCAAGTAACATACAAAATAATCGTTATCGGAAGACATTTAGTACTACATATATAATGGGAATATCATGCTGCCGCATAACATGGGCGGAATTCAAAGTAATTTGTTACCCGTACTGCAGTAAATATTTGTTTGTTTTCACGAAGGCTAAGCTCCCTTGATCTCCGCATTAGAGTATTCTCAGATAGGGCAACATTGGTTAGGGAGCCGTATAGTTCTCTTCTGGGCTCTTGATAAAATGTACATTCAAAGAGATAGTGGTAAGTTGTCTCAAGCTCCCCACATAAACAGAAGGGGGAGATTTTTATATGATTATCTATCAGGTCACAACTCAGGTGGCTGCAGTTCAGTCTTAACCGGGTATGCAGGATATGAGATTTATGGCATTTAATATGATAAAAATAGGCAGGTGGACGTATATTGTCGCTATTCAGTTCCTTTTTGAAGTCTTTGATTGTACTGCTGCCCTTTGAAGTTTCTGGCAGTTTGTTCCATTCGGTAATTGCAGCTGGTAAGAAAGAATCCATATAATAGTTAATATTCGAAGGTAGTCTTATATGTTCAAATCTGAAGTTATATCTGGAATTGTTTGCCTGGATTGGTCGTACATAATTTCTTAAAATTGATGGAGCAGTTCCACGTATCATTTTAAAAAATTGGCATAGCTTGTGTTTTCTACGACGTGAAGAGTGGAGTTCCCAGCCAGTTTCTGATAAAAGATGCGCATTACTTGTACTGATGGTTGCACCTGTTACTATTCGGGCCATTTCGTACTGTACCTTTTCAATGTCATCACTTAGATAATCAGGGTAGTTATCCCACACAGGGGAGGCATATTCCAGTATTGGTCGGATAAATGTGTAGTGTATTTTTTCAAGCGTTACTCTGCTGTTGAAGTTGGTGATGTTCACCCATTAGTAACCTTGATTATGCAATTTATCTTAAGTAAATCATGGGATATAGAAACAGAAGAGAAGGGAAAAAGTAACTAAAATAGTGTTAATTTGAGACTATAGATACTTCCCAGAAGATGAAGGGTAGGGTCACTAAATTCACCATCTGGGGACCTTCATTCTGCAAATTTCAGGCACACTATACTCAGACTCGAAGCCATCAACAAGCAGTACTAACAAACTGACCCAAATAAAACTTTTTTAGACCAAGAACCCACCATTTAGAAGCAGCGGTATCAGATAGACTGATCATTTAGAAGCAGCCATATCAGAGAGTGCACAATTTATTTTTCCAAGTGTAAACAAGATGTTTCCTCTGTGTTTTTTTTTTGTTTTTTTGTTTTTTTTTACTTCTGATAACACAAACATGTCTTCAGAGAGAGTTTTTGTATAAAATGTCTTTTGTTTTTGGAAATATTTCTGAGAGTGATAGAGCATACTGTATTTAAATTAACCCAAACAATGTAATTATGAAGAGAATTACTCACTTGTCTATGTTTGTGGGGTGGGCTAATATGGCAAGAAGCTCCGGATCCTGTAACATTGCTGAAATAGATATCATCTCATGCTGTAAAAATATTACACAATATCATATAGTAAACTGGGGTACCAACTTTATATCAAATGTTGATTTTAGCAAATCAAAAAATACTCATGTGTTTCAAATGTGAACATGCAACATTGGTTCCCTGAAATTAAAAATAAAATAAAATAAACAAGAGTCTATTGACCAAATTTGAGATCAAAATAACATTCAGTTGACAAGAACAAATGTTATATACATAGATATATGTGGGCAGGGTTTACACTGTTGGTGTTATATACATAGATATATGTGGGCAGGGTTTACACTGTTGGTGGCCCAATTAGCCAAAGCCAGATTATATTTAGATAATTGCCTAAAAAACACAACATTTGGCAAAACTTTTGGACAAAAAGTTTCAAGCCTATAGTCAGCAATCTCCTCTCCAAATATTACCAGCTCACACTGCAAACCTTACACCCATCAACAGTTAATCAGTAGTTGCCCGCCCGTGTATGTCTGGATAACAATTTATCCTTAGTCGCACCTGATTTCTTATCAAAACAATGATAGTTAGATGGTACGATCACCTTTATTTATCAGTAGACAATACTTTATTGCTTTATGGTTTCAAGTTTTCAACAATAAACAAATCTTTGCACATTTATGTTGGTATACAGTTTTTGGTAGAAGGAGACCTAACTCGGATTTTGCAGCTCTCTCTGATGCATACTTGCAAACACCTTAAAGATCAGACTCCTAATCGAACAACTCTTCTCAGCAGATAACACCACAGGGTGCGCTTATCTTCGAGAACCACCCAATGATTGTTTTGGGAGCAAAACAAAGACTGGGCTTAACCTTGGATGTGCTTGCTGACGGGTAGTGATGTTCCGATAATCAGAATCGGAATCGGCCGATAATAGCCCATCAGATATTAATCGTACCTGGCAGTGAACATCGGCTTTTAGCGATTGTCAAAAAAAAAAAACGTTCTAGAGTCTAAGTGCTATATGCACACTTTCATGAACGTACACAATACAATCCTAGTATTGAATGTAAAACGCAGTTGTACCAACCTAAAAAGAAGTTATTGGCATCGTCCAAACAGTCTGATATGATTATATGTAAGCATGGCAATACACCTGCCCGACGTATCCCGTGTAATATGAAGTTATTGGTTCAATCGGTCGATACGATATAGATACCAAGGAAGCTTTAAACAGCTGACCTCATTACAATGTACAGATAGTTTCCTGTTGAGCATGTGCCATGCTGTGACGTCACATGCTATGTCAATAATTTGAAGAACGCACGGAATGAATTAGTACAGTTGTGATCAGAACTGTCTTCAATAATGACCAATGTGAGGAGGGGCATAATTAGCTTTTTCGTCTGTAAGGGACAATATTGTGAAGTTGTCCCAAATTGCACTTGTTTATTTTTCGTTCTGCGAGTCACCATTGTTATAGTGATGCTCTCATTACAAGTTACAGAGTACGCAATGAAATATGCTTATCTCCAAGTTGAACTCAGAGGCAGTCTAGCGAAACAAAAAGTGAGTAAGCTTCCCATTTATTAAGACAAAAGGTGTGACCAATGGTAATTTGGGAAATCTGAGACAAATATGTCAGCAATTATTATCCATCAATCTAAATTTAGTTAATAATCATTACCATTCCATACATTGTCGCAAGTATTCAATCAAGACTTTTATACCACATGAAAGTGTTCCCCATATGGTGATAACATTACTCTGAGTCGGCACCTTTGATATCTTTGTCAAAACAACTACCGGTATACATTAAAGGCAGCGCACAACTGACGTTGGTGGAAATACTTTCGCGACAGTATGTATATATATATTTTTGATATAATTGGCTTTGAAACTATACCAGGATATGGAGTGCAATGGGTGTATGTATATAGATCCATAGTAACAAACACACAATATATATAAACATCAGAATCGGAAATCGGCCGATTGTGCCTCCAGTTATCGGAAATCGGTCCGATGGACTTTTTCATTAACGGAACATCACTACTGACGGGTGTATACAGTAAGCAGTGTCAGAGCCCTGTCATTGAGAGCTTTGCTTACCAACAGCGACTGGATTATCAGACAGACCAGGTGTAGTGGCACATATGTTCTCTATAGCTTCTGGATTGTTCACTATTTTGTCCACCTGTATAATGGAAATTGAGTTAATTATAGAAAAACTCTGGTGAATAAAGCATAAAGACTTCAGAAATTATTTTGACAACTATTACAGACAAGCCTTGAAATAGTGTGTCTGTCATTTACAGAATGAGGTCCCCAGAGGGTGAATTTAGTGATGCTACCCCGCATAGTGGGCTAGCATCACCAAATTCACCCTCTGGGAACCTCATTCTGCTTACACATCAGCAGAATGAGGTTCCCAGAGGGTGAATTTGGTGATGCTAGCCCACTATGCAGGGTAGCATCACTAAATTCACCCTCTGGGGACCTCATTCTGCAAATGACAGGCACACTATTTCAAGGCTTGATTACAGACATATTTTCAGCAGTACGTCACAATGATTTTCAGCTCAAAATAGATATATAATTCATCCCTTTCTATACTTAACCCTTTCATGACAAGAGCTGCGCTGGTGCAGCATTAAATATCCTGTGCCAGTGCATTCTCATATAAATGCGAGTCTCCAAATAAATCCGTATTACATGACAGACACTGGGTTCAGATTGCCGATTCTGCGGCCTGTATTCGAAAAGGATCTTGGTGTATATATACACGAACACCTGGAATTTGACCAACAGATACACGAGCCAATCAATAAATCTAACCGAAATCTATTCACTATATAAGGTTCCTTTGCATTTAAGGAGAATGACATACTGGCGACACATATATAAGAGAATGCAGTGAATTACAAGGTCAAGGTAAATAATTTTAGGCCGATGCATTTTTTATATATGCATATATAATTGAATGCATTGGCACAGGGTTTTTACAAAATTTCAGGAAGATCCATTCATGGAAGTGTTAAAGGATTCTCTCACCCAGTTGTAAACATAAACATTGGAATGGTCGATTAATCATTTGTAGGGATGTTTAGGGAGGGTATACGCAAATAACAGATTATACAATTGCAGAATGAATCCTATTAACCCTTTACCCAACAGAAGGGCCCTGTGCCAATGCATTCTCTTATATATGCGAGTCGACCATAGGTCGCCTCGCATATATAAGAGAATGCATTGGCTTAACACATTAAAAATTATAAAATTGTTAAAGAATGTAAGAAAAAATGGTAAAAAGTGTTTTAGGCCAATGCATTCTCTTATATATGCGAGGCGACCTATGGTCGACTCGCATATATAAGAGAATGCATTGGCACAGGGCATAACTGTAACTATCACAATGTGGTCAAGGAGCCGGTTCCAATGATATCCATATTTGTATGGTTCTATTGAGACAGACCGAAGATATTTTAGGCTGTTGAAGCTTTATTTGGCCGGTTTTGGCCGGTTTGTTGGGTAAAGGGTTAATTGGTGGGAAATGTTCAGCTAATAAGTTCAACAAATGACCTAGCATCAATGGGTGTTTAGTGTAGAAAGGGTTAAAATAAAAACAATAAGTCACTGATCAATGGGTGTTTAGTGTAGAAAGGGTTAAAATAAAAACAATAAGTCACTGGCAATCTGCTTATCAGACAAAATTTAATCATTCATACCATACAGTAATGCCCTAAATAATCGACTCCTTAACAACAGCAGAATTATGGGGTAACTTTTCAGGATTTAGTCGGAAATATGGCTTGTTGCCATTCATGAATGGCATCAAGCCATATTTAATTTCTGACTAAATCCTGAAAAGTTACCCATAATTCTGCTGTGGTTAAGGAGTAAATTATTTAGGGCATTACTGTAGGCTTGCATGAAGATACATGAACTCCTTTAAACTCACCAAATCATCCAATAACAAATTTAGGGAGAAATGTCCTGGATATTTAAATCTTTTTGAGAAATGCATATACGTCTAATTCAAATCCCAATTCAGTTTAGGAAAAGATAATTTAAAGTTTGAAGACAAAATAAGTAAAACATCTAGTGAGTTATCGCGCTTAATATAAAATGTTACAGTCATAACTTCAAAAATTTAATCAATATACATGTACAAGTTATTTAATCAAATATAATCCAAGATTAATCAAATTTTCTTCTGTTACAAATGTCTGCAAAAAAGAAGAATTCTGGAAAAAAATATAAGGACTTGAAGAACATGAATTTGACCAACATTTTAAATGATGCCTCCTCCTGAAAAACTTCTAATTCACTTCATTTAGGAAATGAATGCAGGTACCCTGTGCTTTACAGAAGTGAAATGAATGCAGGTACCCTGTGCTTTACAGAAGTATGGAAATGAATGCAGGTACCCTGTGCTTTACAGAAGTATGGAAATGAATGCAGGTACCCTGTGCTTTACAGAAGTATGGAAATGAATGCAGGTACCCTGTGCTTTACAGAAGTATATGATGCTCTTACCATTGAAGTGCTTCATACTAAATGTGTCCAATGGCCACAATGCAGCATTCCTTAAAGGCACATTTCGTTTTCGAGTCACCAATTTTTTTTTATAGTGCTTTGATATATGGTTTAATAACAATATATTACAAAAAATATGATTAAAATACTATAATTCATCACCATTTGGAACATCTGTGTCTCAGAAGATGCCTGTAGAGTAATAGAAAATAGCTGAAATCATAGAAAAATTTCCCCCGTCTCGCTCCCAAGATGCAACAGAATTCAAACAAAGATATAGAGTTATCTCCCTTCCATTGAAAATAATAGACTTTGACTTACAATCCAGATGATACTTAAACACAAAAAACACGTCCGTACCTAAAAAAAAAACAACGTTTTGGCGCTTCTTCTTTCAAATGGCATATATTTGATATAATGTGATCTGGGGGTTCGAAAATTAAATGGGCCTTTAAGAAAACACAGCACCGGAAATGACCAGCTACCTTGTATTATGGATGGTGAGTGTATTTTGCTCAAATTAAAAATTACCAGTTCAAAATTAATTATCTTTCCTATTTCATTGTAATTTACAATGTTTGAGCAGTCCCATTTAACACATAAACAAACAATTATTATTATTCCTGATGATACCCTCCATAGCTAAAGTTACCTCACTTCAACTTATTGTTGCTGGAGGGAAAAGTGACTCTTCCATAATTTGTAACCCAATGAATGGCAACAAGCAATATTTCCGATTAAATCCTGAAAAGTTACCCATAATTCTGCTGTGGTTAAGGAGTCGATTATTTAGAGCATTACTGTAACTGTAAACGTTCGCCAACCCACATTGCTGTCAAACTACCCTTACAAAAACAATATGAGCAAAATTGACAAAACGTATACGAGTACTAAGTACTGAAACTGCAGCTCAAAGAAATGCTAAACACATAAAACTGTTTCCACTTACAAGCCTGCAAAAGTGGTGTCTGACATTTACAGAAGGAGGTCCCCAGAGTGTGAATTTAGTGACGCTATCCCGCAAGGTGTGCTAGTGTTATCAAATTCACCCTCTGGGAACCTGATTCTGCTTAGGCTTCAACTGCTATGGGAGACCTAGGATCAGATTGAAGTTCCCCAGTTGAAGTTGTTGATGTGAACCCATTAGTCACCTCGATTTTATGCATTTTATATTCTGCAAATTAGGGGATATAGAATCTTCCCAGAAAAGTAACTAAAAACATTGTTAATTTGAGACTATAGATACTTCCCAGCAGATGAGGCCTAAGCAGAATGAAGTGCCCAGAGTGTGAATTTGGTGATGCTAGCCCATTGCAAATGACAGACACACTATTTACAGGCTAGACCACTTACTGTTGATCGATATGCAGGATTTAGCAAGGCACTTTGCAATGCCGCAACAAGCTGTCCATTACTACTGTTGGCCGCTGGATCTTAAATGTAAATTGAACGATTAACATTAAAACATTTGACAAATACATGTAGTTCATTTATAGGCTGAGCCAGTTTTTACTATACCATTAAGTAATAAAAATAAGAGTTATAATGGACATACAATTCTTCGCAGTGCCTTACGATGTTTGTCAAACTTATTAACTGCAAACCCTAACAATTAAAGGCCAACTGATTTCTTGAATCACCGATTATTGCCTAGATAAAAGGTTTTAATAACAATCTATGCCATAAAATATGATTAAAATACTATAATTAATCACCATTTGAAATGTCTGTGTCTCAGAAGATGCCCATATAGAAACAAAAAAAGCTGAAATCATAGAAATGCAACAGAATTCAAACTTAAAATATAAGGCTAGAACATTTTCAACTTGGACTTTGAAACACATCAACATACGTTAGCATTGAAGCCTATGGAAAATATTGACACCATTGTAAGCTTACATGTACTCCAGTTATTATATTGCCTTTTTTTGCACTTCATAAACAAAGATTTGGTAGGACTACATCAAGCTACATGTAGTTGCATTATATCGTTATGACATTGGCGTGGCAGAGCGATGCTGTTTAGAACAAATGCATTATGTTATGAAGGTAAGATTATAGTTGCATGTTAAAAGACACTCAAAACACATTTTTTAGCTTGATCCAAGTTTAGGAATGCATAATATGCCATCTGGGTCAGAACATGACTGTTATGATATTACATGTAGATGATGTTTTCACGCATGTTGGTGGAATGAACACGCCTACAGAATCAGTGCCTCCATAGATATGTTATACGAATAACTTCAACTTGACAACCATTTACAATTGGACTACCTACTAGTTGTGAGGTAATGAACACATAGATATATTAGGTACAAGTCTTTATTACGTCGTGAATAAGATAAGCAGTGTATACAAATGTGATGATCAAGAGTCGCCGCGAAGTGAGGTCCCCGAATGGGTGATGCCTGGTGTGGGTGATGCCTGGAGAGGTATACTAACCTCGAGATGAGATGAGTCTAGTGAAAGCATGAAGTGATGGGATGTGGTTGTTTCTTATATACTATTTGGGATGCATATTAGATGAGGCGTTTGGCAATACACATTGAGATTGGTTCCTCAGTTATGGTCATTTCCCTTGACCATATTTGGGAGCCATCTTCATTGTGTGTATGTCTTCGCTGGGAGTAAGACGTGTGAGGTTTTGCTAAGAACCGAACACGAATATCTGAGTTTGGGGTTTTATATATTGGGACTTTCGTATAGTTTGAATCAAGTTGTGAGATTATAATGGGTCGTTATCTCACATATGTCCCCCCACCCGTGTAAGATTTTTAGCGCAGCGGAAAATCTTATGTAACATCAAAATTATGGACCTAACTGGGGTATTTGTGATCGTGTAATGTGGATGAGGCTGAAATGAAGTATAATGACGATGGTGACAATATAGTAAGTCGATCGTTACATTGTAACATTGATTGGGGTGAGGTTATGACTAATACATGTGGAACAAAGTTGTTTTAAAATGATAATACGCAATATTATGAGATTATGAAATAAATGGTGGGAAAAGCATATATGGGTTGTATATAAAATGATCGGGCAAGCAGTCATAATGCGTGCTAGATTGATATGTAGGATAAGGTGTGATAATAGAATATCGAGATACAAGTATGAGAAGTAATGAATATAACAATACAGTAATAGTGCATGGTATGTTTTGTAAATGATGTACATTGGTGATGTATTATATAAATGCATGTTGTATTGTTAATATAATCATGATGATATGTACACATTCGGGATTGTGGTAATGAGAGACCAAATGTTTCACATCTGCCGTCAATTGCACAGGTAAATTTGTAAGAGCGTGATATCGTGATATCAGAGGTAAAATATTGCTTGGAGTGTGGCATAAGATGTTCGAGCTATGAATTGGACGGGGAGACATTAATTAATGTGTCTGTTTGATAGGTGGCGAGGTCCTTAACCAATGTGATTGATGATAATCGATGGTCAGTTATCTTAATGATTGGGGTTGGCACGTGTCATAATGGGTGAAATATTGCTTGGAATGTGACATATGTTTAGCGCTGTGAATTTGGACGGGGAGGCAAGAATTGATGCACGGGTGTGTGTCGGGGTTTATACGACTGCAAAAATCGTCCGTAACATTGTTCGTGCCTTTAATATAAGTAATTTTTGGGTTCAATGCTGATATTTCCAAAAACCATTTTTGAATTTTTGTGTTTATCAGATCCTGTTTATTAAACATGTGGATGAGGGGTAAGTGATCTGTTTTAATCTCTACTTGGGATCCCTGTAAGTAAAATTTAAATTGCCTTGAAAACGTATATATAGCGAATGCTTCTTTTTCCGTGACAGAATAATTCCTTTGTGATTTGTTAAGTTTTTTACTGGCGAACGCGATTGGTAGTTCAACGTGTTTATCATCTTGGCTATTAGCATATTGTGATAGTATTGCACCGATACTATGGATAGATGCATCAACTGTGAGAATGAAAAGTTTGTCGGGATTTGGATAAGCTAAAATGGGGGCAGTTGCTAAGCTTTCTTTAAGCGTGTCAAACGCTGTTTGGCATGGCGCATCCCACACGAATTTAGCATATTTAGCTGTGAGTTTGATAAAAGGCAATGCCATGGATGCGAAAGTAGGAGAATATGATCTGTAAAAATTAAGAATTCCAAGTAATCTGCGGACTTCTTTAACTGATTTCGGAGGTGGTAGAGACTTGATAATTGAAATCTTTTCAGGGTCAGGGGATGTGCCCTTGTCGGAAATAATATGTCCTAAAAATTTGACTTGTGGTTGGCAAAATTTAGATTTTGATAGTTTAACTATTAATTAAGCCGTATTCCCTGAGTCTGTCAAATTATTTTGTGAGCTGCTGTATATGCGTTTGAGGATCAGAACTATGACAGATCAGGTCATCAACAAAACCTTCTACAAACGGGAGGTCATGGAGGGCCATGTTC
The DNA here is from genome assembly GCA_032622095.1 of Siphonodentalium dalli. Taxonomy (NCBI): domain Eukaryota; kingdom Metazoa; phylum Mollusca; class Scaphopoda; order Gadilida; family Siphonodentaliidae; genus Siphonodentalium; species Siphonodentalium dalli. The sequence continues at coordinate 288,695,303 of CP136063.1, forward strand.
ATGAGTTTTAAAAAATACCCTGAGCTCGAGACATATCCCATCAGGGCTCTTTGATAACTTTGTCCTTCCGACGTATTCATAGTTAATATACGGGTTCGACTCCTATAACATGGTAAGCATTTGATAAATCAAAGATACTGAAAATAGTTGAGCCGAGTAACTTGGACGATATTTCTGTAAAACTAGGCATAGACCATTTTAATGGAATGGAAACATCATTGAGTTTTCTCAGATCGATCACCAATCGGTAATTGGGGGTGCCATCGGGGTTGGGTGTGGATTTGCGGATGAGGAGACTGGGAAATCCCCACGAGGAATGGGCAGTGGGTTTAATGATGTCTGCATCTAATAATTTTTTAATCTCAGCAGCCATAATTCGTTGTTTGTTAAGTGGTGTTGGATATTTTTTGCAAAAAATAGGTAAAGTATTTGGTTTGAGGTCAATTTTCATTTTAATTTTTGGACAATATCCTATCTTGTTTATGTCATTTGTAAAAACATCAGGGTATTGTGATACTAGTTGCAATATTTGCTGTTTAAGGTGTTGAGGTGCTACGATATCATCGATAGATATAGGTTGAGTCTTGGTGATTGGAGGGTTAACGTCTTGCCGGTCACCTATGGTGTATCAACCTGTGGTTGGTTGGCGGAGATGAGTTAATGTTTTCCTCATCGGATGTCCTGCATATCATTTGATCTTGAGTGTCAAATGCTTGTGCTATTACACGACCTTTCCTAATGGACATATGTGACACCGATTGATTTTCTATCATGACGCAAATATTTGGATTATTTGCATCTGCTATCGTGTCGGTTACATGTACATTTGGTTCCTGTTCAAAAATGGACATGTTACCTTTACCTATTCGGATTATAGGTGTGTTAAACATATCATTTGGCCCTATGAGTCTGCCTGTTATGATTGCGCATGAGTGGGTAGTCCCAGTCTTCTTGTACTAAAACCAGCTAAGATATTGGGATGGCGATTTGCTGTTTTTAGTCCCAGCCCGCTTGCATACCAATCCTATCACACGAGTTACGCCCACGATCTGTGGCGGGAATCTGTGGTGTATTTTACTCGATTTACCTAATGAATCAATACATGATGCTATATACATCGGAAAGAGAGACATATCATGGTCATAATGGTGTATAATAATCTAACTTTCATGTTAAATTACGCATAGAATATTCCGGTTGATTGTCACCAACATCGCTGTTTTTTCTGTTTGTTTACTTAACTGAAAGCCGAACTCAGGTTCCGAAGAACTTCGGCATTGTCCGGTGTTTGTTTTGGCCGAGACGAATTTCGATACAAACAAAATGGCGGCCCCCATGATATTCTAATGGTCATTGTGTTTACACTGTTTTAAACTGTGAGCTGGTTATAATTCCCGTAATTTATTTAATGTATTACATTTATATCTTCAATATGTATTTAATCTATGTAATAATTTATTTATTGTCACGTATAATTACGATTACAATGGAGAATTCATCGTGCGTGGTTGATTGAAAATCTACGGAATATTTTCACCGGAAAATGCCGAACGCAGTTCGCAAGGTCAACTGAGTTCGCATACTTTAAAAAATATGTAAACACTGCGGCAAAAGTTTCTTTTCACATTAAATTACCGCTTTCAATTCACAACCGATGTGGGTTTCAGATCAAATAGCATGTCTTCTGCGGAAACTATCCGTTTATTGTAGCAATTGTGATATTTTATTTCATATAATTGTGGTTTTATTTGAGCGGGTCACTAACGATTAACTCGTGTCAAAGGAGACCATGGGCCTGGAACTCGGACTAAAGACCGGCACCTCCATCCCAATATCTTAGCCGGTTTTAGTACGAGAAGACTTGGACTAATGAGTGGGGTGATAATGAAACGTTATTTGTTGATCGGATGAGTGATGCAATGTGACCGTCCCTTAACATTGGGTATAATTGATTCTGAATTCTGAATTCGCGCCCTAAAATGCACGGACGGGATAAGGTTGCACATATGACAAATTTGTGTGTAAGAATGAGTTTTCCGATTCTAAATGTGAGATGTGTGGATCCAAAAACTTTCATTGGTGTTCCATCGGCTGATGTGAGTAACACATGTTCTTTAATTAAAGGTGGCCGATTTGGTATATTTCAAGCAACTGGTGGTTGCTCCCGAATCTAATAGTGAACGAATGCGTTGTTTGTGTATTTTAATGATAGTTGAGCATGGTGTTTGGTTTAGAGCACCATCTGTCATATCGCTTGGATATTTAAGTACTGGTATTGTGTGTTGTATGGGTTTTAATGGTGGTATTACAGGGTTAATTGCAGTATTGGAATGTGATTTGTGAGAATTGGTGCATGTTGACTTTCTTTTTGATGATGACTGAGAATTAGTAATTTGTTGGTGCCTTGGTTTTTCAAGGCGATTCACGGTTTTAAATTGAGAAGGAAACTTTAAGTCAAGAAGAGGTAAGATAGGCTTATTGGGAATATTATGAAACATGGATTTCATAGGGGACACCTGTTATTGCAGTTGGTGGTATGTGTGACCTGCTTGTGGCGAGGAAGATTAAATGGGCGCCGCGTGCGGTAATTAATATATCGTTGGTTTTGACACTTTGATGGGAGCGTGGGGTAATGATTAATGGGCTGCAGCTGTGAATTATAGACTCTATGCTTTTGAGATTCGTATGTTCGATGAGATTTAGCATATCTATGATTGTGGCCGTCTATGGTACTAATTTGATGTGTAATTGGACTCATTGCCTTGTGTCTACTTGGGGTTAAATTTGTGTAGGAATGAGTCCTTATCTGTTTAAAAATTGATTATTATTTTGTGCCCGACGTCTACATTGGTCTGTTGTATGGTTATTTAATCTGCAGTATGTACAGAAGAGGGGTCGTTGAGGTGTTGTAGCATATCTTGCATCCATGGTTTGGATGCGGTTTTGATGGGAGACCCTTGGTGCAGAGTAGGGGTGGTGGGAATTTGAAGGTTGGCGCCTGTGGGGGTGATCATTGATTCGGTGTCTGTCTTTGGATTGGCGGGGGTTGTAAGTGGATTGTGATGGCCCTCTCGGAATGTGCCGATGGTTATTGTCGATATCCATTGGTTGAGGGGATTGTAACTGTGGGAATTGGTTATAATCATTATGATGTTCACCGTAACGTAAGCGATAACGTTGCCGAAGGTTCATTTCGCGTAGGGCAATATCAGTAGCTCTATCTTTGAGAAGCCTGAATTTAATACTAGAGTCGCGAATGCCGTCGGAAAAGAATGCTACTAATTGTGTTTGTACTGATCTTGTATTAATTTCATCGGTAAACGCGTGTTTAGCGAGGGTACGTATGCGCTCTGCAAACATGGCAATTGTTTCCGTATGTCTCTGCCTAATAGCTCGTAATGAGGAAAGGGCCTGAGGCGAATCGGTTATGGAACTGAATAATGAACGTAATTGTGATTTCAGATCCGCCCAGGTGAACGTGAATTTTCTGTCCATGTTATTTTCATTTATGAAGCGTTGAATAAATTCAGAAACTTGAGATTTACATGTTTGAGCAGCAATTTTAATAATAGTCTCATCTTGTGCCGAAATCGCGCAAGAATATTTTTCCAACGAATGGACCCATTGGGGAAAAGCATTAGGTTTGCCATCGAAGGGTTCAATAATGGAATTCATACCCAAAAGTGCCGTTATTGTTGTTTGAGTTTTTAAACTGTCCGTCTGATCGCGGATAGAATTAGTGAAATGGCTAATTTCATGGGTAAGCCGTGACAATAGTAAGTTTTGAGTATCTTTGCCCATTTCATTAGTAATGTCTGTGTGGGGGGGTCTTGTGGTTGATCGGTCGGTTTCCCGGTAACTTTGGCTTGGATGAAAATAATCGCTGCTCTGCGGAGGTGATGACTCCATTATGAGTAAAAAAAAATACTAAAAAATAGGGAGTGTGCAATTTGACAGCAAATGTGAAGAAAAGATGGTCAATCACCAATTTCCAAGAAGAATAATGTGCACGAATCTGTGATAATGAATGGGTAGGTGATATACAGAATGTTCTTGTAGTGTTTGTTGGAAACAGAAGGGTGTCGAAATCGGATGTTAATGTTTATATATAGCTGGATCTGGTCTGCAAGAGGCGTGAGTAATGTTTCTAGCTGGATACACGATGTGAGCTGGTCGTAGGAAAACAATGTGTCCAAAAGGTTGATTCGTCTATGTCAGAAAGGTATGGTATGTGGTCCTGTGTGTCCAAAGGGTTGGGTCGTTGATATCAGATGAGTATGGTATGCGGTCCTGTGTGTCCGAAGGGTTGGTATGCGGTCCTGTGTGTCCGAAGGGTTGGTATGTGGTCATGTGTGCCCAAAGGGTTGAGTTGTGATTGTCCGATGCAGTGGTCTAGTGTGTGAGGCTGTCTCTCCGTGGCTGGTGTGTAAGGCTGTATCCCCGTGGTTGAGTAGCGGTTTGAGATTGTTTCTGCTTTGTTGTGATCGTTTAGTGGCCGAGACTTCAAGTTGTGTGGTGAGACGTAGAACTGTTCACGGTACCATTAATACTATGTGAGGTAATGAACACATAGATATATTAGGTACAAGTCTTTATTACGTCGTGAATAAGATAAGCAGTGTATACAAATATGATGATCAAGAGTCGCCGCGAAGTGAGGTCCCCTAATGGGTGATGCCTGGTGTGGGTGATGCCTGGAGAGGTATACTAACCTCGAGATGAGATGAGTCTAGTGAAAGCATGAAGTGATGGGATGTGGTTGTTTCTTATATACTATTTGGGATGCATATTAGATGAGGCGTTTGGCAATACACATCGGGATTGGTTCCTCAGTTATGGTAATTTCCCTTGACCATATTTGGGAGGCATCTTCATTGTGTGTATGTCTTCGCTGGGAGTAAGACGTGTGAGGTTTTGCTAAGAACCGAACACGAATATCTGAGTTTGGGGTTTTATATATTGGGACTTTCGTATAGTTTGAATCAAGTTGTGAGATTATAATGGGTCGTTATCTCACATAGTATTCATCTAACAACTGACAACCATTAAGTATCTATAATTACAATATTTACGAATAATCTCTACACACAACAAATTCTGGACAAATCATACATTCAAGATTAAAATTCAAATTATACATTCTATTGGCTTGGGCCACTTCAAAACTTACTAGAAACCAAAATGTGACATATATGTAGAGTTATAGACAAACCTGAGTTTAGTGTGTATGTCATTTGCAGAATGAGGTCCCCAGAGAGTGAATTTAGTAATGCTATCCCACATAGCGGGCTAGCATCACAGAATTCACCCTCTGGGGACCTCATTCTGCTTATGCCTCACCTCTAAGAGAGACCTAGGATAAGATTGAAGTTCCCCAGTTGAAGTTGGTGATGTTCACCCATTAGTCACGTCGATGATGCATTTTATCTTCTGCAAATTAAGGAATATATAAATTGAACAGAAGGGAGAAGTAAATAACAACAATGTTAATTTGAAACGAGATAGTTCACAGAAGGCCCAAACAGAATGAGGTTACCAGAGGGTGAATTTGGTGATGCTGGCCTGCTGTGCGGGGTAGCATCACTAAATTCACCCTCTGGGACCTCATTCTACAAATGTCAGACACAATAAATTCAGGCTTGGTTATAGACCTATACCAAACACAGCTCTTATTTTCTCTTTATTATGGCATGCTGATAATAACATTTAATTTTTAAATAACTGCATTATAGTTACCCGGAACTTGCACTGGAGCTTCTGTTTTAGAAATAGCAAACACAGTAGCATCACTGTTGATATTGTAAGAATTTAAGGTCTTTTCATCTTTCAATAAATGACCACAGTAAACAAGCTCTGCAAAAAAAGATTCAGACAGTTAACCCTTTATATGCTAATTTGATTCTCTCATTCAGTCATAAAAGTATACAATACAATGGTCTATTATTATTCTGGAGGGGTTTTCAGGAAAAATAAGCAGACAACTTTTAATACAAATACAGGTGTCCTATATGTATTTATTGGAGGGAAATACCAGACCCAAACAAAGTGCAGAAGTCACGAAGCCTAACTGGATAAGGAGAACCTAATGACAATAGTCTACATAGACGAGTAGTGTTGTGATTGACATGACATCGCATATGAAACACTTGTCAGAACAAACTGGAATATGCGGCTATTGTCTGGGACCCACACTCAAAGGATTTCTATCCTGATGAATACAACAAAACACTATCGGAAAGTACCCCCTATTATGAACACAAACAACCTAAGTCCCATAACTATCGAGTAATAAATAAGCCAAAAAATAAATAAAAAATACCTCCACCGCTTGTCCGTCTATCTCCATCGCTATTCCTCACATGACGTCATATGAGTTGACAAATTTAAAACGTGGAATCAGAGTTAATGGTGTATACCTTTTTATTATGCAATCGCGGTGGCAAATTGCGGCAGCGCGTGCATAATAGAATAACTACATGTGTATATGGCAGCATGTCAACAATTGGAATTATGTCTTGTTTAATTTTGACCGTGCTAAGGTTTATATATAATAATGTATATTATATATTACAGTTGTGAATAAAGTTGTTAGTTTTCAATTTAAGCTTTTAAAAATTATTTAGTAAATACATTGTCATCATGGATGTTTCATGACCGGGATATTGAATTAACCACGTCGCTAGAGTGCTAATTTTATAAGCCACTAACCACGCAGAGAATTGTCATCAGCGTCAGTCAGCAAGATTGTGTTGGGGGCGCAATATTCCGAAATTATATATACATGTATCATATGCATGCTTCATATACTATGAATATATACCTATTATGTGTGAAATGTGACCCGCCATATAAAATCCAGTCGGAAGTCGGGATTTTTTTTACCCTGTGCCAATGCATTCTCTTATATATGCGAGTCGACCATAGGTCGCCTCGCATATATAAGAGAATGCATTGGCCTAAATTTTTTTTACAATTTTAATAATTTGTTCTTGTATTCTTTAACAATTTTATAATTTCACCCATACAGAGCCCCAGACAAACATGAGCAGACGACACTCTTCTATGTGCTTCTATATATGTGTGGGGCTCCCTGCAGGGTAATGGATGTTTTTTTATTTTATGTCCTAAAAATTGTAAGAAACATTTATTTAAAAAACATGATAAAAAATTGTTAAGCCAATGCATTCTCTTATATATGCGAGGCGACCTATGGTCGACTCGCATATATAAGAGAATGCATTGGCACAGGGTAAAAAAATCCCGACTTCCGACTGGATTTGATATGGCGGGTCTATTAACCCATAGAGAGCCCCACACAGCCTGGAGCAGACAACACTCTGTAGTGCATGCTTCCATCTGTGTGAGGTTCCCTGCGGGTCACTAATGCATCATCTGAGATCCATACAAAGAACAAAAATAAACAAACTTTCTGTGTTACCGTGTTACGATAAATTGAAACTAAATGCTCTTTATTGTCACACGGAGTCGGCAAGATTGTTTAAGATGCGCAATGTTCCGAATATATGTATATCTACGGTAAATTGCCCTAATATATACATGACTCATAACTAATGAATGGCGTGATATAATTTAATAAATAACATAACAAACCAAGTTATTTCTGATGACTCATAACTAATGAATGGCGTGATATAATTTAATAAATAACATAAAAAAAAAGAAGTTATTTTTGTTATACCGTGTTACGATAAATTAAAATGAAATGCTCTTTATTGCCACACAACTAAGGGCATCTGGAAACTGGAATGTTTTGGAGATGATCAATGTCTATATTATATAACTTTGCAAGTCTTCCATATATATGCAATCTTTATATGAATATAATTAATATATATTCCAAAGTCTTCATCTGTGATTTCCTTTACAAGAACAATTATAGGGTCTACGGTACTTAAAATACGGACATGGCTTTGTAATAAAAACACATCACAATACATATAATAACATGGTAAAGACGTTTTATTTCTGAGAACTACGATGTATTTCAGAAAAGTTGTTGCATTCACTTCTCCCATGTCGCGGCAAACTTCAAAAGCGGCGATCGAATTCATGATCACTTTGAGCGTGCAAACTTTATAGGCAATCTTTGCATTGTCAATGAGTTAACATGATAGATCATGTGACTATGCTTCTGTTTGCACATGACAATCATGTAATTTCATCGATAACGTGAGTTCGTCTACAACAAAACATCTTTGGCGAACTTCGGAATTTTTTTTTAATCATTATAAAAATAAGATTAGCGGCCAAATATTAGATTATATGCGCCTAATGGGCATTATATGTAAATATTATCGGTATAGTGAAAGAAAATATACTATTTTTTTAGGATCATATTCCTTTAATGAAAGATATAGATACCATTGAGAGAGTCCAGAAGAGAGCTGCCAGATTTATCACCGGGACGACATGATAAAACATTTCCAACTAGAATCCCTAGAATAACGCAGGGAATACCAGAGGCTGAAGTTATTTGAAAAATAGTGGATGGATTGGCCACAGTAATAGACTCAAAAGACTTACCAGCAATAAAACCAAAGGTCAATAGTTGTAGACAGATATTTGCACAAACATTTGAAGGCTATGAAGTGTATGAGTGTAATAACTCAATATACAAGGCCATTCAAAATCATCAAGGCAAACACCGTGGAATTCAAAACTCATTCTACCCAAGAACTATCCTGTATTGGAATAAACTGGAGCAGGATAGTATGTGCGATTTAACAACAGCGCTGGACAAAACAACATCTAACATCAGTCCAAATTCCCAACCCGCTTACGGATATATCAGAGAGGATCCTGCACTTGAAAATATACAGATACAGATACATATCGATCATTACACAGATCAATGATTCATTGATTGTGAAAAACACAGGAGTTTGTCAAAATGATAATAAATAATAGTAATAATAAATATTTACAAATAGTAACATAATAAAAGACAAGGACTGTAACTAGAGGATTAGTGATTTGACCTATAAATTTTTATTTATGTAAGGATTAACTGTCATGTGGACTGTTTTTATGGAGATGTAACCGTGAGGTAAGTGGACATAACTTGTGTAAAACCCGAAGGGTTTTACATACAAGTTATGACCACTTACCTCACGGTTACATCTCCATAAAAATAGTCCACATCAACGTTTATCCTTATATTTGTATACATTTAGCGAAAAAGCCACTTTTGTAAATGTATTTCAAATCGAAAAGGTTATCGTGACAAAAACAACCCAAAATACCCAATAGCACCCTTGGCAAAAGTTAATAGGAACAATTTCTCTTCATATTGAAACCCGATGATGTATTAAGTCAATCCTGCGCGAGTCCAAATGCGCCCAAAACATTACGCGTTCGTCTTTCCAAACCCAATGACATATCGATGGTGTTATGAGCCGTTGCGCATTCACCGAGAAATAACTGCAACTAGCCACATGGGCGCCAACCAATCAGAATGCTGGATTTAGTGATGACAACACTTAGTATGTAAATATAATTATTTGAATCAAAAATAGGAAACGGTAAACACGTTATCAATCGTTGCAATCTCCAGATACCTTGTTATTATGACTATTATACATTAATCTGACCACCTATCACTTACATTTAGCATCGCATTGACTTTATCAATTTATGTTCTCTGTACTACTACTAGTACATGTATATATTTACATACTACATGTAAGTGTTGTCAAGATAGAGTTTCCCCCCTTGTTATTGAGGTCACAGTCTTGTCTCTATAGAGTCAGGGTTTCCGCCAGGGAGAAATTAATGAGTCCGTATTGGGGAAACACATAACGCAACGGGACGTCCATGGTTCGTTCCGTCGGGCAAATTTTTTGTTATTTAATACTGAAAAGTAGCAATTTCCTTGCACCTAAGAGTCCCACAAAGTAGCCTAAAGCTACGTATATATTACGCAAGTCAATCATTTCCATGGGTGCTTTAATTCTGTTGATGGTGTCCAAAACTGTCCATATAATCAATCAATTAGTTACGCACGTAAGACTGTCGTCTGATTGAAGACTATATATTAACGAACAAGCTACGAATTAGTGTTTACAAATTTATACTATAAGATTCCGACAGGTATAATGAATCTAAACACTACAAAGCATCTATGCATTGACTAATGATAGATAGCAAGGAGAATTGAATAAAGTATTTCCTAGAATTTCAAGCAGCTTCTGTGAAAATGAAACTGACAGCTAGGATATACGCTGTCAATTGTAAAACTATTTGTGCGCTGTGATGTCATACTGCAGGGTTTGTCTGCAGGAGATATTTATAGCGGCGGAATACGAATGGTAGCGACATCTTTCACGCGGAATGCGTAGCTTGTTCAATAGTCTCTATTAGTCCATAAACTGACGACCGCAATTGCTTATTATGCGTATATTGCCATGCATAGTCACAGCCTTCATTATTGGCTACGGCAATCAGCATTGCCGAAGCAATTTGCTGAAGCAAACTGGGCCACGGCATACTGTTGCCGTAGCGGATTGCCGAAGCCAAACAATCTGAATTAAGAGGGCTGATAGTCAACAAAATCCCAAAGTGATTTATTTCACAATAATACGGAACCTGTCCCGAAATCAGTCTTTATAATGGGAATTCATAGTGACAAGTTAACAACACCATTCATTTGATCCATATTACATACATGGAGGATAAATACAAACACATACCCCCTCCCCAATATGGAGATAAAGTCAAAGTACAGTAAATAATAGTTGCGTTGTCCCGCCTGGGTCCCCAAGCACAATCAACGACGCACATGTACACATTTCCCGCCAAAATTATATTTTATAACACGCTGGCTAAAACTCTGTTCTGTACCTCATGGACTCTGCAGAGGGACCCATTAATTATGTACCGTACGATAGCACGGGATCTCGGAGGAGTAGTTTCATCCATGAAAATCCCGTGCATAAAAATGTCCCGACTAAGAAATTCGGCATTCTTTGATCAAATTATGTAATCGTAGGATATCACGGGATTTTCGAGCATGAGTAGTTTCATCCCGTGCACAAAAATATGCATACTCAGCAGTCCGGCATTCTTTGATTTTACCGCGACATGTATTACGCTGTATCTAACGTAGCTATTTGACCCGCATTTCACCACTATTCTGTTTAACCCCCGAACTCGCGTTGCAACCAAATTTTTTTTACGACATATTGCGACTGACATTTGGTATATGTATGAACCAAACAGATAATCTGCGAAGGGAATGAGGCCGTCCTACGGACGCTGAGCCGTACTAACGGAAACCCTGGTACAGTAGAAGGTAAAAGTTAGCACCCTCTATCAAGGCCAAGGTAATTGACACAGTACCATGGCAGTTCTTTGTACACAGCCTTCGTGAAGAGACGACAGAAAATCGCTTCTCAAATGAACCTGGCGTCGCAGTGATAAAAGAGAAAAAAATGGTGATATATTCAATACAATGCAATGTAAGTCACACGCGGTCAGCTTGATATATACAAGACATAATGGTATTGATAATAGAAATGAATATCGACGTGTTGGCAATATCATACGACTTCCCCGTCGAGAAAATTTGTCGCCCAATGTTTTGAGTTTTTCAAAGAAATGTAACTCTAACATACCCGTTATTTAGTAAAAAATCACCTTTACTAAATAACGGGCATACCAAAAGAATGACACCACAAAGAGACACGTTTCAAAAACACTATAGGAAAAATCACTTGTAGGGTGGGTGGGCTTGGGGGAGGCGTGCGGCACTATCTAACAAACTTCAGCCCAAAATGTTCTTGACGGGGAAGTCGTGTGAGATTGCCGACGTGTTTACCATTTCTGATTTTCGTGTTACGAAAAATAAAACAAATATGACGCAAATCGCTAATCCTCTACTCTCGACCCTATTCTCTATATTACATATATGTATTATCTATCTTATTATTTTATATATCTATTGTATTTACTATCATCTTCATCTTGTCAAACCCCTGTGCCTGTGGATCGTGTTAGTACTGTTACTTACAATTTTACATTGTCAATGTCATTGACATTGTTGTGGTGAAAAATATGTAACGGACAAAATTTTAAGTCGATTTATTAGAATTTTGTGAACATTTACCATAATTATTGCACTCATATCCAAGCGCCTTTGAAACCGCTTCACGAAAAACCTTAATACTGCCATTTAATTCTATGTTTTCCACCTTAAAACGTTGTTTATTTGAGCTTGGTGTGAAATCACAAATATGAACGGAAGCCATTTTCTGACTGTTTCAAAGTGCAGAATATTGCTATCCAAAATGGACATACCGGTGAATCGGTATATCACTAAAGCTCAAATTTATAAGTAGTATCTTGGTGTAAATTTATAATATTTGTTATCTTTTGTCTAAATTAATAGCTTGTACGTACAATAAAACAACAGTCAGTTATCATTAATATCAAAGAAGAGATAGGTGGTCCGCGCCCGAGTCCACTTAGATTGATTTTTAATCCGTTGGGACAGCCTCGTTTTCATTACAACTACTTTTTCACGTGTGAAATTTTATCGATAAATCGACATTTTTAGTAGATTTGTACACATTTCTCTTGCAAAAATGTGGCTTGATGGCGCAGCAGAGGTTGTTGAAATGTTTAAGAACAGTTTCCCGTTTTCATTTCTATTCCTTGTGCCCATACTTATCATTATTTCGCCGATGAACCCCGTTGACGCGGCACACGAATTTGCGGTGTTCAGAATGCAGCAATACGACCTCCACGGAACCGCCTATGGTAATGTTTTCATGTGCAGATCTTTCTCATGCTGCAATTTGGCTATTAATTATACAGCAGATAAAATTGAAAAAATAGCAAATTATGGCTGTTGGACAATTTTATGCAAGTCTATTCAGATCACTGAATAAAGAATAAAAGATCCGAATGCAAAATGCCGACTTCCCCCCATTAGTGCATTACAACACTAATTTCACTTGTCCAGGTATGTTGTCGTGGGTGCAGTACGCTGTCCGATCGGGCGCGGACATTAATGGCTGACCCGTGTACACGCCTCGGTGTGTGCACGTTAAAGAACGCTACTGGAGTCACCATGCACAGGGTTATAAAGTTACTCGGCCGTGGTAGCACCTGGACCAGTGCGTCTACAACCATAAATGGCATAATTGGTTCCTGCACTGTAATATCTACAGATACTGCAATTGGCTTACCCGGATGTAAACAAGAGAGAAGTCACAATTTAGTTTTCGGAGAATTTAAATCGTTTTAAATCAAGTTTTAGTTGTATTGGTGTAGCAAAAGTTACACAAACTTTGAATTGGTTACCGCAGAACCTCTTGATTTGGTTGATTTTGGTTTTCTATGGTGAAGTAGTATTTTTTAGCCTATTACAGGTGTTGACATTTTTATTATACCTCGAATATTGGTGACTTGGAAAATAACGGCCAACGGTATTTTTGTTGATGAACTGGAATTCAATGAAATGGGAATAATCTACTCTGGTATACCTAATACATGAATGAAAAGAGATTCTGATGAAGTGTTCTGAAATTGTTACTGGATTCTGCTATTAATTGGCTAAGAATTGGGTCAATTTAGAATTTATTGCCAAACCTGGTACCTGAAGGCTGGATTCTGAGATTCTCCTACTCAGTCATTCTCATTTCTGTGCTCTCAGACTCAACATACCCCACTGAACAGGGTATTTCTATCTGCTCTGTTACTAACACAATTCCTGCTCTGCTTTTGCTCATTAATAAGAGTAAATAGACTAAAGTATCAATATGATTACTAGAGGCCAAGTGAATGTGAAACAAAGTTCGAAAGAAAATGGTGAAGATACAAAAGCATCCCAGGCTGTTGCTGAGAAATCTTCAAGAAGATATTACACCTTAAATAAAAAGACTTCTTTATTAAAGAAGTTTAGGACTGCCAATTGTATGAAGTTTGATGTGCAAGTCAAGCCAGGTATGCAATATTATCTCCAACTCGGCTCATCTTTATGGCAAGCTTTCAAGAATGCTTCAAAGGAGGTGCTGAGTTCAGACGAAAGATACGAATTGAAACCATCTCATGGAGTGGATGAACAGGGGATCAAGGTTGACCATCAACTACGTGTGTATAATAAGTCGAAAAAAGGTGAAGAGAACTCTAGACTGAAATATACCATGAACATTTATGATACAAATTCTTCAGTGCTTGTTAATGGGGTACAGGCTCATTCTTTATTCTACCAAGAGCACTTGCCGCTGATACAATATAGTATGTTCGAGTTGACCCAGATTGAAGAAATAGATGACATGTTTAAAGATATCCTGTCTCAATCTTCACAAAAGAAATTTCGAGATAACGTAACATCTGATTCAAGAAGTAAGCATCTTATAGATAGGCGTGTGTCTGGTAAAAGTGAAGAGACTGCTGACAGTCAACAACACTCAGTCGAATGTGAAACCGCAGCGTCAACTGCAGGATCAGAAGTCATAGATGCTGTTTGTGATTTGTGCTTGAACCCGGCTGAAGAAGATGCTGTATTATGTCCACAGTGCTCAAATTGGATGCATTACCAATGTCTGAAGCTCTCAGTTGCAACAATTGAACAAATTGAATCTGTTCCTGACTATAACTATGTATGTCCTGGGTGTTCCACTTTAGACGATCAAATGAAAGTACCAGCTGCACCATCTTGTTCCTCTTCCAGATTTTCAGGTCCTTCTGTCACAGGCATTGATACACAACTACCGGTAAGAAGTGGTCCTGATGTAAATGTCATAACGAATATCTCAACATTAGAAGATGCATCACAAACATCAATGGTAACTTCTCTAAATGGAGTTTATGATATACAGCATGTGTCAGATTCAGCTACATGTAATCTATCATCGCAAACAAACATCAAAGACGTTTGTGACAGTCAGCATGATGATGAAGATAGATGTAATACTCTGGAGAGAACTTCCGGTAGCAAAGAACAGGATCAGGTTACTAGAATACTAGTACAGCTGCTCAGAAGGATTTGAAATCGAGAGAACGAAAATTGGCATTGAAAGAAAAGAAGATCCAGTTACGAGAACAAGAACTTTGTGAACAATCTCATCAACTAACCCTTGCTCTAAGAAATTTCAAAACTTGAGAACAAAATTGAAGAACTCAATAACTCCAACCGAATACTGAGGATGAAGGTGGCTGCAATTCCTGATACCACTGAAAAGCAAGTAAGAATTGATGGACCTGCATTTAACACAGTAACACCTCCACCTGGATTTATACCTCTAGGTTATGCAGGTAACAAGCAAAACATATATAATACATGTAACTGGGAGTCTCAACATCCTTGTAATCTAGAATTTGAAATGCTGAAAAGGAAGAACATCGAGATGGAAGTAAGCATAATGAAGATTCAATCTAAAATGCAAGAACAGGAGATCCAGACAATGAAAAACTCCATATTAACAAACCATCATGTATCACCACCAATTTCATCTGAAAGCCAGCAACTATTCCAAACACATACCGGTACTGGTATAAATAATCCACCTCCAAGTTCTTATGAAGGCCAACAACTGTATCATCCAAATGTGAGTACATGTAATCCACATTATGTCAACAATGCTGTCAATGGACCTTACAGAAACATGCTACTGCACTCAGTGTTGAATGGAAGGGAACAAGTTCAGAATCGGAGGAAGAGATTTGTCCAAAATTCATGGCGAAATACCCGAAATGACTACATGAACCATTATGTTGATAACGAAACAAATAAGTCGGACAGCATAAGAAGAAGGGATCGATGCTTCGAAGATAACGGGATAGAGATATCTAAAAGGGGTGTGGACACCAACTTACAGCAAACATATACAAGTACCGGTAGTTCTGAAACTCAACCTGATATCTACAGATCACAAGAAGAAATACCAAATCAGTCAACCAGTCATCAGTCATCAGTTATTGCTGATGTGGATACAAATAAAACTATTCATCAGTCATAGCTAATGTGGATACAAATAAAATCAGTGGTGATGTTCCGATAATGAAAAAGCTTATCGGACCGATTTCCGATAACTGGAGGCACAATCGGCCGATTTCCGATTCCGATGTTTATATATATTGTGCGTTTGTTCCTATAATGGACTTATTTATATACACCCAATGCACTCCATATCCCGCATAGTTTCAAAGCCAAATACATCAAAGAAATATATACACACTGTCGTGACAGTATTTCTGCCGACGTCGGTTGTGTGCTTCCTTTGATGTATACCGGTAGTTGTTTTGACAAAGAGATCAAAGGTGCCGACTCAGCGTAACGTTATGACCATGTGTGGAACACTTGCATGCGGAGTAAAAGTCTTGATTGCATACTTGTAAGTTGCAACAATGTATGGAATGGCGATGATTATTAACTAAATTTTGATTGATGGATAATAATTGCTGTCATATTTGTCTGAGATTTCCCAAGTTTCCATTGGTCACACCTTTTATCTTTTAACAACTCAGAAGCTTTTATAGTTCCGCCTGCTCAATTTTTGTTTCGCAAGTTCAACGTGGAGCTAAGCGTATTTCATAGCATACGTTGTACAGACGAAAAAGCTAATTATGCCCCTACTAACGTTGATCGTTATTGAAGACAGTTCTGATAACAACTGTATTAATTCATTCAGTGTGTGCTTCAAGTAATTGACATAGCATGTGACGTCACATGACACGTGCTCTAGAGGAAACCTCACTGTAATCAGGTCAGCTTTTTAATTAAATCTTTCTTTGAATCTATTTCGTGTCAACGCGATTGAACCAATAACTTCATATTACACGGGATGCGATCGGGCATGTGTATTGCCATTCTTATAATATATCATCATATCAGACTGCTTTGATGATGCCAATGGCTTCTTTTTAGGCTGTTACAACTGCGTTTTACATTCAATACTACAGTTGTATTGCGTATGTTTATTAAAGCGTGCACATTGCGCTTAGATACTAGAACGTTTTTATTTATTTTGACAATCGGTAAAAGCCGATGTTCAACTGCGAGGTACGATTAATTTCCGATGGGCGATTATCGGCCGATGGCCGATTCCGATTATCGGAACATCACTAAAAATCAGTCATCTGCCTTCAGTTATTGCTGATGTGGAAACAAATAGAAGTCACAACCCACAGCACCCTCTGAAGACTGTTATAATGGAGAAAACTTGTACCAGAAATGCATCAAATAACAGAAGATGCAGTTGATGAAGTGGATAGAAGTCAAGACTCACAGCATTTTTTATGCGGGGGCCGAGCCTCGGAAGTGACATGGCGGCATCTTCAATCAGCAATGAGCATGTAATCACCATCAAGACAATAAATGTAAAAAACATCAAGAGTAACCAGATATATACACAGCAACTACTAGATCAATGTGACATCCTACTGTTATGCCCTAAGTAAATGACCCATTAACTGCAGTTATAATCCGTTTACAACTGCGGTTAAACCATAACCGCACTGCAGTTATTTGCTGTAACTGCGGTGGCATCGCAGTTACATGCGGTTAGGTTACCGCAGTTAATAACCCTTAACTGCGGTTACACCGCACGTAAACGTTAACCTTCCGGTATTTGAATATTTAATGGGAAAGAAAGGGGTACTAACCATGCATCTACCAGTGTATGTTATCGTTTTGTGTTTTAGCGATCATGGCAAAGTGGTAACTTCATAATCGACCAGGAGTTGATTGTATGTTTTCGTTATCACCATCGGTACTCAACACGATATATTTTATGTTTTAATCCCGACTTGTTGAAAACTGTATAATTTTGACATATATGTTCTAGTATACGTCCGTTGTTCGGCTTGTGAAAAAATACATGCTTATGTTTGAAGCAAAGTAGAGTGCTGAATTTAATACTAGTAATATTACATACGCAATTCGCGAATCTAGCTGGCGTGTCACGTTTGTAGTTAATTATGATTATATAGCAAATAATGCAAGATCGGAAAACTTAAATATACTGGCATGTTATTTGTGCTAACTTAATTGTCTAACGAGCATGGCAACTAAAACATGATATGCCATATACGCCATATGGTATCTGTTCCATTAAGAGCGACATATACCGGTTTAACCGCGACGTATCCGTTTTATCCGCACAATTTATTCGGTTCTCTTGCGTTTTAAACGCATCTTATAACCGCGGTTAGGTTAAAACGGAACGCAGTTAAACTGGGGTGCCACTTCAGTTAGATGGGCCATTTACTTAGGGCATAACAGTATGTATTCAAGAACATTGGCTATATAAATACCAACAAGGATTTCTGAAAGAATTTCAGGATTCTCATACAACTTACTCCAAATCAGTTGATGAAGATAACATTATATCACCGCAAGAGATGCCAAGAGGATACAGAGGTGTTGCCACGTTACTCAAAAGAGAGAAATTTCCTGTCACCAAAATGTTGCCAGATGGATCCCCCAATCTTATAGTAGTGGAAATATCTGTAGAACCACCGATCTGTTTAATTAATGTGTATATGCCTTCAAGGGGAGATGCTGATAGTGAAGACAGATTTGGATCATATCTAGATGAAGTCACAGAAATTTCGAAGAAATATAGAGATACCCATATAATAATTTACTGTGGGGATTGGAACGCTTCTCTTTTGATGAGGGATAATAACAGGAGAGATGTCAAGCTTGATTGTGCAGCAGATGAGATTGGAATGAAGAGTATCGTATGCATGCGGCCAACATTTTACCACACAAATGAGAGGGACTTGTCTCAAATTGACTACATCTTTATCCACAAGAAATACCAGGAATTACTAATAGATATTGCAATAGCTGAAAGAAGTGAATTGAATACATCTGATCATGTTCCAGTCACAGGGAAGATTAAATTGATTTTATCCGGTGAGAGAAAAGAAGAATGCAATAAAGTACCAGCCCGTATAAAATGGGAGAATTGCAACCAACAGCTATATGAGGAATATGTAAGATGTCATCTTAAAAGTGGGAAATCACAGTCTTCAAATTAGTGAATAAACAGCGACAAAATAAATCAACAATCACTAAGGAACTATTTGTCAATGGAAGGACGCTATCATCAAGTGAAGATATCTGAGAGGGATGGGCAGAGTATTTTGCGGGTTTGGCATCTCCATTGGAGGATCCTTTATTCAATGATACATATGATAAAGAAGTTGACAAGGACATATTAGCGATTGAATCTCTCTGCAGTGATCAACATATGCCATTACCGACAATCTCTGAAATTGAAGTTGAAAAGATAATAAGCAGTTTGAAGAATGGGAAATCAAAAGATCATCTAGGACTTCAAGCAGAGCATATCAAAATGGGAGGGCTGCCGGTCATCAAGTTTTTAACTGACTTCATCAATCAATGTTTTGAACAGAAGAAAGTCCCAGATATTTTGAAGATTGGAGTTCTTACACCGGTACATAAGAAAGATGAAAAGATTCTACCAACTAAGTACAGAGGCATCACAGTCACTCCTATTGTCCTTAAAGTGATTGAAAATATTCTGATCAAAACATCATCAGAGAAATTAAACCTGACACAATCCAAGCTTCAAAAAGGATTTACCAAAGGGGTGTCTGCAACTAATGCAGGTGTAATCATCACAGAAGTACTGAATGAAGCAAAGGAATCAAAGAAACCATTACATCTTGTTACGCTTGATACTCAGTAAGCTTTTGATGTTGTGCCACATACACATCTGATGAGAAGATTATATCTGGATGAGGTACAGGGAGATGAGTGGCTATTGATTAACAACATCTATAAGGACATGGCGACGAGAGTAAAATGGGAGAACGAACTGTCTCATCAATTTGATATACAACAGGGAGTGAGACAAGGAGAAGTCCTATCAGCTGTACACTACAAGAGGTTCAACAATCCAATGCTGCTGAATATTGAGCGTCATTACAACGGTGCGAGGATCGGACATATTCAGATTCCACATACAACATGTGCTGATGATGTAGCACTCTTGTCTCATGATGGGTCGGAAATGAATGCAATGCTGAAGGAGGTGGAAGATTTCTCACACTTAAATAGATACAAGATAAATCCGATGAAGAGTGCTGCCTTATCACTAAACATAAAAGATATACCTGCATTGGAGACATTTATGTTTGAAGAAAAAACGATTGTTGCAGAAGATAAGTTGACACATGTTGGGCTGGAAAGAAATATTGGAGGAAAGTTAAATGTTGATGAGAGAATCCAGAGAGGACGAAGAACTGTTTATGCGCTGATGGGTGCGGGTCTACATGGAAGAAATGGTCTGGCTCCAAATGTATCTATTAATCTATGGAATGTTTATGTGCTTCCAAGAATGCTATACGGGATTGAATGTGTCACATACAGTATGACTGATTTGAATTTGCTAGAAATTTATCAGAGAAAGGTGCTGAAACAGTTGCAGTATTTACCACCCAGGACTCCTAATGCTGCTGTTTATGCTTTGCTTGGCTGTCTACCGATTGAGGCTGTTATCCACAAGAAGATGTTGTCCCTATTCTCTGGTATTATCCATAACAAGGGTTCTGTGGAAATCTCCATTGCCGAAAGACAGCTTGCTATGAAGAATTTGGACTCTACTAGCTGGTTTGTGACTGTAAGAAAGGTTTTGTGGATGTACGAGTTGCCATCAGTTTTTGAAGTAATGGAAAGCCCACTTGATAAGAAGTCCTGGAAGGAGTTGGTAGACAAGAAGGTGCATGAGCTTTGGGAAGGGAGGATCAAGGAGGATATGAAGTTGAAATCTTCACTGAAGTATTTGAACCCAGATACAGTACAGATTGGTTCTCCTCATCACTTATGGGTCAGTTTACACTCCAATGTTCATGATGTTAATTTGGCAGCAATAAAAGCAAGACTCCTGACTGGTACCTATACACTCCAGAGAAATAGATATGTTTACAGTCGGCAAAAGGAGAGTTCGGTGTGTCAACTGTGTAAAGATGGAGAAGAATCAAGGGAGCACTTTATAACAGCCTGCAGGCATGACCAAATGATTGATGCAAGAGAGAAGGCAATCGTAAAACTGCAATCTATTATCCCTGACTCTACTCTTACTAACATACTGGCAGATTCTAATATACTAACTCAGCTCATATTGGACTGTTCAATGTCAGTAATAGTGGAGATGTTAGACCTACACATGGATCAGTTGACGTTAAATTCTATTGAGATGTGGAGCAGACAATATATTGGGAGGCTCCATAGCATCCGCTCCTCAATCCTTACCAGATGTCAGTAGAAGATTCCCATTTCATTATTCCAGTTCTTTACCGATCCTAATCATTATATGAAATTCAGATTATATGAAATCAGTGTATATAGAGAATATAAATCAAAGAAATCAAAATTACTCTGACTCAACCGAATCAGAGGTGCTGCGACAAATAAACGCAGGGATTTACGAAGACAAGACAAGTACCTTCGATTATTAATATTAGGTCAAAATGACCGCTTTCGGCAAAGTTTTGCAGATTGCTGCTTCCAGAAGGGTACCCACTACATGTACGTTCATGACTGAACTACTTCGATATTGGCGTGCGCTTTAGCACCTGTAGTAGTGGCATTCAGGGCGCAGGCAAAATTAAAAAAACGGTGCGCTATTGGAAACGTGTGCTGAACTGCTTGTGCAATTACAATGACCAGGGTTAAATTTGATCAATCACTACGCATTACATAGGGTTCTTCATCATATGACAATTATGAGCCAGTCCAGGTGCTACCACGGCCGAGTAACTTTATAACCCTTTGGTGACTCCAGTAGCGTTCTTTAACGTGCACACACCAAGTGTGAATCCCAGTGTGAATCGGACCGTGTCGGTGACCAAGGTAACACACTCATTGGATCGCTTGCTACACACATCAAAGCATGCTGTGTATACATTGTTTTAAACATTCTGACTACAGGCTACAGTTGAGTTCAAAATCAATTTCGATAACAAAATGGTACCACTACTAGTAATTTGTGTCATTGCTCCGATTGATTCAGATAATATATGAAATTAGGCCCTATATACGGACTACCTATTATTAATTTGAATACATTTGTTCTCAAAGTCTGTGTAGGCCTATACATACAACTACAATGTATGTTCTTTAACGTGCACACACCAAGGTGTGTACACGGGTCGGCCAATAATGTTGGCCCTAAAAATAACTATGCGACTTTTGGAAAATCTACTGTATGCAGCTATGCTTATTCTTATCGTAGTACGCCTGCACGTAGGCCTATGCATGCATCCAGATTATTGACAGATCATGTATGGGTGAGTGACGTGTTTGACGTCAAATTATGATACAGTAGGCCTACACATTGTTATCCATTTATACAGTAACGTAACCCGTCATTTGATGCGTCATGACGTTAGTTTTACATTGCTTATTAAGTTATACAACATTCATTGATAATTTCACAATTAATATATGATTATAAATTAATTAAATTTAAATATTATCACTTACCACATAATAAGTTATATGCAATATGACATATGTCAGTTTACTTGTATTTCATATGTTACAACATAAATACCCCATAAAACAGAAATTGCCCCTGGCCTGCAAAATATTTTAGCCCCTGCAAAGTATTTTGGCGAGGGCAAATTTTAGCCCCTGCAGATTTTTCATAAGGCCAGCACTGCTAGAGTCAAAGACTGAAATCCATGGAATGGAAGATTACAATGTTGCATCAAATTGTCAATAAAATTTTCACCATGTAAAAAGTACACATCAATTAAACAGCCCTCATAATTGGCTATGGCAATCAGCAATGCTGAAGCCAAACAATCTGAATTAAGAGGGCTGATTAAAATAATTCTTCTGACTAACTAAATTTTCTTGGTAAAATAGAAGATGCAAAACGATAGGCAGAGCTGTGTCTCAGATTAGTGTTATCAGCTTGAAATACGGAACTGCACAGAAGCATCTTCAATGTTTGGGGGAGTTAGTCGCCATGACTTTTAACAGTTTCACATTATAACAAACATGTGTAGAATAATGTTAATTAATTCAGTTTTAAAGTTATCCCTGGTGTCTAGTCGTACATATACATTTACCGCTTGTTATAAAAGTTTTTATCGAATAGCTCCTTGAACTTTTGAACCAATTCAGTGGAAACAATATAATCTGATAAACTATTCCAGTTTGTAATCACTCTATGGGAAAAGAAGTATTTTTGCACATCTTTGATAATTATGTGCTTTTGCATCTTATGCTTGTGTCCACGTGTTCAAGCATGCACATAACTTTCTGCTTTGTCCGTTTTGTATATTCTGTAAACTCTTTTTGTTTTTAAAGTGGCCATAATACTTACCGGTTTGTCTCAAATTTAGTAATGGCTTCCTTTGATCACGTCCCGGCGTCGATTGAATTTTTTTTCTCTTGTATAACAATGAAGAGCTTTCATTGTTAACTGGTTCTCGATGCGGTTAAAACAAGGGGCATTTTTAGGGGAACAGACACGTTAAGCATTTCGGTATTAAGTTTATGGTTTACAATACTACAAAAAAGTATTTTTTTTTAATTCATTGACTTGAGTTTGACAGGACGTGATTATAAACAATTAGTTACGTTTAATTTTTGGGAATGAATATTACTAGTATTAGCTGATAAAAGATTCAGGTGCTTTTAACTGATGTACTTGTACAGTTGTATGACAAGTACATGGAATAAACCGAATGAAAGGAATTGATCCTTGGTTGATTTCCAAACAACTGGGCTACGAGACATAAATAAACTTGAACAAATAAAAATATGAAATAAAATTGAATAAAAACAAGTACATGCTAGTAAAAATAATTAGAAAAACAACCTTTTAGAACGGGCATGGCTCATTTGAAACCAAATTAACCTTATGTTTTGTTTGTACCAATTTGATATTAGGGGCTAAATATCCTAGATCGATAGACTCGATACATAACGGTATATGAAATATCGGTATATGGTCTTGATATACTACAAACTTCATTAAAAAGAGCTTTTTTCCAGTCTTGGTTTTTGCATAAATGCTCTTTATTCATACAGGGGCTGGGTGGTATTGACATTTTTTTAAACTGATTTTTCCAAAATAACACTGCGATACACGGTTTTATTAAATAATATTTTTCTTTTGAAATATACAATCTGAAATCACATTTTAAGCGAGAGATATACATGTAACACTCCGGGTTTTGTTATACGGGATGTAAACCACTTACATGTATCATGAATAAACTATTCTTAGAATGGCATGTGCCCATTCTATAAAGTTCCTGTCTTCCGGAGTTTGCAACAACATTGAGTGAATTACAGGCTTACTGCAGCTCTCTTAATTCAGATTCTTTGGCTTCGGCAACCTGCTATGGCAACACTTTGCCATGGCCCAGTTTGCTTCAGCAAATTCCTTCTGCATTGTTGATTGCCGTTGCCAATTACAGTGTATGAGGGCTGCTTACAGTGTCCTGATTACTTTAATGTTTACTTATGAAGACCGCAGCATGTGGACATCAGCTCGCTCTGCATGTTCACATTACACCATAGCACAGCATGTGCTTATACGTGTAACTTAACCCTTTACCCAACAGAACGGCCCTGTGCCAATGCATTCTCTTATATATGCGAGTCGACCATAGGTCGCCTCGCATATATAAGAGAATGCATTGGCTTAACACATTAAAAATTATAAAATTGTAAAGAAAAAAGAATGTAAGAAAAAATGGTAAAAAGTGTTAAAAAAAAGATTTTTTATAGGCCAATGCATTCTCTTATATATGCGAGGCGACCTATGGTCGACTCGCATATATAAGAGAATGCATTGGCACAGGGCATAACTGTAACCATCACAATGTGGTCAAGGAGCCGGTTCCAATGATATCCATATTTGTATGGTTCTATTGAGACAGACCGAAGATATTTTAGGCTGTTGAAGCTTTATTTGGCCGGTTTTGGCCGGTTTGTTGGGTAAAGGGTTAATAGAGGACCTAGTAAATTAGGCTGATAAGGTTGATTCTGGTCTGACTGCAGTTTATCACACACAAAGAATTACGGAACATTTAAAGTAACGAACAAGAGAATCATAATTAATTATTTAACAATGTTGGCCATGTCAACCATCACCATGTTACTTCTGCAAATAGAATGCCTTCTTGGCTGTGCACATAAATATCTATATATTAAATTACCGTATGCAAATTTTCATAAATGTATTTACTTATGATCAAATAATAATTTGTTTCCTTTGCAGGATGCAGAAATTCTCTAGTTAACATGGAAGCAAGATCATCTGACGCCAAAGTGGTCACTCGCCGCTGCATTATGTCCAAATTGAGAGATATTACTGCTCCAAAAGTTCGAGATTTGGTCAGCCAGAATGCTGGCGCCATCCTCATTCTTTTACCTGCTGATTTGAAGAGCTTATCAACTGAAGACCAGCAGGTACAACATTTAGTACTATATATCTAGTAACATTGTAAGACTAAAAAGACACTTGTTTCTGCATCAACATGGTTTCCATTGGTATGGCTCAGCGTCCGTAGGACGGCCTCATTCCCCTCACAGATGATCTGTTTGATTCATACATGTACCAAAAGTCAATAGCAATATGCCGTAAAAAAAATCCACAGTATTTCCGCGGACGAAACTACTCACACTCGTAGATCCCTTGCTATGGTACGATTACATATTTGATCAAAGAATGTCGAACTGCTGAGTCCGGAGATTTTTGTGCATGTGATTTCCATGGATGAAACTACTGATGCTCCGAGATCCCGTGCTACAATCCTACATGTATGGTACTATATAATTAATGGGTCCCACTGCTGGGTTCATATTCTGCGATTCATTTTGATTTTACGATTTCACAACGACGCACATGTTCACATTTCCCGCCAAAATTCAATTATATTTTATACCGGTAACAAGTTGGCTAAAACTATGTTCTATAGCAGCGGTCGTCACTATATTATTGGACTAATGCAGAGTTACAGACTATGGAACAAGCTACGTGTTCAGATTTCTTTTGAAAGATTTCGCTACCATTCACATTATGCCCCTATAAATATCCCCTGCAGATAAACCCTGATAAAACCTTACATACGTAATTACATGATTAATGATCTGGATACCATCAACACAATTAATGCACCCTCGGAAATGATCGACTTGCGTAACGTACTTAGCTTTGGATTTATTTGTGAATATCTCAGGTGCAAGGAAATGGCTACTTTTCAGTGATAAATAACAAACTTTTCGCACAATGGTACGAACCATGGTCTTCCTGTCGAGTTATATGTTTCCCCAATACGGACTCATTAAAATCCCCCTGGCGGAAACCCTGGCATCAACAATGTTTCCCAAATAAATGTTCATTCATTCATGGAATCATTGGAATGCGCAAACATCATTGAGACATTCGAAAAAAACTGCATTTTCAACTCCAGAAACAAGTTACTTTCGTTTAACCCTTTACCCAACAAACCGGCCAAAACCGGCCAAATAAAGCTGCAACAGCCTAAAATATCTTCGGTCTGTCTCAATAAAACCATACAAATATGGATATCATTGGAAGCGGCTCCTTGACCACATTGTGATAGTTACAGTTAGCCCTGTGCCAATGCATTCTCTTATATATGCGAGTCGACCATAGGTCGCCTCGCATATATAAGAGAATGCATTGGCCTAAAAAAAATCTTTTTTTAACACTTTTTACCATTTTTTCTTACATTCTTTAACAATTTTATAATTTTTAATGTGTTAAGCCAATGGTCGACTCGCATATATAAGAGAATGCATTGGCACAGGGCCCTTCTGTTGGGTAAAGGGTTAACATCCGACCGGCATCTCTGGATGTACCACAAAGTGTAAGAACAATATAAAAGCTCTGGGGACCTCATTCTGCTTCTCGGATGTATCTACAGCGGCTGTACAGCCTCAGATTAACATTGCGTTCAGTTATTTTTTTCCCTTATGTTCAGTTTCTATATCTCCTAAATTACAGAAGATAAGATGCATAATCGAGTTGACTGATAGGTGACTATCACCAACTTCAACTGGGGAATTTCAATCTGATCCTAGGTCTCCCATAGCAGTTGAGACATAAGTTGAATGAGGTACCCAGAGGGTGAATTTGGCGATGGGATAACATCACTAAATTCACTCTTTGGGGACCACATTCTGTAAATGTCAGACACACTATTACCAAGCATGCATATGAGATAGGTTGGGGCATTGTGTCTGATGGTGATGCCTACACAACTAATAGGTACTAGCAGATGTAACTTGTTGATAATTATATTGCCAGATGATTGGTTAAAAGCTTTATGATAAGGCCAAATAAAAAAGATAATATGTTTCCGTACATCGACCGACCCTAAAAATAACCCGCCGACCCTAATCTTTTTATTGATATATTGAGAAAAAGTCAAAATTTTCTAACAAAAAAAAAAACAAACAAATTTTTTTGTTTTTTTTTACTGTTTTTACCGCCAATGCTCATAAATATTGATAATCATTAGGTGCAAAACACATGGTTTCTAACATAAGCCTGTGATAAGTGACATGAAGTGTGACAGTTGTCTCAAAAGCCACAGGTGTGTGATGGGTTGTGGATTGATAGGCATGAATCTTGCAATTTTAATTTCAAGAGAGTGGATCTCATGCCTGCTTTACCATTATGCCTTGTTTGGGACTTATGGAACATATTCATGAGTTCCAAATAAACATGCATGCCCATTTATTATTTTCTTGACAGCATGAGAAATGTACATTTCCATTTCGTTTGACACTTAATATTCAAACAACATTTTACTGGTACACTTCATTGCTTCACCCACCATGTTTCTTTTGCACACATTTAAAAATGCTGGGTGCTATCTAAAGGGGTACTGGGGTACTGGGACCATCTCCTTTTATACTCAAGAGAATATATGCAGCAAATTAATGCATTTGAGCCATGGATTAGTGCCAAATACACTGATGTGTTCTATGAGAATGATGCAAACAACATGGTAATTTATATGACTGGAGTCATAAATTCATTTTCGATGTACTTACCATGTTGTTTGCACCATTCATAGAGCACATAAGTGTATTTGGCATTAATACATGCCTCAAATTCATTCATTTGTTGCATATATTCTGTTGAGTATACAAGGAGATAGTCCTACAAATAACCGGATTCAGGGTACAGTACCCCTTTAATATATTATTTTGTTCAAAATAAATGTTTTGTTTTGATAAACTTGCTTTTATAATTGACACCAACTAATGCTACACAGGTTTTGAAAATGTGCTGAACAGTATATTCGTGTCATGATTTCTGTTAGAGGATCTTTGTATAGGTTGCAAGGAAATTTAAAATTAACTGAAGACGAACTGCTGGTGGCTGCCAGACTTTCGGGAACACACTTAAAGTAACTGCATTAGTGCTGATCACAAACCCTGTGTACCCTTCAGCAGATTTTCATAACCTGTGTACCGTAAAATACCCTTCAGCACTTTTATTTGGTGAGTGACCCCCTTCAGCCCAACTGACATCTTCAACAATCAAGCAGAATATCCCATATGAACAATTCAAATATATAGGTTCTATAATATTTTCGGACAGTCGGAGAATATGAAGCCCCATCCCTCTGAGTTTATGGCCAAAATCAGTATGTGAATACTGAAACACACTATTAAGAATAACAGCAAGTTTGATATCTTGTTCAATGTTAATGTATATTTCCACAAGTAAAACTTTCCACAAGTAATACAAGTAGGCATTTTATGTCATTTCGGTCGAGGTAGTTCAATATTTCTGCAGCTGGAAAAAACTATCAAAAAATAATTAAAAAAAAACATTTCCCTACCTACCTACCCTAATTTTTTCTCTCCGTTATCGGAAACATATTATCTTTTTTATTTGGCCTAATCCACAGAAGAGAAAATTTCTTACTTTCCTTATTAAATAATCATTGATGAATAGTTCCCTTAGGAAACGTTCAGATAATAAGTTCAACAAATGAAGTTATTATCTAAACATTTCCCTCCAATCAAAAAGATAATAAATAAATTGGCAAAAAAAAAATTCATGTAGAGTTTATAGCTCATATTTACTATTATAATATTGGGCCTTTCAGCATTTAATGTAGAGTTTATACATGTAGCTCATATTTACTATGATAATATTGGGCCTTTCAGCATTTAATGTAGAGTTTATACATGTAGCTCATATTTACTATGATAATATTGGGCCTTTCAGCATTTAATGTAGAGTTTATAGCTCATATTTACTATTATAATATTGGGCCTTTCAGCATTTAATGTAGAGTTTATAGCTCATATTTACTATGATAATATTGGGCCTTTCAGCATTTAATGTAGAGTTTATAGCTCATATTTACTATTATAATATTGGGCCTTTCAGCATTTAATGTAGAGTTTATACATGTAGCTCATATTTACTATTATAATATTGGGCCTTTCAGCATTTAATGTAGAGTTTATAGCTCATATTTACTATGATAATATTGGGCCTTTCAGCATTTAATGTAGAGTTTATACATGTAGCTCATATTTACTATTATAATATTGGGCCTTTCAGCATTTAATGTAGAGTTTATAGCTCATATTTACTATGATAATATTGGGCCTTTCAGCATTTAATGTAGAGTTTATACATGTAGCTCATATTTACTATGATAATATTGGGCCTTTCAGCATTTAATGTAGAGTTTATAGCTCATATTTACTATGATAATATTGGGCCTTTCAGCATTTAATGTAGAGTTTATACATGTAGCTCATATTTACTATTATAATATTGGGCCTTTCAGCATTTAATGTAGAGTTTATAGCTCATATTTACTATGATAATATTGGGCCTTTCAGCATTTAATGTAGAGTTTATACATGTAGCTCATATTTACTATGATAATATTGGGCCTTTCAGCATTTAATGTAGAGTTTATACATGTAGCTCATATTTACTATGATAATATTGGGCCTTTCAGCATTTAATGTAGAGTTTATACATGTAGCTCGTTTTTACTATGATAATATTGGGCCTTTCAGCATTTAATGTAGAGTTTATAGCTCATATTTACTATGATAATATTGGGCCTTTCAGCATTTAATGTAGAGTTTATACATGTAGCTCATATTTACTATGATAATATTGGGCCTTTCAGCATTTAATGTAGAGTTTATAGCTCATATTTACTATGATAATATTGGGCCTTTCAGCATTTAATGTAGAGTTTATAGCTCATATTTACTATTATAATATTGGGCCGTTCAGTATTTAATGTAGAGTCTATACATGTAGCTCATATTTACTATTATAATATTGGGCCGTTCAGCATTTAATGTAGAGTTTATACATGTAGCTCATATTTACTATGATAATATTGGGCCGTTCAGTATTTAATGTAGAGTCTATACATGTAGCTCATATTTACTATTATAATATTGGGCCGTTCAGCATTTAATGTAGAGTTTATACATGTAGCTCATATTTACTATGATAATATTGGGCCGTTCAGTATTTAATGTAGAGTCTATACATGTAGCTCATATTTACTATTATAATATTGGGCCGTTCAGCATTTAATGTAGAGTTTATACATGTAGCTCATATTTACTATGATAATATTGGGCCTTTCAGTATTTAATGTAGAGTCTATACATGTAGCTCATATTTACTATGATAATATTGGGCCGTTCAGTATTTAATGTAGAGTTTATACATGTAGCTCATATTTACTATTATAATATTGGGCCGTTCAGCATTTAATGTAGAGTTTATACATGTAGCTCATATTTACTATGATAATATTGGGCCGTTCAGTATTTAATGTAGAGTTTATACATGTAGCTCATATTTACTATGATAATATTGGGCCTTTCAGTATTTAATGTAGAGTCTATACATGTAGCTCATATTTACTATGATAATATTGGGCCGTTCAGTATTTAATGTAGAGTTTATACATGTAGCTCATATTTACTATTATAATATTGGGCCGTTCAGCATTTAATGTAGAGTTTATACATGTAGCTCATATTTACTATGATAATATTGGGCCGTTCAGTATTTAATGTAGAGTTTATACATGTAGCTCATATTTACTATGATAATATTGGGCCGTTCAGTATTTAATGTAGAGTCTATACATGTAGCTCATATTTACTATTATAATATTGGGCCTTTCAGTATTTAATGTAGAGTCTATACATGTAGCTCATATTTACTATTATAATATTGGGCCGTTCAGTATTTAATGTAGAGTTTATACATGTAGCTCATATTTACTATTATAATATTGGGCCGTTCAGTATTTAATGTAGAGTCTATACATGTAGCTCATATTTACTATGATAATATTGGGCCGTTCAGTATTTAATGTAGAGTTTATACATGTAGCTCATATTTACTATTATAATATTGGGCCGTTCAGTATTTAATGTAGAGTCTATACATGTAGCTCATATTTACTATTATAATATTGGGCCGTTCAGTATTTAATGTAGAGTCTATACATGTAGCTCATATTTACTATTATAATATTGGGCCGTTCAGTATTTAATGTAGAGTTTATACATGTAGCTCATATTTACTATGATAATATTGGGCCGTTCAGTATTTAATGTAGAGTTTATACATGTAGCTCATATTTACTATGATAATATTGGGCCGTTCAGTATTTAATGTAGAGTCTATACATGTAGCTCATATTTACTATTATAATATTGGGCCGTTCAGTATTTAATGTAGAGTCTATACATGTAGCTCATATTTACTATTATAATATTGGGCCGTTCAGTATTTAATGTAGAGTCTATACATGTAGCTCATATTTACTATTATAATATTGGGCCGTTCAGTATTTAATGTAGAGTCTATACATGTAGCTCATATTTACTATGATAATATTGGGCCGTTCAGTATTTAATGTAGAGTTTATACATGTAGCTCATATTTACTATTATAATATTGGGCCGTTCAGTATTTAATGTAGTCTATACATGTAGCTCATATTTACTATTATAATATTGGGCCGTTCAGCATTTAATGTAGAGTTTATACATGTAGCTCATATTTACTATTATAATATTGGGCCGTTCAGCATTTAATGTAGAGTCTATACATGTAGCTCATATTTACTATTATAATATTGGGCCGTTCAGTATTTAATGTAGAGTCTATACATGTAGCTCATATTTACTATTATAATATTGGGCCGTTCAGTATTTAATGTAGAGTCTATACATGTAGCTCATATTTACTATTATAATATTGGGCCGTTCAGTATTTAATGTAGAGTCTATACATGTAGCTCATATTTACTATTATAATATTGGGCCGTTCAGCATTTAATGTAGAGTCTATACATGTAGCTCATATTTACTATTATAATATTGGGCCGTTCAGTATTTAATGTAGAGTTTATACATGTAGCTCATATTTACTATTATAATATTGGGCCGTTCAGTATTTAATGTAGAGTTTATACATGTAGCTCATATTTACTATTATAATATTGGGCCGTTCAGTATTTAATGTAGAGTCTATACATGTAGCTCATATTTACTATTATAATATTGGGCCGTTCAGTATTTAATGTAGAGTCTATACATGTAGCTCATATTTACTATTATAATATTGGGCCGTTCAGTATTTAATGTAGAGTCTATACATGTAGCTCATATTTACTATTATAATATTGGGCCGTTCAGTATTTAATGTAGAGTCTATACATGTAGCTCATATTTACTATTATAATATTGGGCCGTTCAGTATTTAATGTAGAGTTTATACATGTAGCTCATATTTACTATTATAATATTGGGCCGTTCAGTATTTAATGTAGAGTCTATACATGTAGCTCATATTTACTATTATAATATTGGGCCTTTCAGTATTTAATGTAGAGTCTATACATGTAGCTCATATTTACTATTATAATATTGGGCCGTTCAGTATTTAATGTAGAGTTTATACATGTAGCTCATATTTACTATTATAATATTGGGCCGTTCAGTATTTAATGTAGAGTCTATACATGTAGCTCATATTTACTATTATAATATTGGGCCTTTCAGTATTTAATGTAGAGTCTATACATGTAGCTCATATTTACTATTATAATATTGGGCCGTTCAGTATTTAATGTAGAGTCTATACATGTAGCTCATATTTACTATTATAATATTGGGCCGTTCAGTATTTAATGTAGAGTCTATACATGTAGCTCATATTTACTATTATAATATTGGGCCGTTCAGTATTTAATGTAGAGTTTATACATGTAGCTCATATTTACTATTATAATATTGGGCCGTTCAGTATTTAATGTAGAGTCTATACATGTAGCTCATATTTACTATTATAATATTGGGCCGTTCAGTATTTAATGTAGAGTCTATACATGTAGCTCATATTTACTATGATAATATTGGGCCGTTCAGTATTTAATGTAGAGTCTATACATGTAGCTCATATTTACTATTATAATATTGGGCCGTTCAGTATTTAATGTAGAGTTTATACATGTAGCTCATATTTACTATTATAATATTGGGCCGTTCAGTATTTAATGTAGAGTCTATACATGTAGCTCATATTTACTATTATAATATTGGGCCGTTCAGTATTTAATGTAGAGTCTATACATGTAGCTCATATTTACTATTATAATATTGGGCCTTTCAGTATTTAATGTAGAGTCTATACATGTAGCTCATATTTACTATGATAATATTGGGCCGTTCAGCATTTAATGTAGAGTCTATACATGTAGCTCATATTTACTATTATAATATTGGGCCGTTCAGTATTTAATGTAGAGTCTATACATGTAGCTCATATTTACTATGATAATATTGGGCCGTTCAGTATTTAATGTAGAGTCTATACATGTAGCTCATATTTACTATGATAATATTGGGCCTTTCAGTATTTAATGTAGAGTCTATACATGTAGCTCATATTTACTATTATAATATTGGGCCGTTCAGCATTTAATGTAGAGTCTATACATGTAGCTCATATTTACTATTATAATATTGGGCCGTTCAGTATTTAATGTAGAGTCTATACATGTAGCTCATATTTACTATTATAATATTGGGCCGTTCAGTATTTAATGTAGAGTCTATACATGTAGCTCATATTTACTATGATAATATTGGGCCGTTCAGTATTTAATGTAGAGTCTATACATGTAGCTCATATTTACTATTATAATATTGGGCCTTTCAGTATTTAATGTAGAGTCTATACATGTAGCTCATATTTACTATTATAATATTGGGCCGTTCAGTATTTAATGTAGAGTTTATACATGTAGCTCATATTTACTATTATAATATTGGGCCGTTCAGTATTTAATGTAGAGTCTATACATGTAGCTCATATTTACTATGATAATATTGGGCCGTTCAGTATTTAATGTAGAGTTTATACATGTAGCTCATATTTACTATTATAATATTGGGCCGTTCAGTATTTAATGTAGTCTATACATGTAGCTCATATTTACTATTATAATATTGGGCCGTTCAGCATTTAATGTAGAGTTTATACATGTAGCTCATATTTACTATTATAATATTGGGCCGTTCAGCATTTAATGTAGAGTCTATACATGTAGCTCATATTTACTATTATAATATTGGGCCGTTCAGTATTTAATGTAGAGTCTATACATGTAGCTCATATTTACTATTATAATATTGGGCCGTTCAGTATTTAATGTAGAGTCTATACATGTAGCTCATATTTACTATTATAATATTGGGCCGTTCAGTATTTAATGTAGAGTCTATACATGTAGCTCATATTTACTATTATAATATTGGGCCGTTCAGCATTTAATGTAGAGTCTATACATGTAGCTCATATTTACTATTATAATATTGGGCCGTTCAGTATTTAATGTAGAGTTTATACATGTAGCTCATATTTACTATTATAATATTGGGCCGTTCAGTATTTAATGTAGAGTTTATACATGTAGCTCATATTTACTATTATAATATTGGGCCGTTCAGTATTTAATGTAGAGTCTATACATGTAGCTCATATTTACTATTATAATATTGGGCCGTTCAGTATTTAATGTAGAGTCTATACATGTAGCTCATATTTACTATTATAATATTGGGCCGTTCAGTATTTAATGTAGAGTCTATACATGTAGCTCATATTTACTATTATAATATTGGGCCGTTCAGTATTTAATGTAGAGTCTATACATGTAGCTCATATTTACTATTATAATATTGGGCCGTTCAGTATTTAATGTAGAGTTTATACATGTAGCTCATATTTACTATTATAATATTGGGCCGTTCAGTATTTAATGTAGAGTCTATACATGTAGCTCATATTTACTATGATAATATTGGGCCGTTCAGTATTTAATGTAGAGTCTATACATGTAGCTCATATTTACTATGATAATATTGGGCCTTTCAGTATTTAATGTAGAGTCTATACATGTAGCTCATATTTACTATTATAATATTGGGCCGTTCAGTATTTAATGTAGAGTCTATACATGTAGCTCATATTTACTATTATAATATTGGGCCTTTCAGTATTTAATGTAGAGTCTATACATGTAGCTCATATTTACTATTATAATATTGGGCCGTTCAGTATTTAATGTAGAGTCTATACATGTAGCTCATATTTACTATTATAATATTGGGCCGTTCAGTATTTAATGTAGAGTTTATACATGTAGCTCATATTTACTATGATAATATTGGGCCGTTCAGTATTTAATGTAGAGTCTATACATGTAGCTCATATTTACTATTATAATATTGGGCCGTTCAGTATTTAATGTAGAGTCTATACATGTAGCTCATATTTACTATTATAATATTGGGCCGTTCAGTATTTAATGTAGAGTCTATACATGTAGCTCATATTTACTATTATAATATTGGGCCGTTCAGTATTTAATGTAGAGTCTATACATGTAGCTCATATTTACTATGATAATATTGGGCCGTTCAGTATTTAATGTAGAGTCTATACATGTAGCTCATATTTACTATTATAATATTGGGCCTTTCAGTATTTAATGTAGAGTCTATACATGTAGCTCATATTTACTATTATAATATTGGGCCGTTCAGTATTTAATGTAGAGTTTATACATGTAGCTCATATTTACTATTATAATATTGGGCCGTTCAGTATTTAATGTAGAGTCTATACATGTAGCTCATATTTACTATTATAATATTGGGCCTTTCAGTATTTAATGTAGAGTCTATACATGTAGCTCATATTTACTATTATAATATTGGGCCGTTCAGTATTTAATGTAGAGTCTATACATGTAGCTCATATTTACTATTATAATATTGGGCCGTTCAGTATTTAATGTAGAGTCTATACATGTAGCTCATATTTACTATTATAATATTGGGCCGTTCAGTATTTAATGTAGAGTTTATACATGTAGCTCATATTTACTATTATAATATTGGGCCGTTCAGTATTTAATGTAGAGTCTATACATGTAGCTCATATTTACTATTATAATATTGGGCCGTTCAGTATTTAATGTAGAGTCTATACATGTAGCTCATATTTACTATGATAATATTGGGCCGTTCAGTATTTAATGTAGAGTCTATACATGTAGCTCATATTTACTATTATAATATTGGGCCGTTCAGTATTTAATGTAGAGTTTATACATGTAGCTCATATTTACTATTATAATATTGGGCCGTTCAGTATTTAATGTAGAGTCTATACATGTAGCTCATATTTACTATTATAATATTGGGCCGTTCAGTATTTAATGTAGAGTCTATACATGTAGCTCATATTTACTATTATAATATTGGGCCTTTCAGTATTTAATGTAGAGTCTATACATGTAGCTCATATTTACTATGATAATATTGGGCCGTTCAGCATTTAATGTAGAGTCTATACATGTAGCTCATATTTACTATTATAATATTGGGCCGTTCAGTATTTAATGTAGAGTCTATACATGTAGCTCATATTTACTATGATAATATTGGGCCGTTCAGTATTTAATGTAGAGTCTATACATGTAGCTCATATTTACTATGATAATATTGGGCCTTTCAGTATTTAATGTAGAGTCTATACATGTAGCTCATATTTACTATTATAATATTGGGCCGTTCAGCATTTAATGTAGAGTCTATACATGTAGCTCATATTTACTATTATAATATTGGGCCGTTCAGTATTTAATGTAGAGTCTATACATGTAGCTCATATTTACTATTATAATATTGGGCCGTTCAGTATTTAATGTAGAGTCTATACATGTAGCTCATATTTACTATGATAATATTGGGCCGTTCAGTATTTAATGTAGAGTCTATACATGTAGCTCATATTTACTATTATAATATTGGGCCTTTCAGTATTTAATGTAGAGTCTATACATGTAGCTCATATTTACTATTATAATATTGGGCCGTTCAGTATTTAATGTAGAGTTTATACATGTAGCTCATATTTACTATTATAATATTGGGCCGTTCAGTATTTAATGTAGAGTCTATACATGTAGCTCATATTTACTATTATAATATTGGGCCTTTTCAGTATTTAATGTAGAGTCTATACATGTAGCTCATATTTACTATTATAATATTGGGCCGTTCAGTATTTAATGTAGAGTCTATACATGTAGCTCATATTTACTATTATAATATTGGGCCGTTCAGTATTTAATGTAGAGTCTATACATGTAGCTCATATTTACTATTATAATATTGGGCCGTTCAGTATTTAATGTAGAGTTTATACATGTAGCTCATATTTACTATTATAATATTGGGCCGTTCAGTATTTAATGTAGAGTCTATACATGTAGCTCATATTTACTATTATAATATTGGGCCGTTCAGTATTTAATGTAGAGTCTATACATGTAGCTCATATTTACTATGATAATATTGGGCCGTTCAGTATTTAATGTAGAGTCTATACATGTAGCTCATATTTACTATTATAATATTGGGCCGTTCAGTATTTAATGTAGAGTTTATACATGTAGCTCATATTTACTATTATAATATTGGGCCGTTCAGTATTTAATGTAGAGTCTATACATGTAGCTCATATTTACTATTATAATATTGGGCCGTTCAGTATTTAATGTAGAGTCTATACATGTAGCTCATATTTACTATTATAATATTGGGCCTTTCAGTATTTAATGTAGAGTCTATACATGTAGCTCATATTTACTATGATAATATTGGGCCGTTCAGCATTTAATGTAGAGTCTATACATGTAGCTCATATTTACTATTATAATATTGGGCCGTTCAGTATTTAATGTAGAGTCTATACATGTAGCTCATATTTACTATGATAATATTGGGCCGTTCAGTATTTAATGTAGAGTCTATACATGTAGCTCATATTTACTATGATAATATTGGGCCTTTCAGTATTTAATGTAGAGTCTATACATGTAGCTCATATTTACTATTATAATATTGGGCCGTTCAGCATTTAATGTAGAGTCTATACATGTAGCTCATATTTACTATTATAATATTGGGCCGTTCAGTATTTAATGTAGAGTCTATACATGTAGCTCATATTTACTATTATAATATTGGGCCGTTCAGTATTTAATGTAGAGTCTATACATGTAGCTCATATTTACTATGATAATATTGGGCCGTTCAGTATTTAATGTAGAGTCTATACATGTAGCTCATATTTACTATTATAATATTGGGCCGTTCAGTATTTAATGTAGAGTCTATACATGTAGCTCATATTTACTATTATAATATTGGGCCGTTCAGCATTTAATGTAGAGTCTATACATGTAGCTCATATTTACTATTATAATATTGGGCCGTTCAGTATTTAATGTAGAGTCTATACATGTAGCTCATATTTACTATTATAATATTGGGCCGTTCAGTATTTAATGTAGAGTCTATACATGTAGCTCATATTTACTATTATAATATTGGGCCTTTCAGCATTTAATGTAGAGTCTATACATGTAGCTCATATTTACTATTATAATATTGGGCCTTTCAGCATTTAATGTAGAGTCTATACATGTAGCTCATATTTACTATGATAATATTGGGCCGTTCAGTATTTAATGTAGAGTCTATACATGTAGCTCATATTTACTATTATAATATTGGGCCGTTCAGTATTTAATGTAGAGTTTATACATGTAGCTCATATTTACTATTATAATATTGGGCCTTTCAGTATTTAATGTAGAGTCTATACATGTAGCTCATATTTACTGTTATAATATTGGGCCGTTCAGCATTTAATGTAGAGTCTATACATGTAGCTCATATTTACTATTATAATATTGGGCCGTTCAGTATTTAATGTAGAGTCTATACATGTAGCTCATATTTACTGTTATAATATTGGGCCGTTCAGTATTTAATGTAGAGTCTATACATGTAGCTCATATTTACTATTATAATATTGGGCCGTTCAGTATTTAATGTAGAGTCTATACATGTAGCTCATATTTACTATTATAATATTGGGCCGTTCAGTATTTAATGTAGAGTCTATACATGTAGCTCATATTTACTATTATAATATTGGGCCTTTCAGCATTTAATGTAGAGTCTATACATGTAGCTCATATTTACTATTATAATATTGGGCCGTTCAGTATTTAATGTAGAGTCTATACATGTAGCTCATATTTACTATTATAATATTGGGCCTTTCAGTATTTAATGTAGAGTCTATACATGTAGCTCATATTTACTATTATAATATTGGGCCGTTCAGTATTTAATGTAGAGTCTATACATGTAGCTCATATTTACTATTATAATATTGGGCCTTTCAGCATTTAATGTAGAGTTTATACATGTAGCTCATATTTACTATTATAATATTGGGCCGTTCAGTATTTAATGTAGAGTCTATACATGTAGCTCATATTTACTATTATAATATTGGGCCGTTCAGTATTTAATGTAGAGTTTATACATGTAGCTCATATTTACTATTATAATATTGGGCCGTTCAGTATTTAATGTAGAGTCTATACATGTAGCTCATATTTACTATTATAATATTGGGCCGTTCAGTATTTAATGTAGAGTTTATACATGTAGCTCATATTTACTATTATAATATTGGGCCGTTCAGTATTTAATGTAGAGTCTATACATGTAGCTCATATTTACTATTATAATATTGGGCCGTTCAGTATTTAATGTAGAGTCTATACATGTAGCTCATATTTACTATTATAATATTGGGCCTTTCAGTATTTAATGTAGAGTCTATACATGTAGCTCATATTTACTATGATAATATTGGGCCTTTCAGT
Organism: Siphonodentalium dalli; assembly: GCA_032622095.1. Lineage (NCBI taxonomy): Eukaryota > Metazoa > Mollusca > Scaphopoda > Gadilida > Siphonodentaliidae > Siphonodentalium > Siphonodentalium dalli. The sequence goes on from CP136063.1 coordinate 288,735,641, forward strand.
ATTTAATGTAGAGTCTATACATGTAGCTCATATTTACTATTATAATATTGGGCCGTTCAGTATTTAATGTAGAGTTTATACATGTAGCTCATATTTACTATGATAATATTGGGCCTTTCAGTATTTAATGTAGAGTCTATACATGTAGCTCATATTTACTATGATAATATTGGGCCGTTCAGTATTTAATGTAGAGTTTATACATGTAGCTCATATTTACTATTATAATATTGGGCCTTTCAGTATTTAATGTAGAGTCTATACATGTAGCTCATATTTACTATTATAATATTGGGCCGTTCAGCATTTAATGTAGAGTTTATACATGTAGCTCATATTTACTATTATAATATTGGGCCTTTCAGTATTTAATGTAGAGTCTATACATGTAGCTCATATTTACTATTATAATATTGGGCCGTTCAGTATTTAATGTAGAGTCTATACATGTAGCTCATATTTACTATTATAATATTGGGCCGTTCAGTATTTAATGTAGAGTTTATACATGTAGCTCATATTTACTATTATAATATTGGGCCTTTCAGCATTTAATGTAGAGTCTATACATGTAGCTCATATTTACTATGATAATATTGGGCCGTTCAGTATTTAATGTAGAGTCTATACATGTAGCTCATATTTACTATTATAATATTGGGCCGTTCAGTATTTAATGTAGAGTCTATACATGTAGCTCATATTTACTATTATAATATTGGGCCGTTCAGTATTTAATGTAGAGTCTATACATGTAGCTCATATTTACTATTATAATATTGGGCCGTTCAGTATTTAATGTAGAGTCTATACATGTAGCTCATATTTACTATTATAATATTGGGCCTTTCAGCATTTAATGTAGAGTCTATACATGTAGCTCATATTTACTATTATAATATTGGGCCGTTCAGTATTTAATGTAGAGTCTATACATGTAGCTCATATTTACTATTATAATATTGGGCCTTTCAGTATTTAATGTAGAGTCTATACATGTAGCTCATATTTACTATTATAATATTGGGCCGTTCAGTATTTAATGTAGAGTCTATACATGTAGCTCATATTTACTATTATAATATTGGGCCTTTCAGCATTTAATGTAGAGTTTATACATGTAGCTCATATTTACTATTATAATATTGGGCCGTTCAGTATTTAATGTAGAGTCTATACATGTAGCTCATATTTACTATTATAATATTGGGCCGTTCAGTATTTAATGTAGAGTTTATACATGTAGCTCATATTTACTATTATAATATTGGGCCGTTCAGTATTTAATGTAGAGTCTATACATGTAGCTCATATTTACTATTATAATATTGGGCCGTTCAGTATTTAATGTAGAGTTTATACATGTAGCTCATATTTACTATTATAATATTGGGCCGTTCAGTATTTAATGTAGAGTCTATACATGTAGCTCATATTTACTATTATAATATTGGGCCGTTCAGTATTTAATGTAGAGTCTATACATGTAGCTCATATTTACTATTATAATATTGGGCCTTTCAGTATTTAATGTAGAGTCTATACATGTAGCTCATATTTACTATGATAATATTGGGCCTTTCAGTATTTAATGTAGAGTCTATACATGTAGCTCATATTTACTATTATAATATTGGGCCGTTCAGTATTTAATGTAGAGTTTATACATGTAGCTCATATTTACTATGATAATATTGGGCCTTTCAGTATTTAATGTAGAGTCTATACATGTAGCTCATATTTACTATGATAATATTGGGCCGTTCAGTATTTAATGTAGAGTTTATACATGTAGCTCATATTTACTATTATAATATTGGGCCTTTCAGTATTTAATGTAGAGTCTATACATGTAGCTCATATTTACTATTATAATATTGGGCCGTTCAGCATTTAATGTAGAGTTTATACATGTAGCTCATATTTACTATTATAATATTGGGCCTTTCAGTATTTAATGTAGAGTCTATACATGTAGCTCATATTTACTATTATAATATTGGGCCGTTCAGTATTTAATGTAGAGTCTATACATGTAGCTCATATTTACTATTATAATATTGGGCCGTTCAGTATTTAATGTAGAGTTTATACATGTAGCTCATATTTACTATTATAATATTGGGCCTTTCAGCATTTAATGTAGAGTCTATACATGTAGCTCATATTTACTATGATAATATTGGGCCGTTCAGTATTTAATGTAGAGTCTATACATGTAGCTCATATTTACTATTATAATATTGGGCCGTTCAGTATTTAATGTAGAGTCTATACATGTAGCTCATATTTACTATTATAATATTGGGCCGTTCAGTATTTAATGTAGAGTCTATACATGTAGCTCATATTTACTATGATAATATTGGGCCGTTCAGTATTTAATGTAGAGTTTATACATGTAGCTCATATTTACTATGATAATATTGGGCCGTTCAGTATTTAATGTAGAGTTTATACATGTAGCTCATATTTACTATGATAATATTGGGCCGTTCAGCATTTAATGTAGAGTCTATACATGTAGCTCATATTTACTATTATAATATTGGGCCGTTCAGTATTTAATGTAGAGTCTATACATGTAGCTCATATTTACTATTATAATATTGGGCCGTTCAGTATTTAATGTAGAGTCTATACATGTAGCTCATATTTACTATTATAATATTGGGCCGTTCAGTATTTAATGTAGAGTTTATACATGTAGCTCATATTTACTATGATAATATTGGGCCGTTCAGTATTTAATGTAGAGTCTATACATGTAGCTCATATTTACTATGATAATATTGGGCCGTTCAGTATTTAATGTAGAGTCTATACATGTAGCTCATATTTACTATGATAATATTGGGCCGTTCAGCATTTAATGTAGAGTTTATACATGTAGCTCATATTTACTATTATAATATTGGGCCGTTCAGCATTTAATGTAGAGTCTATACATGTAGCTCATATTTACTATTATAATATTGGGCCGTTCAGTATTTAATGTAGAGTTTATACATGTAGCTCATATTTACTATTATAATATTGGGCCTTTCAGCATTTAATGTAGAGTCTATACATGTAGCTCATATTTACTATTATAATATTGGGCCGTTCAGTATTTAATGTAGAGTCTATACATGTAGCTCATATTTACTATTATAATATTGGGCCGTTCAGTATTTAATGTAGAGTCTATACATATAGCTCATATTTACTGTTATAATATTGGGCCGTTCAGCATTTAATGTAGAGTCTATACATGTAGCTCATATTTACTATTATAATATTGGGCCGTTCAGTATTTAATGTAGAGTCTATACATGTAGCTCATATTTACTATTATAATATTGGGCCGTTCAGTATTTAATGTAGAGTCTATACATGTAGCTCATATTTACTATTATAATATTGGGCCGTTCAGTATTTAATGTAGAGTCTATACATGTAGCTCATATTTACTATTATAATATTGGGCCGTTCAGTATTTAATGTAGAGTCTATACATGTAGCTCATATTTACTATTATAATATTGGGCCTTTCAGCATTTAATGTAGAGTTTATACATGTAGCTCATATTTACTATTATAATATTGGGCCTTTCAGTATTTAATGTAGAGTCTATACATGTAGCTCATATTTACTGTTATAATATTGGGCCGTTCAGCATTTAATGTAGAGTCTATACATGTAGCTCATATTTACTATTATAATATTGGGCCGTTCAGTATTTAATGTAGAGTCTATACATGTAGCTCATATTTACTATTATAATATTGGGCCGTTCAGTATTTAATGTAGAGTCTATACATGTAGCTCATATTTACTATTATAATATTGGGCCGTTCAGTATTTAATGTAGAGTCTATACATGTAGCTCATATTTACTATTATAATATTGGGCCGTTCAGTATTTAATGTAGAGTCTATACATGTAGCTCATATTTACTATTATAATATTGGGCCTTTCAGCATTTAATGTAGAGTTTATACATGTAGCTCATATTTACTATTATAATATTGGGCCGTTCAGTATTTAATGTAGAGTCTATACATGTAGCTCATATTTACTATTATAATATTGGGCCGTTCAGTATTTAATGTAGAGTTTATACATGTAGCTCATATTTACTATTATAATATTGGGCCGTTCAGTATTTAATGTAGAGTCTATACATGTAGCTCATATTTACTATTATAATATTGGGCCGTTCAGTATTTAATGTAGAGTTTATACATGTAACTCATATTTACTATTATAATATTGGGCCTTTCAGCATTTAATGTAGAGTCTATACATGTAGCTCATATTTACTATGATAATATTGGGCCGTTCAGTATTTAATGTAGAGTCTATACATGTAGCTCATATTTACTATTATAATATTGGGCCGTTCAGTATTTAATGTAGAGTCTATACATGTAGCTCATATTTACTATTATAATATTGGGCCGTTCAGTATTTAATGTAGAGTCTATACATGTAGCTCATATTTACTATGATAATATTGGGCCGTTCAGTATTTAATGTAGAGTTTATACATGTAGCTCATATTTACTATGATAATATTGGGCCGTTCAGTATTTAATGTAGAGTTTATACATGTAGCTCATATTTACTATTATAATATTGGGCCGTTCAGTATTTAATGTAGAGTTTATACATGTAGCTCATATTTACTATTATAATATTGGGCCGTTCAGTATTTAATGTAGAGTCTATACATGTAGCTCATATTTACTATTATAATATTGGGCCTTTCAGTATTTAATGTAGAGTTTATACATGTAGCTCATATTTACTATTATAATATTGGGCCGTTCAGTATTTAATGTAGAGTCTATACATGTAGCTCATATTTACTATTATAATATTGGGCCGTTCAGTATTTAATGTAGAGTCTATACATGTAGCTCATATTTACTATTATAATATTGGGCCTTTCAGCATTTAATGTAGAGTCTATACATGTAGCTCATATTTACTATTATAATATTGGGCCTTTCAGTATTTAATGTAGAGTCTATACATGTAGCTCATATTTACTATTATAATATTGGGCCTTTCAGTATTTAATGTAGAGTCTATACATGTAGCTCATATTTACTATTATAATATTGGGCCGTTCAGTATTTAATGTAGAGTCTATACATGTAGCTCATATTTACTATGATAATATTGGGCCGTTCAGTATTTAATGTAGAGTCTATACATGTAGCTCATATTTACTATTATAATATTGGGCCGTTCAGTATTTAATGTAGAGTTTATACATGTAGCTCATATTTACTATTATAATATTGGGCCGTTCAGTATTTAATGTAGAGTCTATACATGTAGCTCATATTTACTATTATAATATTGGGCCGTTCAGCATTTAATGTAGAGTCTATACATGTAGCTCATATTTACTATTATAATATTGGGCCTTTCAGCATTTAATGTAGAGTCTATACATGTAGCTCATATTTACTATGATAATATTGGGCCTTTCAGCATTTAATGTAGAGTTTATAGCTCATATTTACTATTATAATATTGGGCCTTTCAGTATTTAATGTAGAGTTTATACATGTAGCTCATATTTACTATGATAATATTGGGCCTTTCAGTATTTAATGTAGAGTCTATACATGTAGCTCATATTTACTATTATAATATTGGGCCTTTCAGTATTTAATGTAGAGTCTATACATGTAGCTCATATTTACTATTATAATATTGGGCCGTTCAGTATTTAATGTAGAGTCTATACATGTAGCTCATATTTACTATTATAATATTGGGCCTTTCAGTATTTAATGTAGAGTCTATACATGTAGCTCATATTTACTATTATAATATTGGGCCGTTCAGTATTTAATGTAGAGTCTATACATGTAGCTCATATTTACTATTATAATATTGGGCCGTTCAGCATTTAATGTAGAGTTTATACATGTAGCTCATATTTACTATGATAATATTGGGCCTTTCAGTATTTAATGTAGAGTCTATACATGTAGCTCATATTTACTATGATAATATTGGGCCTTTCAGCATTTAATGTAGAGTCTATACATGTAGCTCATATTTACTATGATAATATTGGGCCTTTCAGCATTTAATGTAGAGTCTATACATGTAGCTCATATTTACTATGATAATATTGGGCCTTTCAGCATTTAATGTAGAGTCTATACATGTAGCTCATATTTACTATTATAATATTGGGCCGTTCAGCATTTAATGTAGAGTCTATACATGTAGCTCATATTTACTATGATAATATTGGGCCTTTCAGCATTTAATGTAGAGTCTATACATGTAGCTCATATTTACTATGATAATATTGGGCCTTTCAGCATTTAATGTAGAGTCTATACATGTAGCTCATATTTACTATTATAATATTGGGCCGTTCAGCATTTAATGTAGAGTCTATACATGTAGCTCATATTTACTATGATAATATTGGGCCGTTCAGTATTTAATGTAGAGTCTATACATGTAGCTCATATTTACTATGATAATATTGGGCCGTTCAGCATTTAATGTAGAGTCTATACATGTAGCTCATATTTACTATGATAATATTGGGCCTTTCAGCATTTAATGTAGAGTTTATACATGTAGCTCATATTTACTATTATAATATTGGGCCGTTCAGTATTTAATGTAGAGTCTATACATGTAGCTCATATTTACTATGATAATATTGGGCCTTTCAGTATTTAATGTAGAGTCTATACATGTAGCTCATATTTACTATTATAATATTGGGCCGTTCAGTATTTAATGTAGAGTCTATACATGTAGCTCATATTTACTATGATAATATTGGGCCGTTCAGTATTTAATGTAGAGTCTATACATGTAGCTCATATTTACTATTATAATATTGGGCCTTTCAGTATTTAATGTAGAGTCTATACATGTAGCTCATATTTACTATTATAATATTGGGCCGTTCAGTATTTAATGTAGAGTCTATACATGTAGCTCATATTTACTATTATAATATTGGGCCGTTCAGCATTTAATGTAGAGTTTATACATGTAGCTCATATTTACTATGATAATATTGGGCCTTTCAGTATTTAATGTAGAGTCTATACATGTAGCTCATATTTACTATGATAATATTGGGCCTTTCAGCATTTAATGTAGAGTCTATACATGTAGCTCATATTTACTATGATAATATTGGGCCTTTCAGCATTTAATGTAGAGTCTATACATGTAGCTCATATTTACTATGATAATATTGGGCCTTTCAGCATTTAATGTAGAGTCTATACATGTAGCTCATATTTACTATTATAATATTGGGCCGTTCAGCATTTAATGTAGAGTCTATACATGTAGCTCATATTTACTATGATAATATTGGGCCGTTCAGTATTTAATGTAGAGTCTATACATGTAGCTCATATTTACTATGATAATATTGGGCCGTTCAGTATTTAATGTAGAGTCTATACATGTAGCTCATATTTACTATTATAATATTGGGCCGTTCAGTATTTAATGTAGAGTCTATACATGTAGCTCATATTTACTATTATAATATTGGGCCTTTCAGTATTTAATGTAGAGTCTATACATGTAGCTCATATTTACTATGATAATATTGGGCCGTTCAGTATTTAATGTAGAGTCTATACATGTAGCTCATATTTACTATGATAATATTGGGCCGTTCAGCATTTAATGTAGAGTCTATACATGTAGCTCATATTTACTATGATAATATTGGGCCTTTCAGCATTTAATGTAGAGTTTATACATGTAGCTCATATTTACTATTATAATATTGGGCCGTTCAGTATTTAATGTAGAGTCTATACATGTAGCTCATATTTACTATGATAATATTGGGCCTTTCAGTATTTAATGTAGAGTCTATACATGTAGCTCATATTTACTATTATAATATTGGGCCGTTCAGTATTTAATGTAGAGTCTATACATGTAGCTCATATTTACTATGATAATATTGGGCCGTTCAGTATTTAATGTAGAGTCTATACATGTAGCTCATATTTACTATTATAATATTGGGCCGTTCAGTATTTAATGTAGAGTCTATACATGTAGCTCATATTTACTATTATAATATTGGGCCGTTCAGTATTTAATGTAGAGTCTATACATGTAGCTCATATTTACTGTTATAATATTGGGCCGTTCAGTATTTAATGTAGAGTTTATACATGTAGCTCATATTTACTATGATAATATTGGGCCGTTCAGCATTTAATGTAGAGTCTATACATGTAGCTCATATTTACTATGATAATATTGGGCCGTTCAGCATTTAATGTAGAGTCTATACATGTAGCTCATATTTACTATTATAATATTGGGCCGTTCAGTATTTAATGTAGAGTCTATACATGTAGCTCATATTTACTGTTATAATATTGTGCCGTTCAGTATTTAATGTAGAGTTTATACATGTAGCTCATATTTACTATGATAATATTGGGCCGTTCAGCATTTAATGTAGAGTTTATACATGTAGCTCATATTTACTGTTATAATATTGGGCCGTTCAGTATTTAATGTAGAGTTTATACATGTAGCTCATATTTACTGTTATAATATTGGGCCGTTCAGTATTTAATGTAGAGTTTATACATGTAGCTCATATTTACTATGATAATATTGGGCCGTTCAGTATTTAATGTAGAGTCTATACATGTAGCTCATATTTACTATGATAATATTGGGCCGTTCAGTATTTAATGTAGAGTCTATACATGTAGCTCATATTTACTATGATAATATTGGGCCGTTCAGCATTTAATGTAGAGTTTATACATGTAGCTCATATTTACTATGATAATATTGGGCCGTTCAGCATTTAATGTAGAGTCTATACATGTAGCTCATATTTACTATTATAATATTGGGCCGTTCAGTATTTAATGAAGAGTCTATACATGTAGCTCATATTTACTATTATAATATTGGGCCTTTCAGTATTTAATGTAGAGTTTATACATGTAGCTCATATTTACTATTATAATATTGGGCCTTTCAGTATTTAATGTAGAGTTTATACATGTAGCTCATATTTACTATTATAATATTGGGCCGTTCAGCATTTAATGTAGAGTCTATACATGTAGCTCATATTTACTGTTATAATATTGGGCCTTTCAGTATTTAATGTAGAGTCTATACATGTAGCTCATATTTACTATTATAATATTGGGCCGTTCAGTATTTAATGTAGAGTCTATACATGTAGCTCATATTTACTATTATAATATTGGGCCGTTCAGTATTTAATGTAGAGTTTATACATGTAGCTCATATTTACTATGATAATATTGGGCCGTTCAGTATTTAATGTAGAGTCTATACATGTAGCTCATATTTACTATTATAATATTGGGCCGTTCAGTATTTAATGTAGAGTTTATACATGTAGCTCATATTTACTATTATAATATTGGGCCGTTCAGTATTTAATGTAGAGTCTATACATGTAGCTCATATTTACTATGATAATATTGGGCCGTTCAGTATTTAATGTAGAGTCTATACATGTAGCTCATATTTACTATGATAATATTGGGCCTTTCAGTATTTAATGTAGAGTTTATACATGTAGCTCATATTTACTATTATAATATTGGGCCGTTCAGTATTTAATGTAGAGTCTATACATGTAGCTCATATTTACTATGATAATATTGGGCCGTTCAGTATTTAATGTAGAGTCTATACATGTAGCTCATATTTACTATTATAATATTGGGCCGTTCAGTATTTAATGTAGAGTCTATACATGTAGCTCATATTTACTATGATAATATTGGGCCTTTCAGTATTTAATGTAGAGTTTATACATGTAGCTCATATTTACTATTATAATATTGGGCCGTTCAGTATTTAATGTAGAGTCTATACATGTAGCTCATATTTACTATTATAAATATTGGGCCTTTCAGTATTTAATGTAGAGTTTATACATGTAGCTCATATTTACTATTATAATATTGGGCCGTTCAGTATTTAATGTAGAGTCTATACATGTAGCTCATATTTACTATGATAATATTGGGCCTTTCAGCATTTAATGTAGAGTCTATACATGTAGCTCATATTTACTATTATAATATTGGGCCGTTCAGCATTTAATGTAGAGTTTATACATGTAGCTCATATTTACTATGATAATATTGGGCCGTTCAGTATTTAATGTAGAGTCTATACATGTAGCTCATATTTACTATGATAATATTGGGCCGTTCAGCATTTAATGTAGAGTTTATACATGTAGCTCATATTTACTATGATAATATTGGGCCGTTCAGTATTTAATGTAGAGTCTATACATGTAGCTCATAATTACTATGATAATATTGGGCCGTTCAGTATTTAATGTAGAGTCTATACATGTAGCTCATATTTACTATGATAATATTGGGCCGTTCAGTATTTAATGTAGAGTCTATACATGTAGCTCATATTTACTATGATAATATTGGGCCTTTCAGCATTTAATGTAGTCTATACATGTAGCTCATATTTACTATTATAATATTGGGCCGTTCAGCATTTAATGTAGAGTCTATACATGTAGCTCATATTTACTATGATAATATTGGGCCTTTCAGCATTTAATGTAGAGTCTATACATGTAGCTCATATTTACTATTATAATATTGGGCCTTTCAGTATTTAATGTAGAGTTTATACATGTAGCTCATATTTACTATGATAATATTGGGCCGTTCAGTATTTAATGTAGAGTTTATACATGTAGCTCATATTTACTATTATAATATTGGGCCGTTCAGTATTTAATGTAGAGTCTATACATGTAGCTCATATTTACTGTTATAATATTGGGCCGTTCAGCATTTAATGTAGAGTTTATACATGTAGCTCATATTTACTATTATAATATTGGGCCGTTCAGCATTTAATGTAGAGTCTATACATGTAGCTCATATTTACTATTATAATATTGGGCCGTTCAGCATTTAATGTAGAGTTTATACATGTAGCTCATATTTACTATTATAATATTGGGCCGTTCAGCATTTAATGTAGAGTCTATACATGTAGCTCATATTTACTATTATAATATTGGGCCGTTCAGCATTTAATGTAGAGTTTATACATGTAGCTCATATTTACTATTATAATATTGGGCCGTTCAGCATTTAATGTAGAGTTTATACATGTAGCTCATATTTACTATTATAATATTGGGCCGTTCAGCATTTAATGTAGAGTTTATACATGTAGCTCATATTTACTATGATAATATTGGGCCGTTCAGTATTTAATGTAGAGTTTATACATGTAGCTCATATTTACTATTATAATATTGGGCCGTTCAGTATTTAATGTAGAGTCTATACATGTAGCTCATATTTACTATGATAATATTGGGCCTTTCAGCATTTAATGTAGAGTCTATACATGTAGCTCATATTTACTATGATAATATTGGGCCGTTCAGTATTTAATGTAGAGTCTATACATGTAGCTCATATTTACTATGATAATATTGGGCCTTTCAGCATTTAATGTAGAGTCTATACATGTAGCTCATATTTACTATTATAATATTGGGCCGTTCAGCATTTAATGTAGAGTTTATACATGTAGCTCATATTTACTATTATAATATTGGGCCGTTCAGCATTTAATGTAGAGTTTATACATGTAGCTCATATTTACTATGATAATATTGGGCCGTTCAGTATTTAATGTAGAGTTTATACATGTAGCTCATATTTACTATTATAATATTGGGCCGTTCAGTATTTAATGTAGAGTTTATACATGTAGCTCATATTTACTATTATAATATTGGGCCTTTCAGTATTTAATGTAGAGTCTATACATGTAGCTCATATTTACTATTATAATATTGGGCCTTTCAGTATTTAATGTAGAGTCTATACATGTAGCTCATATTTACTATTATAATATTGGGCCGTTCAGTATTTAATGTAGAGTCTATACATGTAGCTCATATTTACTATTATAATATTGGGCCTTTCAGTATTTAATGTAGAGTTTATACATGTAGCTCATATTTACTATGATAATATTGGGCCGTTCAGCATTTAATGTAGAGTCTATACATGTAGCTCATATTTACTATTATAATATTGGGCCTTTCAGTATTTAATGTAGAGTTTATACATGTAGCTCATATTTACTATTATAATATTGGGCCGTTCAGCATTTAATGTAGAGTCTATACATGTAGCTCATATTTACTATTATAATATTGGGCCTTTCAGTATTTAATGTAGAGTCTATACATGTAGCTCATATTTACTATGATAATATTGGGCCGTTCAGTATTTAATGTAGAGTCTATACATGTAGCTCATATTTACTATTATAATATTGGGCCGTTCAGTATTTAATGTAGAGTCTATACATGTAGCTCATATTTACTATGATAATATTGGGCCGTTCAGTATTTAATGTAGAGTCTATACATGTAGCTCATATTTACTATGATAATATTGGGCCGTTCAGTATTTAATGTAGAGTCTATACATGTAGCTCATATTTACTATGATAATATTGGGCCGTTCAGTATTTAATGTAGAGTCTATACATGTAGCTCATATTTACTATTATAATATTGGGCCTTTCAGTATTTAATGTAGAGTCTATACATGTAGCTCATATTTACTATTATAATATTGGGCCGTTCAGTATTTAATGTAGAGTTTATACATGTAGCTCATATTTACTATTATAATATTGGGCCTTTCAGTATTTAATGTAGAGTCTATACATGTAGCTCATATTTACTATTATAATATTGGGCCGTTCAGTATTTAATGTAGAGTCTATACATGTAGCTCATATTTACTATTATAATATTGGGCCGTTCAGTATTTAATGTAGAGTCTATACATGTAGCTCATATTTACTATGATAATATTGGGCCGTTCAGCATTTAATGTAGAGTCTATACATGTAGCTCATATTTACTATTATAATATTGGGCCGTTCAGTATTTAATGTAGAGTCTATACATGTAGCTCATATTTACTATTATAATATTGGTCCTTTCAGTATTTAATGTAGAGTCTATACATGTAGCTCATATTTACTATGATAATATTGGGCCGTTCAGTATTTAATGTAGAGTCTATACATGTAGCTCATATTTACTATTATAATATTGGTCCTTTCAGTATTTAATGTAGAGTCTATACATGTAGCTCATATTTACTATTATAATATTGGGCCTTTCAGTATTTAATGTAGAGTCTATACATGTAGCTCATATTTACTATTATAATATTGGTCCTTTCAGTATTTAATGTAGAGTCTATACATGTAGCTCATATTTACTATTATAATATTGGGCCGTTCAGTATTTAATGTAGAGTCTATACATGTAGCTCATATTTACTATTATAATATTGGTCCTTTCACTATTTAATGTAGAGTCTATACATGTAGCTCATATTTACTATTATAATATTGGGCCGTTCAGTATTTAATGTAGAGTTTATACATGTAGCTCATATTTACTATGATAATATTGGGCCTTTCAGTATTTAATGTAGAGTCTATACATGTAGCTCATATTTACTATTATAATATTGGGCCGTTCAGTATTTAATGTAGAGTCTATACATGTAGCTCATATTTACTATTATAATATTGGTCCTTTCACTATTTAATGTAGAGTCTATACATGTAGCTCATATTTACTATTATAATATTGGGCCGTTCAGTATTTAATGTAGAGTTTATACATGTAGCTCATATTTACTATGATAATATTGGGCCTTTCAGTATTTAATGTAGAGTCTATACATGTAGCTCATATTTACTATTATAATATTGGGCCTTTCAGTATTTAATGTAGAGTTTATACATGTAGCTCATATTTACTATTATAATATTGGTCCTTTCAGTATTTAATGTAGAGTCTATACATGTAGCTCATATTTACTATTATAATATTGGGCCGTTCAGCATTTAATGTAGAGTCTATACATGTAGCTCATATTTACTATGATAATATTGGTCCTTTCAGTATTTAATGTAGAGTCTATACATGTAGCTCATATTTACTATTATAATATTGGGCCGTTCAGTATTTAATGTAGAGTCTATACATGTAGCTCATATTTACTATTATAATATTGGGCCTTTCAGCATTTAATGTAGAGTTTATACATGTAGCTCATATTTACTATTATAATATTGGGCCGTTCAGTATTTAATGTAGAGTCTATACATGTAGCTCATATTTACTATTATAATATTGGGCCTTTCACTATTTAATGTAGAGTTTATACATGTAGCTCATATTTACTATGATAATATTGGGCCGTTCAGTATTTAATGTAGAGTTTATACATGTAGCTCATATTTACTATGATAATATTGGTCCTTTCAGTATTTAATGTAGAGTCTATACATGTAGCTCATATTTACTATTATAATATTGGGCCGTTCAGTATTTAATGTAGAGTCTATACATGTAGCTCATATTTACTATTATAATATTGGGCCTTTCAGTATTTAATGTAGAGTCTATACATGTAGCTCATATTTACTATGATAATATTGGGCCGTTCAGTATTTAATGTAGAGTCTATACATGTAGCTCATATTTACTATGATAATATTGGGCCGTTCAGTATTTAATGTAGAGTCTATACATGTAGCTCATATTTACTATTATAATATTGGGCCGTTCAGTATTTAATGTAGAGTCTATACATGTAGCTCATATTTACTATTATAATATTGGGCCGTTCAGTATTTAATGTAGAGTCTATACATGTAGCTCATATTTACTATGATAATATTGGGCCGTTCAGTATTTAATGTAGAGTCTATACATGTAGCTCATATTTACTATGATAATATTGGGCCGTTCAGTATTTAATGTAGAGTCTATACATGTAGCTCATATTTACTATGATAATATTGGGCCGTTCAGTATTTAATGTAGAGTCTATACATGTAGCTCATATTTACTATTATAATATTGGGCCTTTCAGTATTTAATGTAGAGTCTATACATGTAGCTCATATTTACTATTATAATATTGGGCCGTTCAGTATTTAATGTAGAGTTTATACATGTAGCTCATATTTACTATTATAATATTGGGCCTTTCAGTATTTAATGTAGAGTCTATACATGTAGCTCATATTTACTATTATAATATTGGGCCGTTCAGTATTTAATGTAGAGTCTATACATGTAGCTCATATTTACTATTATAATATTGGGCCGTTCAGTATTTAATGTAGAGTCTATACATGTAGCTCATATTTACTATGATAATATTGGGCCGTTCAGCATTTAATGTAGAGTCTATACATGTAGCTCATATTTACTATTATAATATTGGGCCGTTCAGTATTTAATGTAGAGTCTATACATGTAGCTCATATTTACTATTATAATATTGGTCCTTTCAGTATTTAATGTAGAGTCTATACATGTAGCTCATATTTACTATGATAATATTGGGCCGTTCAGTATTTAATGTAGAGTCTATACATGTAGCTCATATTTACTATTATAATATTGGTCCTTTCAGTATTTAATGTAGAGTCTATACATGTAGCTCATATTTACTATTATAATATTGGGCCTTTCAGTATTTAATGTAGAGTCTATACATGTAGCTCATATTTACTATTATAATATTGGTCCTTTCAGTATTTAATGTAGAGTCTATACATGTAGCTCATATTTACTATTATAATATTGGGCCTTTCAGTATTTAATGTAGAGTCTATACATGTAGCTCATATTTACTATTATAATATTGGTCCTTTCAGTATTTAATGTAGAGTCTATACATGTAGCTCATATTTACTATTATAATATTGGGCCGTTCAGTATTTAATGTAGAGTCTATACATGTAGCTCATATTTACTATTATAATATTGGTCCTTTCACTATTTAATGTAGAGTCTATACATGTAGCTCATATTTACTATTATAATATTGGGCCGTTCAGTATTTAATGTAGAGTTTATACATGTAGCTCATATTTACTATGATAATATTGGGCCTTTCAGTATTTAATGTAGAGTCTATACATGTAGCTCATATTTACTATTATAATATTGGGCCGTTCAGTATTTAATGTAGAGTCTATACATGTAGCTCATATTTACTATTATAATATTGGTCCTTTCACTATTTAATGTAGAGTCTATACATGTAGCTCATATTTACTATTATAATATTGGGCCGTTCAGTATTTAATGTAGAGTTTATACATGTAGCTCATATTTACTATGATAATATTGGGCCTTTCAGTATTTAATGTAGAGTCTATACATGTAGCTCATATTTACTATTATAATATTGGGCCTTTCAGTATTTAATGTAGAGTTTATACATGTAGCTCATATTTACTATTATAATATTGGTCCTTTCAGTATTTAATGTAGAGTCTATACATGTAGCTCATATTTACTATTATAATATTGGGCCGTTCAGCATTTAATGTAGAGTCTATACATGTAGCTCATATTTACTATGATAATATTGGTCCTTTCAGTATTTAATGTAGAGTCTATACATGTAGCTCATATTTACTATTATAATATTGGGCCGTTCAGTATTTAATGTAGAGTCTATACATGTAGCTCATATTTACTATTATAATATTGGGCCTTTCAGCATTTAATGTAGAGTTTATACATGTAGCTCATATTTACTATTATAATATTGGGCCGTTCAGTATTTAATGTAGAGTCTATACATGTAGCTCATATTTACTATTATAATATTGGGCCTTTCACTATTTAATGTAGAGTTTATACATGTAGCTCATATTTACTATGATAATATTGGGCCGTTCAGTATTTAATGTAGAGTTTATACATGTAGCTCATATTTACTATGATAATATTGGTCCTTTCAGTATTTAATGTAGAGTCTATACATGTAGCTCATATTTACTATTATAATATTGGGCCGTTCAGTATTTAATGTAGAGTCTATACATGTAGCTCATATTTACTATTATAATATTGGGCCTTTCAGTATTTAATGTAGAGTCTATACATGTAGCTCATATTTACTATGATAATATTGGGCCGTTCAGTATTTAATGTAGAGTCTATACATGTAGCTCATATTTACTATGATAATATTGGGCCGTTCAGTATTTAATGTAGAGTCTATACATGTAGCTCATATTTACTATTATAATATTGGGCCGTTCAGTATTTAATGTAGAGTCTATACATGTAGCTCATATTTACTATTATAATATTGGGCCGTTCAGTATTTAATGTAGAGTCTATACATGTAGCTCATATTTACTATGATAATATTGGGCCGTTCAGTATTTAATGTAGAGTCTATACATGTAGCTCATATTTACTATGATAATATTGGGCCGTTCAGTATTTAATGTAGAGTCTATACATGTAGCTCATATTTACTATGATAATATTGGGCCGTTCAGTATTTAATGTAGAGTCTATACATGTAGCTCATATTTACTATTATAATATTGGGCCTTTCAGTATTTAATGTAGAGTCTATACATGTAGCTCATATTTACTATTATAATATTGGGCCGTTCAGTATTTAATGTAGAGTTTATACATGTAGCTCATATTTACTATTATAATATTGGGCCTTTCAGTATTTAATGTAGAGTCTATACATGTAGCTCATATTTACTATTATAATATTGGGCCGTTCAGTATTTAATGTAGAGTCTATACATGTAGCTCATATTTACTATTATAATATTGGGCCGTTCAGTATTTAATGTAGAGTCTATACATGTAGCTCATATTTACTATGATAATATTGGGCCGTTCAGCATTTAATGTAGAGTCTATACATGTAGCTCATATTTACTATTATAATATTGGGCCGTTCAGTATTTAATGTAGAGTCTATACATGTAGCTCATATTTACTATTATAATATTGGTCCTTTCAGTATTTAATGTAGAGTCTATACATGTAGCTCATATTTACTATGATAATATTGGGCCGTTCAGTATTTAATGTAGAGTCTATACATGTAGCTCATATTTACTATTATAATATTGGTCCTTTCAGTATTTAATGTAGAGTCTATACATGTAGCTCATATTTACTATTATAATATTGGGCCTTTCAGTATTTAATGTAGAGTCTATACATGTAGCTCATATTTACTATTATAATATTGGTCCTTTCAGTATTTAATGTAGAGTCTATACATGTAGCTCATATTTACTATTATAATATTGGGCCGTTCAGTATTTAATGTAGAGTCTATACATGTAGCTCATATTTACTATTATAATATTGGTCCTTTCACTATTTAATGTAGAGTCTATACATGTAGCTCATATTTACTATTATAATATTGGGCCGTTCAGTATTTAATGTAGAGTTTATACATGTAGCTCATATTTACTATGATAATATTGGGCCTTTCAGTATTTAATGTAGAGTCTATACATGTAGCTCATATTTACTATTATAATATTGGGCCGTTCAGTATTTAATGTAGAGTCTATACATGTAGCTCATATTTACTATTATAATATTGGTCCTTTCACTATTTAATGTAGAGTCTATACATGTAGCTCATATTTACTATTATAATATTGGGCCGTTCAGTATTTAATGTAGCGTTTATACATGTAGCTCATATTTACTATGATAATATTGGGCCTTTCAGTATTTAATGTAGAGTCTATACATGTAGCTCATATTTACTATTATAATATTGGGCCTTTCAGTATTTAATGTAGAGTTTATACATGTAGCTCATATTTACTATTATAATATTGGTCCTTTCAGTATTTAATGTAGAGTCTATACATGTAGCTCATATTTACTATTATAATATTGGGCCGTTCAGCATTTAATGTAGAGTCTATACATGTAGCTCATATTTACTATGATAATATTGGTCCTTTCAGTATTTAATGTAGAGTCTATACATGTAGCTCATATTTACTATTATAATATTGGGCCGTTCAGTATTTAATGTAGAGTCTATACATGTAGCTCATATTTACTATTATAATATTGGGCCTTTCAGCATTTAATGTAGAGTTTATACATGTAGCTCATATTTACTATTATAATATTGGGCCGTTCAGTATTTAATGTAGAGTCTATACATGTAGCTCATATTTACTATTATAATATTGGGCCTTTCACTATTTAATGTAGAGTTTATACATGTAGCTCATATTTACTATGATAATATTGGGCCGTTCAGTATTTAATGTAGAGTTTATACATGTAGCTCATATTTACTATGATAATATTGGTCCTTTCAGTATTTAATGTAGAGTCTATACATGTAGCTCATATTTACTATTATAATATTGGGCCGTTCAGTATTTAATGTAGAGTCTATACATGTAGCTCATATTTACTATTATAATATTGGGCCTTTCAGTATTTAATGTAGAGTCTATACATGTAGCTCATATTTACTATGATAATATTGGGCCGTTCAGTATTTAATGTAGAGTCTATACATGTAGCTCATATTTACTATGATAATATTGGGCCGTTCAGTATTTAATGTAGAGTCTATACATGTAGCTCATATTTACTATGATAATATTGGGCCGTTCAGTATTTAATGTAGAGTCTATACATGTAGCTCATATTTACTATGATAATATTGGGCCGTTCAGTATTTAATGTAGAGTCTATACATGTAGCTCATATTTACTATGATAATATTGGTCCTTTCAGTATTTAATGTAGAGTCTATACATGTAGCTCATATTTACTATGATAATATTGGTCCTTTCAGTATTTAATGTAGAGTCTATACATGTAGCTCATATTTACTATTATAATATTGGGCCGTTCAGTATTTAATGTAGAGTCTATACATGTAGCTCATATTTACTATTATAATATTGGGCCTTTCAGCATTTAATGTAGAGTTTATACATGTAGCTCATATTTACTATTATAATATTGGGCCGTTCAGTATTTAATGTAGAGTCTATACATGTAGCTCATATTTACTATTATAATATTGGGCCGTTCAGTATTTAATGTAGAGTCTATACATGTAGCTCATATTTACTATTATAATATTGGGCCGTTCAGTATTTAATGTAGAGTCTATACATGTAGCTCATATTTACTATGATAATATTGGGCCGTTCAGTATTTAATGTAGAGTCTATACATGTAGCTCATATTTACTATTATAATATTGGGCCTTTCACTATTTAATGTAGAGTTTATACATGTAGCTCATATTTACTATTATAATATTGGGCCTTTCAGTATTTAATGTAGAGTCTATACATGTAGCTCATATTTACTATGATAATATTGGGCCGTTCAGTATTTAATGTAGAGTCTATACATGTAGCTCATATTTACTATTATAATATTGGGCCGTTCAGCATTTAATGTAGAGTTTATACATGTAGCTCATATTTACTATTATAATATTGGGCCGTTCAGTATTTAATGTAGAGTTTATAGCTCATATTTACTATGATAATATTGGGCCTTTCAGCATTTAATGTAGAGTCTATACATGTAGCTCATATTTACTATGAAAATATTGGGCCGTTCAGTATTTAATGTAGAGTTTATACATGTAGCTTATATTTACTATGATAATATTGGGCCTTTCAGTATTTAATGTCGAGTTTATACATGTAGCTCATATTTACTATTATAATATTGG
This sequence comes from Siphonodentalium dalli, assembly GCA_032622095.1. Lineage (NCBI taxonomy): Eukaryota > Metazoa > Mollusca > Scaphopoda > Gadilida > Siphonodentaliidae > Siphonodentalium > Siphonodentalium dalli. Next base: position 288,756,297 of record CP136063.1, read on the forward strand.
GCCGTTCAGCATTTAATGTAGAGTCTATACATGTAGCTCATATTTACTATGATAATATTGGGCCGTTCAGCATTTAATGTAGAGTCTATACATGTAGCTCATATTTACTATGATAATATTGTCCGTTCAGCATTTAATGTAGAGTCTATACATGTAGCTCATATTTACTATGATAATATTGGGCCGTTCAGCATTTAATGTAGAGTTTATACATGTAGCTCATATTTACTATTATAATATTGGGCCGTTCAGTATTTAATGTAGAGTTTATACATGTAGCTCATATTTACTATGATAATATTGGTCCTTTCAGTATTTAATGTAGAGTTTATACATGTAGCTCATATTTACTATGATAATATTGGTCCTTTCAGTATTTAATGTAGAGTCTATACATGTAGCTCATATTTACTATGATAATATTGGGCCGTTCAGTATTTAATGTAGAGTTTATACATGTAGCTCATATTTACTATTATAATATTGGGCCTTTCAGCATTTAATGTAGAGTCTATACATGTAGCTCATATTTACTATGATAATATTGGGCCTTTCAGTATTTAATGTAGAGTTTATACATGTAGCTCATATTTACTATTATAATATTGGTCCTTTCAGTATTTAATGTAGAGTTTATACATGTAGCTCATATTTACTATGATAATATTGGTCCTTTCAGTATTTAATGTAGAGTCTATACATGTAGCTCATATTTACTATGATAATATTGGGCCGTTCAGTATTTAATGTAGAGTTTATACATGTAGCTCATATTTACTATTATAATATTGGGCCTTTCAGCATTTAATGTAGAGTCTATACATGTAGCTCATATTTACTATGATAATATTGGGCCTTTCAGTATTTAATGTAGAGTTTATACATGTAGCTCATATTTACTATGATAATATTGGGCCTTTCAGTATTTAATGTAGAGTTTATACATGTAGCTCATATTTACTATGATAATATTGGGCCTTTCAGTATTTAATGTAGAGTCTATACATGTAGCTCATATTTACTATTATAATATTGGGCCGTTCAGTATTTAATGTAGAGTCTATACATGTAGCTCATATTTACTATTATAATATTGGGCCTTTCAGTATTTAATGTAGAGTCTATACATGTAGCTCATATTTACTATGATAATATTGGGCCGTTCAGTATTTAATGTAGAGTCTATACATGTAGCTCATATTTACTATTATAATATTGGGCCGTTCAGTATTTAATGTAGAGTCTATACATGTAGCTCATATTTACTATGATAATATTGGGCCGTTCAGTATTTAATGTAGAGTTTATACATGTAGCTCATATTTACTATGATAATATTGGGCCTTTCAGCATTTAATGTAGAGTCTATACATGTAGCTCATATTTACTATTATAATATTGGGCCGTTCAGCATTTAATGTAGAGTCTATACATGTAGCTCATATTTACTATGATAATATTGGGCCGTTCAGTATTTAATGTAGAGTTTATACATGTAGCTCATATTTACTATGATAATATTGGGCCTTTCAGTATTTAATGTAGAGTTTATACATGTAGCTCATATTTACTATGATAATATTGGGCCTTTCAGTATTTAATGTAGAGTTTATACATGTAGCTCATATTTACTATGATAATATTGGGCCGTTCAGTATTTAATGTAGAGTCTATACATGTAGCTCATATTTACTATTATAATATTGGGCCGTTCAGTATTTAATGTAGAGTCTATACATGTAGCTCATATTTACTATGATAATATTGGGCCGTTCAGCATTTAATGTAGAGTCTATACATGTAGCTCATATTTACTATTATAATATTGGGCCGTTCAGTATTTAATGTAGAGTCTATACATGTAGCTCATATTTACTATTATAATATTGGTCCTTTCAGTATTTAATGTAGAGTCTATACATGTAGCTCATATTTACTATGATAATATTGGGCCGTTCAGTATTTAATGTAGAGTCTATACATGTAGCTCATATTTACTATTATAATATTGGTCCTTTCAGTATTTAATGTAGAGTCTATACATGTAGCTCATATTTACTATTATAATATTGGGCCTTTCAGTATTTAATGTAGAGTCTATACATGTAGCTCATATTTACTATTATAATATTGGTCCTTTCAGTATTTAATGTAGAGTCTATACATGTAGCTCATATTTACTATTATAATATTGGGCCGTTCAGTATTTAATGTAGAGTCTATACATGTAGCTCATATTTACTATTATAATATTGGTCCTTTCACTATTTAATGTAGAGTCTATACATGTAGCTCATATTTTCTATTATAATATTGGGCCGTTCAGTATTTAATGTAGAGTTTATACATGTAGCTCATATTTACTATGATAATATTGGGCCTTTCAGTATTTAATGTAGAGTCTATACATGTAGCTCATATTTACTATTATAATATTGGGCCGTTCAGTATTTAATGTAGAGTCTATACATGTAGCTCATATTTACTATTATAATATTGGTCCTTTCACTATTTAATGTAGAGTCTATACATGTAGCTCATATTTACTATTATAATATTGGGCCGTTCAGTATTTAATGTAGAGTTTATACATGTAGCTCATATTTACTATGATAATATTGGGCCTTTCAGTATTTAATGTAGAGTCTATACATGTAGCTCATATTTACTATTATAATATTGGGCCTTTCAGTATTTAATGTAGAGTTTATACATGTAGCTCATATTTACTATTATAATATTGGTCCTTTCAGTATTTAATGTAGAGTCTATACATGTAGCTCATATTTACTATTATAATATTGGGCCGTTCAGCATTTAATGTAGAGTCTATACATGTAGCTCATATTTACTATGATAATATTGGTCCTTTCAGTATTTAATGTAGAGTCTATACATGTAGCTCATATTTACTATTATAATATTGGGCCGTTCAGTATTTAATGTAGAGTCTATACATGTAGCTCATATTTACTATTATAATATTGGGCCTTTCAGCATTTAATGTAGAGTTTATACATGTAGCTCATATTTACTATTATAATATTGGGCCGTTCAGTATTTAATGTAGAGTCTATACATGTAGCTCATATTTACTATTATAATATTGGGCCTTTCACTATTTAATGTAGAGTTTATACATGTAGCTCATATTTACTATGATAATATTGGGCCGTTCAGTATTTAATGTAGAGTTTATACATGTAGCTCATATTTACTATGATAATATTGGTCCTTTCAGTATTTAATGTAGAGTCTATACATGTAGCTCATATTTACTATTATAATATTGGGCCGTTCAGTATTTAATGTAGAGTCTATACATGTAGCTCATATTTACTATTATAATATTGGGCCTTTCAGTATTTAATGTAGAGTCTATACATGTAGCTCATATTTACTATGATAATATTGGGCCGTTCAGTATTTAATGTAGAGTCTATACATGTAGCTCATATTTACTATGATAATATTGGGCCGTTCAGTATTTAATGTAGAGTCTATACATGTAGCTCATATTTACTATGATAATATTGGGCCGTTCAGTATTTAATGTAGAGTCTATACATGTAGCTCATATTTACTATGATAATATTGGGCCGTTCAGTATTTAATGTAGAGTCTATACATGTAGCTCATATTTACTATGATAATATTGGTCCTTTCAGTATTTAATGTAGAGTCTATACATGTAGCTCATATTTAGTATGATAATATTGGTCCTTTCAGTATTTAATGTAGAGTCTATACATGTAGCTCATATTTACTATTATAATATTGGGCCGTTCAGTATTTAATGTAGAGTCTATACATGTAGCTCATATTTACTATTATAATATTGGGCCTTTCAGCATTTAATGTAGAGTTTATACATGTAGCTCATATTTACTATTATAATATTGGGCCGTTCAGTATTTAATGTAGAGTCTATACATGTAGCTCATATTTACTATTATAATATTGGGCCGTTCAGTATTTAATGTAGAGTCTATACATGTAGCTCATATTTACTATTATAATATTGGGCCGTTCAGTATTTAATGTAGAGTCTATACATGTAGCTCATATTTACTATGATAATATTGGGCCGTTCAGTATTTAATGTAGAGTCTATACATGTAGCTCATATTTACTATTATAATATTGGGCCTTTCACTATTTAATGTAGAGTTTATACATGTAGCTCATATTTACTATTATAATATTGGGCCTTTCAGTATTTAATGTAGAGTCTATACATGTAGCTCATATTTACTATGATAATATTGGGCCGTTCAGTATTTAATGTAGAGTCTATACATGTAGCTCATATTTACTATTATAATATTGGGCCGTTCAGCATTTAATGTAGAGTTTATACATGTAGCTCATATTTACTATTATAATATTGGGCCGTTCAGTATTTAATGTAGAGTTTATAGCTCATATTTACTATGATAATATTGGGCCTTTCAGCATTTAATGTAGAGTCTATACATGTAGCTCATATTTACTATGATAATATTGGGCCGTTCAGTATTTAATGTAGAGTTTATACATGTAGCTTATATTTACTATGATAATATTGGGCCTTTCAGTATTTAATGTCGAGTTTATACATGTAGCTCATATTTACTATGATAATATTGGGCCTTTCAGTATTTAATGTAGAGTCTATACATGTAGCTCATATTTACTATGATAATATTGGGCCTTTCAGTATTTAATGTAGAGTTTATACATGTAGCTCATATTTACTATTATAATATTGGGCCGTTCAGCATTTAATGTAGAGTCTATACATGTAGCTCATATTTACTATTATAATATTGGGCCGTTCAGCATTTAATGTAGAGTCTATACATGTAGCTCATATTTACTATTATAATATTGGGCCGTTCAGCATTTAATGTAGAGTCTATACATGTAGCTCATATTTACTATGATAATATTGGGCCGTTCAGCATTTAATGTAGAGTCTATACATGTAGCTCATATTTACTATGATAATATTGGGCCGTTCAGCATTTAATGTAGAGTCTATACATGTAGCTCATATTTACTATGATAATATTGGGCCGTTCAGCATTTAATGTAGAGTTTATACATGTAGCTCATATTTACTATTATAATATTGGGCCGTTCAGTATTTAATGTAGAGTTTATACATGTAGCTCATATTTACTATGATAATATTGGTCCTTTCAGTATTTAATGTAGAGTTTATACATGTAGCTCATATTTACTATGATAATATTGGTCCTTTCAGTATTTAATGTAGAGTCTATACATGTAGCTCATATTTACTATGATAATATTGGGCCGTTCAGTATTTAATGTAGAGTTTATACATGTAGCTCATATTTACTATTATAATATTGGGCCTTTCAGCATTTAATGTAGAGTCTATACATGTAGCTCATATTTACTATGATAATATTGGGCCTTTCAGCATTTAATGTAGAGTTTATACATGTAGCTCATATTTACTATTATAATATTGGGCCGTTCAGTATTTAATGTAGAGTCTATACATGTAGCTCATATTTACTATTATAATATTGGGCCTTTCACTATTTAATGTAGAGTTTATACATGTAGCTCATATTTACTATGATAATATTGGGCCGTTCAGTATTTAATGTAGAGTTTATACATGTAGCTCATATTTACTATGATAATATTGGTCCTTTCAGTATTTAATGTAGAGTCTATACATGTAGCTCATATTTACTATTATAATATTGGGCCGTTCAGTATTTAATGTAGAGTCTATACATGTAGCTCATATTTACTATTATAATATTGGGCCTTTCAGTATTTAATGTAGAGTCTATACATGTAGCTCATATTTACTATGATAATATTGGGCCGTTCAGTATTTAATGTAGAGTCTATACATGTAGCTCATATTTACTATGATAATATTGGGCCGTTCAGTATTTAATGTAGAGTCTATACATGTAGCTCATATTTACTATGATAATATTGGGCCGTTCAGTATTTAATGTAGAGTCTATACATGTAGCTCATATTTACTATGATAATATTGGGCCGTTCAGTATTTAATGTAGAGTCTATACATGTAGCTCATATTTACTATGATAATATTGGTCCTTTCAGTATTTAATGTAGAGTCTATACATGTAGCTCATATTTAGTATGATAATATTGGTCCTTTCAGTATTTAATGTAGAGTCTATACATGTAGCTCATATTTACTATTATAATATTGGGCCGTTCAGTATTTAATGTAGAGTCTATACATGTAGCTCATATTTACTATTATAATATTGGGCCTTTCAGCATTTAATGTAGAGTTTATACATGTAGCTCATATTTACTATTATAATATTGGGCCGTTCAGTATTTAATGTAGAGTCTATACATGTAGCTCATATTTACTATTATAATATTGGGCCGTTCAGTATTTAATGTAGAGTCTATACATGTAGCTCATATTTACTATTATAATATTGGGCCGTTCAGTATTTAATGTAGAGTCTATACATGTAGCTCATATTTACTATGATAATATTGGGCCGTTCAGTATTTAATGTAGAGTCTATACATGTAGCTCATATTTACTATTATAATATTGGGCCTTTCACTATTTAATGTAGAGTTTATACATGTAGCTCATATTTACTATTATAATATTGGGCCTTTCAGTATTTAATGTAGAGTCTATACATGTAGCTCATATTTACTATGATAATATTGGGCCGTTCAGTATTTAATGTAGAGTCTATACATGTAGCTCATATTTACTATTATAATATTGGGCCGTTCAGCATTTAATGTAGAGTTTATACATGTAGCTCATATTTACTATTATAATATTGGGCCGTTCAGTATTTAATGTAGAGTTTATAGCTCATATTTACTATGATAATATTGGGCCTTTCAGCATTTAATGTAGAGTCTATACATGTAGCTCATATTTACTATGATAATATTGGGCCGTTCAGTATTTAATGTAGAGTTTATACATGTAGCTTATATTTACTATGATAATATTGGGCCTTTCAGTATTTAATGTCGAGTTTATACATGTAGCTCATATTTACTATGATAATATTGGGCCTTTCAGTATTTAATGTAGAGTCTATACATGTAGCTCATATTTACTATGATAATATTGGGCCTTTCAGTATTTAATGTAGAGTTTATACATGTAGCTCATATTTACTATTATAATATTGGGCCGTTCAGCATTTAATGTAGAGTCTATACATGTAGCTCATATTTACTATTATAATATTGGGCCGTTCAGCATTTAATGTAGAGTCTATACATGTAGCTCATATTTACTATTATAATATTGGGCCGTTCAGCATTTAATGTAGAGTCTATACATGTAGCTCATATTTACTATTATAATATTGGGCCGTTCAGCATTTAATGTAGAGTCTATACATGTAGCTCATATTTACTATGATAATATTGGGCCGTTCAGCATTTAATGTAGAGTCTATACATGTAGCTCATATTTACTATGATAATATTGGGCCGTTCAGCATTTAATGTAGAGTCTATACATGTAGCTCATATTTACTATGATAATATTGGGCCGTTCAGCATTTAATGTAGAGTTTATACATGTAGCTCATATTTACTATTATAATATTGGGCCGTTCAGTATTTAATGTAGAGTTTATACATGTAGCTCATATTTACTATGATAATATTGGTCCTTTCAGTATTTAATGTAGAGTTTATACATGTAGCTCATATTTACTATGATAATATTGGTCCTTTCAGTATTTAATGTAGAGTCTATACATGTAGCTCATATTTACTATGATAATATTGGGCCGTTCAGTATTTAATGTAGAGTTTATACATGTAGCTCATATTTACTATTATAATATTGGGCCTTTCAGCATTTAATGTAGAGTCTATACATGTAGCTCATATTTACTATGATAATATTGGGCCTTTCAGTATTTAATGTAGAGTTTATACATGTAGCTCATATTTACTATTATAATATTGGTCCTTTCAGTATTTAATGTAGAGTTTATACATGTAGCTCATATTTACTATGATAATATTGGTCCTTTCAGTATTTAATGTAGAGTCTATACATGTAGCTCATATTTACTATGATAATATTGGGCCGTTCAGTATTTAATGTAGAGTTTATACATGTAGCTCATATTTACTATTATAATATTGGGCCTTTCAGCATTTAATGTAGAGTCTATACATGTAGCTCATATTTACTATGATAATATTGGGCCTTTCAGTATTTAATGTAGAGTTTATACATGTAGCTCATATTTACTATGATAATATTGGGCCTTTCAGTATTTAATGTAGAGTTTATACATGTAGCTCATATTTACTATGATAATATTGGGCCTTTCAGTATTTAATGTAGAGTCTATACATGTAGCTCATATTTACTATTATAATATTGGGCCGTTCAGTATTTAATGTAGAGTCTATACATGTAGCTCATATTTACTATTATAATATTGGGCCTTTCAGTATTTAATGTAGAGTCTATACATGTAGCTCATATTTACTATGATAATATTGGGCCGTTCAGTATTTAATGTAGAGTCTATACATGTAGCTCATATTTACTATTATAATATTGGGCCGTTCAGTATTTAATGTAGAGTCTATACATGTAGCTCATATTTACTATGATAATATTGGGCCGTTCAGTATTTAATGTAGAGTTTATACATGTAGCTCATATTTACTATGATAATATTGGGCCTTTCAGCATTTAATGTAGAGTCTATACATGTAGCTCATATTTACTATTATAATATTGGGCCGTTCAGCATTTAATGTAGAGTCTATACATGTAGCTCATATTTACTATGATAATATTGGGCCGTTCAGTATTTAATGTAGAGTTTATACATGTAGCTCATATTTACTATGATAATATTGGGCCTTTCAGTATTTAATGTAGAGTCTATACATGTAGCTCATATTTACTATGATAATATTGGGCCGTTCAGCATTTAATGTAGAGTCTATACATGTAGCTCATATTTACTATGATAATATTGGGCCTTTCAGTATTTAATGTAGAGTTTATACATGTAGCTCATATTTACTATGATAATATTGGGCCTTTCAGTATTTAATGTAGAGTTTATAGCTCATATTTACTATTATAATATTGGGCCTTTCAGTATTTAATGTAGAGTTTATACATGTAGCTCATATTTACTATGATAATATTGGGCCTTTCAGTATTTAATGTAGAGTTTATAGCTCATATTTACTATGATAATATTGGGCCGTTCAGTATTTAATGTAGAGTCTATACATGTAGCTCATATTTACTATGATAATATTGGGCCGTTCAGTATTTAATGTAGAGTCTATACATGTAGCTCATATTTACTATTATAATATTGGGCCGTTCAGTATTTAATGTAGAGTCTATACATGTAGCTCATATTTACTATTATAATATTGGGCCGTTCAGTATTTAATGTAGAGTCTATACATGTAGCTCATATTTACTATTATAATATTGGGCCGTTCAGTATTTAATGTAGAGTCTATACATGTAGCTCATATTTACTATTATAATATTGGGCCGTTCAGTATTTAATGTAGAGTCTATACATGTAGCTCATATTTACTATTATAATATTGGGCCGTTCAGTATTTAATGTAGAGTCTATACATGTAGCTCATATTTACTATTATAATATTGGGCCGTTCAGTATTTAATGTAGAGTCTATACATGTAGCTCATATTTACTATTATTATATTGGGCCTTTCAGTATTTAATGTAGAGTCTATACATGTAGCTCATATTTACTATTATAATATTGGGCCTTTCAGTATTTAATGTAGAGTTTATACATGTAGCTCATATTTACTATGATAATATTGGGCCGTTCAGTATTTAATGTAGAGTCTATACATGTAGCTCATATTTACTATTATAATATTGGGCCGTTCAGTATTTAATGTAGAGTCTATACATGTAGCTCATATTTACTATTATAATATTGGGCCTTTCAGCATTTAATGTAGAGTTTATACATGTAGCTCATATTTACTATTATAATATTGGGCCTTTCAGCATTTAATGTAGAGTTTATACATGTAGCTCATATTTACTATTATAATATTGGGCCTTTCAGCATTTAATGTAGAGTTTATACATGTAGCTCATATTTACTATGATAATATTGGGCCGTTCAGTATTTAATGTAGAGTTTATACATGTAGCTCATATTTACTATGATAATATTGGGCCTTTCAGTATTTAATGTAGAGTTTATACATGTAGCTCATATTTACTATGATAATATTGGGCCTTTCAGTATTTAATGTAGAGTCTATACATGTAGCTCATATTTACTATTATAATATTGGGCCTTTCAGCATTTAATGTAGAGTTTATACATGTAGCTCATATTTACTATGATAATATTGGGCCGTTCAGTATTTAATGTAGAGTTTATACATGTAGCTCATATTTACTATGATAATATTGGGCCGTTCAGTATTTAATGTAGAGTCTATACATGTAGCTCATATTTACTATGATAATATTGGGCCGTTCAGTATTTAATGTAGAGTCTATACATGTAGCTCATATTTACTATTATAATATTGGGCCGTTCAGCATTTAATGTAGAGTCTATACATGTAGCTCATATTTACTATGATAATATTGGGCCTTTCAGTATTTAATGTAGAGTTTATAGCTCATATTTACTATGATAATATTGGGCCGTTCAGTATTTAATGTAGAGTCTATACATGTAGCTCATATTTACTATTATAATATTGGGCCGTTCAGCATTTAATGTAGAGTCTATACATGTAGCTCATATTTACTATGATAATATTGGGCCTTTCAGTATTTAATGTAGAGTTTATAGCTTATATTTACTATGATAATATTGGGCCGTTCAGTATTTAATGTAGAGTCTATACATGTAGCTCATATTTACTATGATAATATTGGGCCGTTCAGTATTTAATGTAGAGTTTATACATGTAGCTCATATTTACTATTATAATATTGGGCCGTTCAGTATTTAATGTAGAGTCTATACATGTAGCTCATATTTACTATGATAATATTGGGCCGTTCAGTATTTAATGTAGAGTCTATACATGTAGCTCATATTTACTATTATAATATTGGGCCGTTCAGTATTTAATGTAGAGTCTATACATGTAGCTCATATTTACTATGATAATATTGGGCCGTTCAGCATTTAATGTAGAGTCTATACATGTAGCTCATATTTACTATTATAATATTGGGCCTTTCAGCATTTAATGTAGAGTTTATAGCTCATATTTACTATGATAATATTGGGCCTTTCAGCATTTAATGTAGAGTCTATACATGTAGCTCATATTTACTATGATAATATTGGGCCGTTCAGCATTTAATGTAGAGTTTATACATGTAGCTCATATTTACTATTATAATATTGGGCCGTTCAGCATTTAATGTAGAGTCTATACATGTAGCTCATATTTACTATGATAATATTGGGCCTTTCAGCATTTAATGTAGAGTTTATACATGTAGCTCATATTTACTATTATAATATTGGGCCGTTCAGTATTTAATGTAGAGTCTATACATGTAGCTCATATTTACTATTATAATATTGGGCCGTTCAGCATTTAATGTAGAGTCTATACATGTAGCTCATATTTACTATGATAATATTGGGCCGTTCAGTATTTAATGTAGAGTCTATACATGTAGCTCATATTTACTATGATAATATTGGGCCGTTCAGTATTTAATGTAGAGTCTATACATGTAGCTCATATTTACTATTATAATATTGGGCCTTTCAGCATTTAATGTAGAGTCTATACATGTAGCTCATATTTACTATGATAATATTGGGCCGTTCAGCATTTAATGTAGAGTTTATAGCTCATATTTACTATGATAATATTGGGCCGTTCAGTATTTAATGTAGAGTCTATACATGTAGCTCATATTTACTATTATAATATTGGGCCGTTCAGCATTTAATGTAGAGTCTATACATGTAGCTCATATTTACTATTATAATATTGGGCCGTTCAGCATTTAATGTAGAGTTTATACATGTAGCTCATATTTACTATTATAATATTGGGCCGTTCAGTATTTAATGTAGAGTTTATACATGTAGCTCATATTTACTATGATAATATTGGGCCGTTCAGTATTTAATGTAGAGTCTATACATGTAGCTCATATTTACTATTATAATATTGGGCCGTTCAGCATTTAATGTAGAGTCTATACATGTAGCTCATATTTACTATTATAATATTGGGCCGTTCAGCATTTAATGTAGAGTTTATACATGTAGCTCATATTTACTATTATAATATTGGGCCGTTCAGCATTTAATGTAGAGTCTATACATGTAGCTCATATTTACTATGATAATATTGGGCCGTTCAGCATTTAATGTAGAGTTTATACATGTAGCTCATATTTACTATTATAATATTGGGCCGTTCAGTATTTAATGTAGAGTCTATACATGTAGCTCATATTTACTATGATAATATTGGGCCGTTCAGCATTTAATGTAGAGTTTATACATGTAGCTCATATTTACTATGATAATATTGGGCCTTTCAGTATTTAATGTAGAGTTTATACATGTAGCTCATATTTACTATGATAATATTGGGCCGTTCAGTATTTAATGTAGAGTCTATACATGTAGCTCATATTTACTATGATAATATTGGGCCGTTCAGCATTTAATGTAGAGTTTATACATGTAGCTCATATTTACTATGATAATATTGGGCCTTTCAGTATTTAATGTAGAGTTTATACATGTAGCTCATATTTACTATTATAATATTGGGCCTTTCAGCATTTAATGTAGAGTTTATACATGTAGCTCATATTTACTATTATAATATTGGGCCGTTCAGTATTTAATGTAGAGTTTATACATGTAGCTCATATTTACTATGATAATATTGGGCCGTTCAGTATTTAATGTAGAGTCTATACATGTAGCTCATATTTACTATGATAATATTGGGCCGTTCAGTATTTAATGTAGAGTCTATACATGTAGCTCATATTTACTATTATAATATTGGGCCGTTCAGTATTTAATGTAGAGTCTATACATGTAGCTCATATTTACTATTATAATATTGGGCCGTTCAGTATTTAATGTAGAGTCTATACATGTAGCTCATATTTACTATGATAATATTGGGCCGTTCAGTATTTAATGTAGAGTCTATACATGTAGCTCATATTTACTATGATAATATTGGGCCGTTCAGTATTTAATGTAGAGTCTATACATGTAGCTCATATTTACTATTATAATATTGGGCCGTTCAGTATTTAATGTAGAGTTTATACATGTAGCTCATATTTACTATTATAATATTGGGCCGTTCAGTATTTAATGTAGAGTCTATACATGTAGCTCATATTTACTATTATAATATTGGGCCGTTCAGTATTTAATGTAGAGTCTATACATGTAGCTCATATTTACTATTATAATATTGGGCCGTTCAGCATTTAATGTAGAGTTTATACATGTAGCTCATATTTACTATTATAATATTGGGCCTTTCAGTATTTAATGTAGAGTTTATACATGTAGCTCATATTTACTATTATAATATTGGGCCGTTCAGCATTTAATGTAGAGTCTATACATGTAGCTCATATTTACTATGATAATATTGGGCCGTTCAGTATTTAATGTAGAGTTTATACATGTAGCTCATATTTACTATTATAATATTGGGCCTTTCACTATTTAATGTAGAGTTTATACATGTAGCTCATATTTACTATGATAATATTGGGCCGTTCAGTATTTAATGTAGAGTCTATACATGTAGCTCATATTTACTATTATAATATTGGGCCGTTCAGTATTTAATGTAGAGTTTATACATGTAGCTCATATTTACTATTATAATATTGGGCCGTTCAGTATTTAATGTAGAGTCTATACATGTAGCTCATATTTACTATGATAATATTGGGCCGTTCACTATTTAATGTAGAGTTTATACATGTAGCTCATATTTACTATGATAATATTGGGCCGTTCAGTATTTAATGTAGAGTCTATACATGTAGCTCATATTTACTATTATAATATTGGGCCGTTCAGTATTTAATGTAGAGTCTATACATGTAGCTCATATTTACTATGATAATATTGGGCCGTTCACTATTTAATGTAGAGTTTATACATGTAGCTCATATTTACTATGATAATATTGGGCCGTTCAGTATTTAATGTAGAGTTTATACATGTAGCTCATATTTACTATGATAATATTGGGCCGTTCAGCATTTAATGTAGAGTCTATACATGTAGCTCATATTTACTATTATAATATTGGGCCGTTCAGTATTTAATGTAGAGTCTATACATGTAGCTCATATTTACTATTATAATATTGGGCCTTTCACTATTTAATGTAGAGTTTATACATGTAGCTCATATTTACTATGATAATATTGGGCCGTTCAGTATTTAATGTAGAGTCTATACATGTAGCTCATATTTACTATTATAATATTGGGCCGTTCAGTATTTAATGTAGAGTCTATACATGTAGCTCATATTTACTATTATAATATTGGGCCTTTCAGTATTTAATGTAGAGTTTATACATGTAGCTCATATTTACTATTATAATATTGGGCCTTTCACTATTTAATGTAGAGTTTATACATGTAGCTCATATTTACTATTATAATATTGGGCCTTTCACTATTTAATGTAGAGTCTATACATGTAGCTCATATTTACTATGATAATATTGGGCCTTTCAGTATTTAATGTAGAGTCTATACATGTAGCTCATATTTACTATTATAATATTGGGCCGTTCAGTATTTAATGTAGAGTTTATACATGTAGCTCATATTTACTATTATAATATTGGGCCTTTCACTATTTAATGTAGAGTCTATACATGTAGCTCATATTTACTATGATAATATTGGGCCTTTCAGTATTTAATGTAGAGTCTATACATGTAGCTCATATTTACTATTATAATATTGGGCCGTTCAGTATTTAATGTAGAGTCTATACATGTAGCTCATATTTACTATGATAATATTGGGCCGTTCAGTATTTAATGTAGAGTCTATACATGTAGCTCATATTTACTATTATAATATTGGGCCGTTCAGTATTTAATGTAGAGTCTATACATGTAGCTCATATTTACTATGATAATATTGGGCCGTTCAGCATTTAATGTAGAGTCTATACATGTAGCTCATATTTACTATTATAATATTGGGCCGTTCAGTATTTAATGTAGAGTCTATACATGTAGCTCATATTTACTATTATAATATTGGGCCGTTCAGTATTTAATGTAGAGTCTATACATGTAGCTCATATTTACTATGATAATATTGGGCCTTTCAGCATTTAATGTAGAGTCTATACATGTAGCTCATATTTACTATGATAATATTGGGCCGTTCAGTATTTAATGTAGAGTCTATACATGTAGCTCATATTTACTATTATAATATTGGGCCGTTCAGTATTTAATGTAGAGTCTATACATGTAGCTCATATTTACTATTATAATATTGGGCCTTTCAGTATTTAATGTAGAGTCTATACATGTAGCTCATATTTACTATTATAATATTGGGCCGTTCAGTATTTAATGTAGAGTTTATACATGTAGCTCATATTTACTATTATAATATTGGGCCTTTCACTATTTAATGTAGAGTCTATACATGTAGCTCATATTTACTATTATAATATTGGGCCTTTCAGTATTTAATGTAGAGTCTATACATGTAGCTCATATTTACTATTATAATATTGGGCCGTTCAGTATTTAATGTAGAGTTTATACATGTAGCTCATATTTACTATTATAATATTGGGCCTTTCACTATTTAATGTAGAGTCTATACATGTAGCTCATATTTACTATTATAATATTGGGCCTTTCAGTATTTAATGTAGAGTCTATACATGTAGCTCATATTTACTATTATAATATTGGGCCGTTCAGTATTTAATGTAGAGTTTATACATGTAGCTCATATTTACTATTATAATATTGGGCCGTTCAGTATTTAATGTAGAGTTTATACATGTAGCTCATATTTACTATTATAATATTGGGCCGTTCAGTATTTAATGTAGAGTTTATACATGTAGCTCATATTTACTATTATAATATTGGGCCGTTCAGTATTTAATGTAGAGTCTATACATGTAGCTCATATTTACTATTATAATATTGGGCCGTTCAGTATTTAATGTAGAGTTTATACATGTAGCTCATATTTACTATTATAATATTGGGCCGTTCAGTATTTAATGTAGAGTTTATACATGTAGCTCATATTTACTATTATAATATTGGGCCTTTCACTATTTAATGTAGAGTCTATACATGTAGCTCATATTTACTATTATAATATTGGGCCTTTCAGTATTTAATGTAGAGTCTATACATGTAGCTCATATTTACTATTATAATATTGGGCCGTTCAGTATTTAATGTAGAGTTTATACATGTAGCTCATATTTACTATTATAATATTGGGCCTTTCACTATTTAATGTAGAGTCTATACATGTAGCTCATATTTACTATGATAATATTGGGCCTTTCAGTATTTAATGTAGAGTCTATACATGTAGCTCATATTTACTATTATAATATTGGGCCGTTCAGTATTTAATGTAGAGTCTATACATGTAGCTCATATTTACTATGATAATATTGGGCCGTTCAGTATTTAATGTAGAGTCTATACATGTAGCTCATATTTACTATTATAATATTGGGCCGTTCAGTATTTAATGTAGAGTCTATACATGTAGCTCATATTTACTATGATAATATTGGGCCGTTCAGTATTTAATGTAGAGTCTATACATGTAGCTCATATTTACTATTATAATATTGGGCCGTTCAGTATTTAATGTAGAGTCTATACATGTAGCTCATATTTACTATGATAATATTGGGCCGTTCAGTATTTAATGTAGAGTCTATACATGTAGCTCATATTTACTATGATAATATTGGGCCGTTCAGTATTTAATGTAGAGTCTATACATGTAGCTCATATTTACTATGATAATATTGGGCCGTTCAGTATTTAATGTAGAGTCTATACATGTAGCTCATATTTACTATGATAATATTGGGCCGTTCAGTATTTAATGTAGAGTCTATACATGTAGCTCATATTTACTATGATAATATTGGGCCGTTCAGTATTTAATGTAGAGTTTATACATGTAGCTCATATTTACTATTATAATATTGGGCCGTTCAGTATTTAATGTAGAGTCTATACATGTAGCTCATATTTACTATGATAATATTGGGCCGTTCAGTATTTAATGTAGAGTTTATACATGTAGCTCATATTTACTATTATAATATTGGGCCGTTCAGTATTTAATGTAGAGTCTATACATGTAGCTCATATTTACTATGATAATATTGGGCCGTTCAGTATTTAATGTAGAGTTTATACATGTAGCTCATATTTACTATTATAATATTGGGCCTTTCAGCATTTAATGTAGAGTCTATACATGTAGCTCATATTTACTATGATAATATTGGGCCGTTCAGTATTTAATGTAGAGTTTATACATGTAGCTCATATTTACTATTATAATATTGGGCCTTTCACTATTTAATGTAGAGTTTATACATGTAGCTCATATTTACTATGATAATATTGGGCCGTTCAGTATTTAATGTAGAGTCTATACATGTAGCTCATATTTACTATTATAATATTGGGCCGTTCAGTATTTAATGTAGAGTTTATACATGTAGCTCATATTTACTATTATAATATTGGGCCGTTCAGTATTTAATGTAGAGTCTATACATGTAGCTCATATTTACTATGATAATATTGGGCCGTTCACTATTTAATGTAGAGTTTATACATGTAGCTCATATTTACTATGATAATATTGGGCCGTTCAGTATTTAATGTAGAGTCTATACATGTAGCTCATATTTACTATTATAATATTGGGCCGTTCAGTATTTAATGTAGAGTCTATACATGTAGCTCATATTTACTATGATAATATTGGGCCGTTCACTATTTAATGTAGAGTTTATACATGTAGCTCATATTTACTATGATAATATTGGGCCGTTCAGTATTTAATGTAGAGTTTATACATGTAGCTCATATTTACTATGATAATATTGGGCCGTTCAGCATTTAATGTAGAGTCTATACATGTAGCTCATATTTACTATTATAATATTGGGCCGTTCAGTATTTAATGTAGAGTCTATACATGTAGCTCATATTTACTATTATAATATTGGGCCGTTCAGTATTTAATGTAGAGTCTATACATGTAGCTCATATTTACTATTATAATATTGGGCCTTTCACTATTTAATGTAGAGTTTATACATGTAGCTCATATTTACTATGATAATATTGGGCCGTTCAGTATTTAATGTAGAGTCTATACATGTAGCTCATATTTACTATTATAATATTGGGCCGTTCAGTATTTAATGTAGAGTCTATACATGTAGCTCATATTTACTATTATAATATTGGGCCTTTCAGTATTTAATGTAGAGTTTATACATGTAGCTCATATTTACTATTATAATATTGGGCCTTTCACTATTTAATGTAGAGTTTATACATGTAGCTCATATTTACTATTATAATATTGGGCCTTTCACTATTTAATGTAGAGTCTATACATGTAGCTCATATTTACTATGATAATATTGGGCCTTTCAGTATTTAATGTAGAGTCTATACATGTAGCTCATATTTACTATTATAATATTGGGCCGTTCAGTATTTAATGTAGAGTTTATACATGTAGCTCATATTTACTATTATAATATTGGGCCTTTCACTATTTAATGTAGAGTCTATACATGTAGCTCATATTTACTATGATAATATTGGGCCTTTCAGTATTTAATGTAGAGTCTATACATGTAGCTCATATTTACTATTATAATATTGGGCCGTTCAGTATTTAATGTAGAGTCTATACATGTAGCTCATATTTACTATGATAATATTGGGCCGTTCAGTATTTAATGTAGAGTCTATACATGTAGCTCATATTTACTATTATAATATTGGGCCGTTCAGTATTTAATGTAGAGTCTATACATGTAGCTCATATTTACTATGATAATATTGGGCCGTTCAGCATTTAATGTAGAGTCTATACATGTAGCTCATATTTACTATTATAATATTGGGCCGTTCAGTATTTAATGTAGAGTCTATACATGTAGCTCATATTTACTATTATAATATTGGGCCGTTCAGTATTTAATGTAGAGTCTATACATGTAGCTCATATTTACTATGATAATATTGGGCCTTTCAGCATTTAATGTAGAGTCTATACATGTAGCTCATATTTACTATGATAATATTGGGCCGTTCAGTATTTAATGTAGAGTCTATACATGTAGCTCATATTTACTATTATAATATTGGGCCGTTCAGTATTTAATGTAGAGTCTATACATGTAGCTCATATTTACTATTATAATATTGGGCCTTTCAGTATTTAATGTAGAGTCTATACATGTAGCTCATATTTACTATTATAATATTGGGCCGTTCAGTATTTAATGTAGAGTTTATACATGTAGCTCATATTTACTATTATAATATTGGGCCTTTCACTATTTAATGTAGAGTCTATACATGTAGCTCATATTTACTATTATAATATTGGGCCTTTCAGTATTTAATGTAGAGTCTATACATGTAGCTCATATTTACTATTATAATATTGGGCCGTTCAGTATTTAATGTAGAGTTTATACATGTAGCTCATATTTACTATTATAATATTGGGCCTTTCACTATTTAATGTAGAGTCTATACATGTAGCTCATATTTACTATTATAATATTGGGCCTTTCAGTATTTAATGTAGAGTCTATACATGTAGCTCATATTTACTATGATAATATTGGGCCGTTCAGTATTTAATGTAGAGTCTATACATGTAGCTCATATTTACTATGATAATATTGGGCCGTTCAGTATTTAATGTAGAGTTTATACATGTAGCTCATATTTACTATTATAATATTGGGCCGTTCAGTATTTAATGTAGAGTCTATACATGTAGCTCATATTTACTATGATAATATTGGGCCGTTCAGTATTTAATGTAGAGTTTATACATGTAGCTCATATTTACTATTATAATATTGGGCCGTTCAGTATTTAATGTAGAGTCTATACATGTAGCTCATATTTACTATGATAATATTGGGCCGTTCAGTATTTAATGTAGAGTTTATACATGTAGCTCATATTTACTATTATAATATTGGGCCTTTCAGCATTTAATGTAGAGTCTATACATGTAGCTCATATTTACTATGATAATATTGGGCCGTTCAGTATTTAATGTAGAGTTTATACATGTAGCTCATATTTACTATTATAATATTGGGCCTTTCACTATTTAATGTAGAGTTTATACATGTAGCTCATATTTACTATGATAATATTGGGCCGTTCAGTATTTAATGTAGAGTCTATACATGTAGCTCATATTTACTATTATAATATTGGGCCGTTCAGTATTTAATGTAGAGTTTATACATGTAGCTCATATTTACTATTATAATATTGGGCCGTTCAGTATTTAATGTAGAGTCTATACATGTAGCTCATATTTACTATGATAATATTGGGCCGTTCACTATTTAATGTAGAGTTTATACATGTAGCTCATATTTACTATGATAATATTGGGCCGTTCAGTATTTAATGTAGAGTCTATACATGTAGCTCATATTTACTATTATAATATTGGGCCGTTCAGTATTTAATGTAGAGTCTATACATGTAGCTCATATTTACTATGATAATATTGGGCCGTTCACTATTTAATGTAGAGTTTATACATGTAGCTCATATTTACTATGATAATATTGGGCCGTTCAGTATTTAATGTAGAGTTTATACATGTAGCTCATATTTACTATGATAATATTGGGCCGTTCAGCATTTAATGTAGAGTCTATACATGTAGCTCATATTTACTATTATAATATTGGGCCGTTCAGTATTTAATGTAGAGTCTATACATGTAGCTCATATTTACTATTATAATATTGGGCCGTTCAGTATTTAATGTAGAGTCTATACATGTAGCTCATATTTACTATTATAATATTGGGCCTTTCACTATTTAATGTAGAGTTTATACATGTAGCTCATATTTACTATGATAATATTGGGCCGTTCAGTATTTAATGTAGAGTCTATACATGTAGCTCATATTTACTATTATAATATTGGGCCGTTCAGTATTTAATGTAGAGTCTATACATGTAGCTCATATTTACTATTATAATATTGGGCCTTTCAGTATTTAATGTAGAGTTTATACATGTAGCTCATATTTACTATTATAATATTGGGCCTTTCACTATTTAATGTAGAGTTTATACATGTAGCTCATATTTACTATTATAATATTGGGCCTTTCACTATTTAATGTAGAGTCTATACATGTAGCTCATATTTACTATGATAATATTGGGCCTTTCAGTATTTAATGTAGAGTCTATACATGTAGCTCATATTTACTATTATAATATTGGGCCGTTCAGTATTTAATGTAGAGTTTATACATGTAGCTCATATTTACTATTATAATATTGGGCCTTTCACTATTTAATGTAGAGTCTATACATGTAGCTCATATTTACTATGATAATATTGGGCCTTTCAGTATTTAATGTAGAGTCTATACATGTAGCTCATATTTACTATTATAATATTGGGCCGTTCAGTATTTAATGTAGAGTCTATACATGTAGCTCATATTTACTATGATAATATTGGGCCGTTCAGTATTTAATGTAGAGTCTATACATGTAGCTCATATTTACTATTATAATATTGGGCCGTTCAGTATTTAATGTAGAGTCTATACATGTAGCTCATATTTACTATGATAATATTGGGCCGTTCAGCATTTAATGTAGAGTCTATACATGTAGCTCATATTTACTATTATAATATTGGGCCGTTCAGTATTTAATGTAGAGTCTATACATGTAGCTCATATTTACTATTATAATATTGGGCCGTTCAGTATTTAATGTAGAGTCTATACATGTAGCTCATATTTACTATGATAATATTGGGCCTTTCAGCATTTAATGTAGAGTCTATACATGTAGCTCATATTTACTATGATAATATTGGGCCGTTCAGTATTTAATGTAGAGTCTATACATGTAGCTCATATTTACTATTATAATATTGGGCCGTTCAGTATTTAATGTAGAGTCTATACATGTAGCTCATATTTACTATTATAATATTGGGCCTTTCAGTATTTAATGTAGAGTCTATACATGTAGCTCATATTTACTATTATAATATTGGGCCGTTCAGTATTTAATGTAGAGTTTATACATGTAGCTCATATTTACTATTATAATATTGGGCCTTTCACTATTTAATGTAGAGTCTATACATGTAGCTCATATTTACTATTATAATATTGGGCCTTTCAGTATTTAATGTAGAGTTTATACATGTAGCTCATATTTACTATTATAATATTGGGCCGTTCAGTATTTAATGTAGAGTTTATACATGTAGCTCATATTTACTATTATAATATTGGGCCTTTCACTATTTAATGTAGAGTCTATACATGTAGCTCATATTTACTATTATAATATTGGGCCTTTCAGTATTTAATGTAGAGTCTATACATGTAGCTCATATTTACTATGATAATATTGGGCCGTTCAGTATTTAATGTAGAGTCTATACATGTAGCTCATATTTACTATGATAATATTGGGCCGTTCAGTATTTAATGTAGAGTCTATACATGTAGCTCATATTTACTATGATAATATTGGGCCGTTCAGTATTTAATGTAGAGTCTATACATGTAGCTCATATTTACTATGATAATATTGGGCCGTTCAGTATTTAATGTAGAGTTTATACATGTAGCTCATATTTACTATTATAATATTGGGCCGTTCAGTATTTAATGTAGAGTCTATACATGTAGCTCATATTTACTATGATAATATTGGGCCGTTCAGTATTTAATGTAGAGTTTATACATGTAGCTCATATTTACTATTATAATATTGGGCCGTTCAGTATTTAATGTAGAGTCTATACATGTAGCTCATATTTACTATGATAATATTGGGCCGTTCAGTATTTAATGTAGAGTTTATACATGTAGCTCATATTTACTATTATAATATTGGGCCTTTCAGCATTTAATGTAGAGTCTATACATGTAGCTCATATTTACTATGATAATATTGGGCCGTTCAGTATTTAATGTAGAGTTTATACATGTAGCTCATATTTACTATTATAATATTGGGCCTTTCACTATTTAATGTAGAGTTTATACATGTAGCTCATATTTACTATGATAATATTGGGCCGTTCAGTATTTAATGTAGAGTCTATACATGTAGCTCATATTTACTATTATAATATTGGGCCGTTCAGTATTTAATGTAGAGTTTATACATGTAGCTCATATTTACTATTATAATATTGGGCCGTTCAGTATTTAATGTAGAGTCTATACATGTAGCTCATATTTACTATGATAATATTGGGCCGTTCACTATTTAATGTAGAGTTTATACATGTAGCTCATATTTACTATGATAATATTGGGCCGTTCAGTATTTAATGTAGAGTCTATACATGTAGCTCATATTTACTATTATAATATTGGGCCGTTCAGTATTTAATGTAGAGTCTATACATGTAGCTCATATTTACTATGATAATATTGGGCCGTTCACTATTTAATGTAGAGTTTATACATGTAGCTCATATTTACTATGATAATATTGGGCCGTTCAGTATTTAATGTAGAGTTTATACATGTAGCTCATATTTACTATGATAATATTGGGCCGTTCAGCATTTAATGTAGAGTCTATACATGTAGCTCATATTTACTATTATAATATTGGGCCGTTCAGTATTTAATGTAGAGTCTATACATGTAGCTCATATTTACTATTATAATATTGGGCCGTTCAGTATTTAATGTAGAGTCTATACATGTAGCTCATATTTACTATTATAATATTGGGCCTTTCACTATTTAATGTAGAGTTTATACATGTAGCTCATATTTACTATGATAATATTGGGCCGTTCAGTATTTAATGTAGAGTCTATACATGTAGCTCATATTTACTATTATAATATTGGGCCGTTCAGTATTTAATGTAGAGTCTATACATGTAGCTCATATTTACTATTATAATATTGGGCCTTTCAGTATTTAATGTAGAGTTTATACATGTAGCTCATATTTACTATTATAATATTGGGCCTTTCACTATTTAATGTAGAGTTTATACATGTAGCTCATATTTACTATTATAATATTGGGCCTTTCACTATTTAATGTAGAGTCTATACATGTAGCTCATATTTACTATGATAATATTGGGCCTTTCAGTATTTAATGTAGAGTCTATACATGTAGCTCATATTTACTATTATAATATTGGGCCGTTCAGTATTTAATGTAGAGTTTATACATGTAGCTCATATTTACTATTATAATATTGGGCCTTTCACTATTTAATGTAGAGTCTATACATGTAGCTCATATTTACTATGATAATATTGGGCCTTTCAGTATTTAATGTAGAGTCTATACATGTAGCTCATATTTACTATTATAATATTGGGCCGTTCAGTATTTAATGTAGAGTCTATACATGTAGCTCATATTTACTATGATAATATTGGGCCGTTCAGTATTTAATGTAGAGTCTATACATGTAGCTCATATTTACTATTATAATATTGGGCCGTTCAGTATTTAATGTAGAGTCTATACATGTAGCTCATATTTACTATGATAATATTGGGCCGTTCAGCATTTAATGTAGAGTCTATACATGTAGCTCATATTTACTATTATAATATTGGGCCGTTCAGTATTTAATGTAGAGTCTATACATGTAGCTCATATTTACTATTATAATATTGGGCCGTTCAGTATTTAATGTAGAGTCTATACATGTAGCTCATATTTACTATGATAATATTGGGCCTTTCAGCATTTAATGTAGAGTCTATACATGTAGCTCATATTTACTATGATAATATTGGGCCGTTCAGTATTTAATGTAGAGTCTATACATGTAGCTCATATTTACTATTATAATATTGGGCCGTTCAGTATTTAATGTAGAGTCTATACATGTAGCTCATATTTACTATTATAATATTGGGCCTTTCAGTATTTAATGTAGAGTCTATACATGTAGCTCATATTTACTATTATAATATTGGGCCGTTCAGTATTTAATGTAGAGTTTATACATGTAGCTCATATTTACTATTATAATATTGGGCCTT
The DNA here is from genome assembly GCA_032622095.1 of Siphonodentalium dalli. Classification (NCBI taxonomy): domain Eukaryota; kingdom Metazoa; phylum Mollusca; class Scaphopoda; order Gadilida; family Siphonodentaliidae; genus Siphonodentalium; species Siphonodentalium dalli. The sequence continues at coordinate 288,781,690 of CP136063.1, forward strand.
TCACTATTTAATGTAGAGTCTATACATGTAGCTCATATTTACTATTATAATATTGGGCCTTTCAGTATTTAATGTAGAGTCTATACATGTAGCTCATATTTACTATTATAATATTGGGCCGTTCAGTATTTAATGTAGAGTTTATACATGTAGCTCATATTTACTATTATAATATTGGGCCTTTCACTATTTAATGTAGAGTCTATACATGTAGCTCATATTTACTATTATAATATTGGGCCTTTCAGTATTTAATGTAGAGTCTATACATGTAGCTCATATTTACTATTATAATATTGGGCCGTTCAGTATTTAATGTAGAGTTTATACATGTAGCTCATATTTACTATTATAATATTGGGCCGTTCAGTATTTAATGTAGAGTTTATACATGTAGCTCATATTTACTATTATAATATTGGGCCGTTCAGTATTTAATGTAGAGTTTATACATGTAGCTCATATTTACTATTATAATATTGGGCCGTTCAGTATTTAATGTAGAGTCTATACATGTAGCTCATATTTACTATTATAATATTGGGCCGTTCAGTATTTAATGTAGAGTTTATACATGTAGCTCATATTTACTATTATAATATTGGGCCGTTCAGTATTTAATGTAGAGTTTATACATGTAGCTCATATTTACTATTATAATATTGGGCCTTTCACTATTTAATGTAGAGTCTATACATGTAGCTCATATTTACTATTATAATATTGGGCCGTTCAGTATTTAATGTAGAGTCTATACATGTAGCTCATATTTACTATTATAATATTGGGCCGTTCAGTATTTAATGTAGAGTCTATACATGTAGCTCATATTTACTATTATAATATTGGGCCTTTCACTATTTAATGTAGAGTTTATACATGTAGCTCATATTTACTATGATAATATTGGGCCGTTCAGTATTTAATGTAGAGTCTATACATGTAGCTCATATTTACTATTATAATATTGGGCCGTTCAGTATTTAATGTAGAGTCTATACATGTAGCTCATATTTACTATTATAATATTGGGCCTTTCAGTATTTAATGTAGAGTTTATACATGTAGCTCATATTTACTATTATAATATTGGGCCTTTCACTATTTAATGTAGAGTTTATACATGTAGCTCATATTTACTATTATAATATTGGGCCTTTCACTATTTAATGTAGAGTCTATACATGTAGCTCATATTTACTATGATAATATTGGGCCTTTCAGTATTTAATGTAGAGTCTATACATGTAGCTCATATTTACTATTATAATATTGGGCCGTTCAGTATTTAATGTAGAGTTTATACATGTAGCTCATATTTACTATTATAATATTGGGCCTTTCACTATTTAATGTAGAGTCTATACATGTAGCTCATATTTACTATGATAATATTGGGCCTTTCAGTATTTAATGTAGAGTCTATACATGTAGCTCATATTTACTATTATAATATTGGGCCGTTCAGTATTTAATGTAGAGTCTATACATGTATCTCATATTTACTATGATAATATTGGGCCGTTCAGTATTTAATGTAGAGTCTATACATTTAGCTCATATTTACTATTATAATATTGGGCCGTTCAGTATTTAATGTAGAGTCTATACATGTAGCTCATATTTACTATGATAATATTGGGCCGTTCAGCATTTAATGTAGAGTCTATACATGTAGCTCATATTTACTATTATAATATTGGGCCGTTCAGTATTTAATGTAGAGTCTATACATGTAGCTCATATTTACTATTATAATATTGGGCCGTTCAGTATTTAATGTAGAGTCTATACATGTAGCTCATATTTACTATGATAATATTGGGCCTTTCAGCATTTAATGTAGAGTCTATACATGTAGCTCATATTTACTATGATAATATTGGGCCGTTCAGTATTTAATGTAGAGTCTATACATGTAGCTCATATTTACTATTATAATATTGGGCCGTTCAGTATTTAATGTAGAGTCTATACATGTAGCTCATATTTACTATTATAATATTGGGCCTTTCAGTATTTAATGTAGAGTCTATACATGTAGCTCATATTTACTATTATAATATTGGGCCGTTCAGTATTTAATGTAGAGTTTATACATGTAGCTCATATTTACTATTATAATATTGGGTCTTTCACTATTTAATGTAGAGTCTATACATGTAGCTCATATTTACTATTATAATATTGGGCCTTTCAGTATTTAATGTAGAGTCTATACATGTAGCTCATATTTACTATTATAATATTGGGCCGTTCAGTATTTAATGTAGAGTTTATACATGTAGCTCATATTTACTATTATAATATTGGGCCTTTCACTATTTAATGTAGAGTCTATACATGTAGCTCATATTTACTATTATAATATTGGGCCTTTCAGTATTTAATGTAGAGTCTATACATGTAGCTCATATTTACTATTATAATATTGGGCCGTTCAGTATTTAATGTAGAGTTTATACATGTAGCTCATATTTACTATTATAATATTGGGCCGTTCAGTATTTAATGTAGAGTTTATACATGTAGCTCATATTTACTATTATAATATTGGGCCGTTCAGTATTTAATGTAGAGTTTATACATGTAGCTCATATTTACTATTATAATATTGGGCCGTTCAGTATTTAATGTAGAGTCTATACATGTAGCTCATATTTACTATTATAATATTGGGCCGTTCAGTATTTAATGTAGAGTTTATACATGTAGCTCATATTTACTATTATAATATTGGGCCGTTCAGTATTTAATGTAGAGTTTATACATGTAGCTCATATTTACTATTATAATATTGGGCCTTTCACTATTTAATGTAGAGTCTATACATGTAGCTCATATTTACTATTATAATATTGGGCCTTTCAGTATTTAATGTAGAGTCTATACATGTAGCTCATATTTACTATTATAATATTGGGCCGTTCAGTATTTAATGTAGAGTTATACATGTAGCTCTATTTACTATTATAAATTGGCCTTTCACTATTTAATGTAGAGTCTATACATGTAGCTCATATTTACTATGATAATATTGGGCCTTTCAGTATTTAATGTAGAGTCTATACATGTAGCTCATATTTACTATTATAATATTGGGCCGTTCAGTATTTAATGTAGAGTCTATACATGTAGCTCATATTTACTATGATAATATTGGGCCGTTCAGTATTTAATGTAGAGTCTATACATGTAGCTCATATTTACTATTATAATATTGGGCCGTTCAGTATTTAATGTAGAGTCTATACATGTAGCTCATATTTACTATGATAATATTGGGCCGTTCAGTATTTAATGTAGAGTCTATACATGTAGCTCATATTTACTATTATAATATTGGGCCGTTCAGTATTTAATGTAGAGTACTATACATGTAGCTCATATTTACTATGATAATATTGGGCCGTTCAGTATTTAATGTAGAGTCTATACATGTAGCTCATATTTACTATGATAATATTGGGCCGTTCAGTATTTAATGTAGAGTCTATACATGTAGCTCATATTTACTATGTTAATATTGGGCCGTTCAGTATTTAATGTAGAGTCTATACATGTAGCTCATATTTTACTATGATAATATTGGCCGTTCAGTATTTAATGTAGAGTCTATACATGTAGCTCATATTTACTATGATAATATTGGGCCGTTCAGTATTTAATGTAGAGTTTATACATGTAGCTCATATTTACTATTATAATATTGGGCCGTTCAGTATTTAATGTAGAGTCTATACATGTAGCTCTATTTACTATGATAATATTGGGCCGTTCAGTATTTAATGTAGAGTTTATACATGTAGCTCATATTTACTATTATAATATTGGGCCGTTCAGTATTTAATGTAGAGTCTATACATGTAGCTCATATTTACTATGATAATATTGGGGCCGTTCAGTATTTTAATGTAGAGTTTATACATGTAGCTCATATTTACTATTATAATATTGGGCCTTTCAGCATTAATGTAGAGTCTATACATGTAGCTCATATTTACTATGATAATATTGGGCCGTTCAGTATTTAATGTAGAGTTTATACATGTAGCTCATATTTACTATTATAATATTGGGCCTTTCACTATTTAATGTAGAGTTTATACATGTAAGCTCATATTTACTATGATAATATTGGGCCGTTCAGTATTTAATGTAGAGTCTATACATGTAGCTCATATTTACTATTATAATATTGGGCCGTTCAGTATTTAATGTAGAGTTTATACATGTAGCTCATAAGTTACTATTATAATATTGGGCCGTTCAGTATTTAATGTAGAGTCTATACATGTAGCTCATATTTACTATGATAATATTGGGCCGTTCACTATTTAATGTAGAGTTTATACATGTAGCTCATATTTACTATGATAATATTGGGCCGTTCAGTATTTAATGTAGAGTCTATACATGTAGCTCATATTTACTATTATAATATTGGGCCGTTCAGTATTTAATGTAGAGTCTATACATGTAGCTCATATTTACTATGATAATATTGGGCCGTTCACTATTTAATGTAGAGTTTATACATGTAGCTCATATTTACTATGATAATATTGGGCCGTTCAGTATTTAATGTAGAGTTTATACATGTAGCTCATATTACTATGATAATATTGGGCCGTTCAGCATTTAATGTAGAGTCTATACATGTAGCTCATATTTACTATTATAATATTAGGGCCGTTCAGTATTTAATGTAGAGTCTATACATGTAGCTCATATTTACTATTATAATATTGGGCCGTTTCAGTATTTAATGTAGAGTCTATACATGTAGCTCATATTTACTATTATAATATTGGGCCTTTCACTATTTAATGTAGAGTTTATACATGTAGCTCATATTTACTATGATAATATTGGGCCGTTCAGTATTAATGTAGAGTCTATACATGTAGCTCATATTTACTATTATAATATTGGGCCGTTCAGTATATAATGTAGAGTCTATACATGTAGCTCATATTTACTATTATAATATTGGGCCTTTCAGTATTTAATGTAGAGTTTATACATGTAGCTCATATTTACTATTATAATATTGGGCCTTTCACTATTTAATGTAGAGTTTATACATGTAGCTCATATTTACTATTATAATATTCGGGCCTTTCACTATTTAATGTAGAGTCTATACATGTAGCTCATATTTACTATGATAATATTGGGCCTTTCAGTATTTAATGTAGAGTCTATACATGTAGCTCATATTTACTATTATAATATTGGGCCGTTCAGTATTTAATGTAGAGTTTATACATGTAGCTCATATTTATCTATATAAATATTGGGCCTTTCACTATTTAATGTAGAGTCTATACATGTAGCTCATATTTACTATGATAATATTGGGCCTTTCAGTATTTAATGTAGAGTCTATACATGTAGCTCATATTTACTATTATAATATTGGGCCGTTCAGTATTTAATGTAGAGTCTATACATGTAGCTCATATTTACTATGATAATATTGGGCCGTTCAGTATTTAATGTAGAGTCTATACATGTAGCTCATATTTACTATTATAATATTGGGCCGTTCAGTATTTAATGTAGAGTCTATACATGTAGCTCATATTTACTATGATAATATTGGGCCGTTCAGCATTTAATGTAGAGTCTATACATGTAGCTCATATTACTATTATAATATTGGGCCGTTCAGTATTTAATGTAGAGTCTATACATGTAGCTCATATTTACTATTATAATATTGGGCCGTTCAGTATTAATGTAGAGTCTATAACATGTAGCTCATATTTACTATGATAATATTGGGCCTTTCAGCATTTAATGTAGAGTCCTATACATGTAGCTCATATTTACTATGATAATATTGGCCGTTCAGTATTTAATGTAGAGTCTATACATGTAGCTCATATTTACTATTATAATATTGGGCCGTTCAGTATTTAATGTAGAGTCTATACATGTAGCTCATATTTACTATTATAATATTGGGCCTTTCAGTATTTAATGTAGAGTCTATACATGTAGCTCATATTTACTATTATATATTGGGCCGTTCAGTATTTAATGTAGAGTTTATACATGTAGCTCATATTTACTATTATAATATTTGGGCCTTTCACTATTTAATGTAGAGTCTATACATGTAGCTCATATTTACTATTATAATATTGGGCCTTTCAGTATTTAATGTAGAGTCTATACATGTAGCTCATATTTACTATTATAATATTGGGCCGTTCAGTATTTAATGTAGAGTTTATACATGTAGCTCATATTTACTATTATAATATTGGGCCTTTCACTATTTAATGTAGAGTCTATACATGTAGCTCATATTTACTATTATAATATTGGGCCTTTCAGTATTTAATGTAGAGTCTATACATGTAGCTCATATTTACTATGATAATATTGGGCCGTTCAGTATTTAATGTAGAGTCTATACATGTAGCTCATATTTACTATGATAATATTGGGCCGTTCAGTATTTAATGTAGAGTCTATACATGTAGCTCATATTTACTATGATAATATTGGGCCGTTCAGTATTTAATGTAGAGTCTATACATGTAGCTCATATTTACTATGATAATATTGGGCCGTTCAGTATTTAATGTAGAGTTTATACATGTAGCTCATATTTACTATTATAATATTGGGCCGTTCAGTATTTAATGTAGAGTCTATACATGTAGCTCATATTTACTATGATAATATTGGGCCGTTCAGTATTTAATGTAGAGTTTATACATGTAGCTCATATTTACTATTATAATATTGGGCCGTTCAGTATTTAATGTAGAGTCTATACATGTAGCTCATATTTACTATGATAATATTGGGCCGTTCAGTATTTAATGTAGAGTTTATACATGTAGCTCATATTTACTATTATAATATTGGGCCTTTCAGCATTTAATGTAGAGTCTATACATGTAGCTCATATTTACTATGATAATATTGGGCCGTTCAGTATTTAATGTAGAGTTTATACATGTAGCTCATATTTACTATTATAATATTGGGCCTTTCACTATTTAATGTAGAGTTTATACATGTAGCTCATATTTACTATGATAATATTGGGCCGTTCAGTATTTAATGTAGAGTCTATACATGTAGCTCATATTTACTATTATAATATTGGGCCGTTCAGTATTTAATGTAGAGTTTATACATGTAGCTCATATTTACTATTATAATATTGGGCCGTTCAGTATTTAATGTAGAGTCTATACATGTAGCTCATATTTACTATGATAATATTGGGCCGTTCAGTATTTAATGTAGAGTTTATACATGTAGCTCATATTTACTATTATAATATTGGGCCGTTCAGTATTTAATGTAGAGTCTATACATGTAGCTCATATTTACTATGATAATATTGGGCCGTTCAGTATTTAATGTAGAGTTTATACATGTAGCTCATATTTACTATTATAATATTGGGCCTTTCAGCATTTAATGTAGAGTCTATACATGTAGCTCATATTTACTATGATAATATTGGGCCGTTCAGTATTTAATGTAGAGTTTATACATGTAGCTCATATTTACTATTATAATATTGGGCCTTTCACTATTTAATGTAGAGTTTATACATGTAGCTCATATTTACTATGATAATATTGGGCCGTTCAGTATTTAATGTAGAGTCTATACATGTAGCTCATATTTACTATTATAATATTGGGCCGTTCAGTATTTAATGTAGAGTTTATACATGTAGCTCATATTTACTATTATAATATTGGGCCGTTCAGTATTTAATGTAGAGTCTATACATGTAGCTCATATTTACTATGATAATATTGGGCCGTTCACTATTTAATGTAGAGTTTATACATGTAGCTCATATTTACTATGATAATATTGGGCCGTTCAGTATTTAATGTAGAGTCTATACATGTAGCTCATATTTACTATTATAATATTGGGCCGTTCAGTATTTAATGTAGAGTCTATACATGTAGCTCATATTTACTATGATAATATTGGGCCGTTCACTATTTAATGTAGAGTTTATACATGTAGCTCATATTTACTATGATAATATTGGGCCGTTCAGTATTTAATGTAGAGTTTATACATGTAGCTCATATTTACTATGATAATATTGGGCCGTTCAGCATTTAATGTAGAGTCTATACATGTAGCTCATATTTACTATTATAATATTGGGCCGTTCAGTATTTAATGTAGAGTCTATACATGTAGCTCATATTTACTATTATAATATTGGGGCCGTCAGTATTTAATGTAGAGTCTATACATGTAGCTCATATTTACTATTATAATATTGGGCCTTTCACTATTTAATGTAGAGGTTTATACATGTAGCTCATATTTACTATGATAATATTGGGCCGTTCAGTATTTAATGTAGAGTCTATACATGTAGCTCATATTTACTATTATAATATTGGGGCCGTTCAGTATTTAATGTAGAGGTCTATACATGTAGCTCATATTTACTATTATAATATTGGGCCTTTCAGTATTTAATGTAGAGTTTATACATGTAGCTCATATTTACTATTATAATATTGGGCCTTTCACTATTTAATGTAGATTTATACATGTAGCTCATATTTACTATTATAATATTGGGCCTTTCACTATTTAATGTAGAGTCTATACATGTAGCTCATATTTACTATGATAATATTGGGCCTTTCAGTATTAATGTAGAGTCTATACATGTAGCTCATATTTACTATTATAATATTGGGCCGTTCAGTATTTAATGTAGAGTTTATACATGTAGCTCATATTTTACTATTATAATATTGGGCCTTTCACTATTTAATGTAGAGTCTATACATGTAGCTCATATTTACTATGATAATATTGGGCCTTTCAGTATTTAATGTAGAGTCTATACATGTAGCTCATATTTACTATTATAATATTGGGGCCGTTCAGTATTTAATGTAGAGTCTATACATGTAGCATCATATTTACTATGATAATATTGGGCCGTTCAGTATTTAATGTAGAGTCTATACATGTAGCTCATATTTACTATTATAATATTGGGCCGTTCAGTATTTAATGTAGAGTCTATACATGTAGCTCATATTTACTATGATAATATTGGGCCGTTCAAGCATTTAATGTAGAGTCTATACATGTAGCTCATATTTACTATTATAATATTGGGCCGTTCAGTATTTAATGTAGAGTCTATACATGTAGCTCATATTTACTATTATAATATTGGGCCGTTCAGTATTTAATGTAGAGTCTATACATGTAGCTCATATTTACTATGATAATTTTGGGCCTTTCAGCATTTATGTAGAGTCTATACATGTAGCTCATATTTACTATGATAATATTGTGCCGTTCAGTATTTAATGTAGAGTCTATACTATGTAGCTCATATTTACTATTATAATATTGGGCCGTTCAGTATTTAATGTAGAGTCCTATACATGTAGCTCATATTTACTATTATAATATTGGGCTTTCAGTATTAATGTAGAGTCTATACATGTAGCTCATATTACTATTATAATATTGGGCCGTTCAGTATTTAATGTAGAGTTTATACATGTAGCTCATATTTACTATTATAATATTGGGCCTTTCACCTATTTAATGTAGAGTCCTATACATGTAGCTCATATTTACTATTATAATATTGGGCCTTTCAGTATTTAATGTAGAGTCTATACATGTAGCTCATATTTACTATTATTAATATTGGGCCTTTCACTATTTAATGTAGGAGTCTATACATGTAGCTCATATTTACTATTATAATATTGGGCCTTTCAGTATTTAATGTAGAGTCCTATACATGTAGCTCATATTTACTATGATAATATTGGGCCGTTCAGTATTTAATGTAGAGTCTATACATGTAGCTCATATTTACTATGATAATATTGGGCCGTTCAGTATTTAATGTAGAGTCTATACATGTAGCTCATATTTACTATGATAATATTGGGCCGTTCAGTATTTAATGTAGAGTCTATACATGTAGCTCATATTTACTATGATAATATTGGGCCGTTCAGTATTTAATGTAGAGTTTATACATGTAGCTCATATTTTACTATTATAATATTGGGCCGTTCAGTATTTAATGTAGAGTCTATACATGTAGCTCATATTTACTATGATAATATTGGGCCGTTCAGTATTTAATGTAGAGTTTATACATGTAGCTCATATTTACTATTATAATATTGGGCCGTTCAGTATTTATGTAGAGTCTATACATGTAGCTCATATTTACTATGATAATATTGGGCCGTTCAGTATTTAATGTAGAGTTATACATGTAGCTCATATTTACTATTATAATATTGGGCCTTTCAGCATTTAATGTAGAGTCTATACATGTAGCTCATATTTACTATGATAATATTGGGCCGTTCAGTATTTAATGTAGAGTTTATACATGTAGCTCATATTTACTATTATATTGGGCCTTTCACTATTTAATGTAGAGTTTATACATGTAGCTCATATTTACTATGATAATATTGGGCCGTTCAGTATTTAATGTAGAGTCTATACATGTAGCTCATATTTACTATTATAATATTGGGCCGTTCAGTATTTAATGTAGAGTTTATACATGTAGCTCATATTTACTATTATAATATTGGGCCGTTCAGTATTTAATGTAGAGTCTATACATGTAGCTCATATTTACTATGATAATATTGGGCCGTTCACTATTTAATGTAGAGTTTATACATGTAGCTCATATTTACTATGATAATATTGGGCCGTTCAGTATTTAATGTAGAGTCTATACATGTAGCTCATATTTACTATTATAATATTGGGCCGTTCAGTATTTAATGTAGAGTCTATACATGTAGCTCATATTTACTATGATAATATTGGGCCGTTCACTATTTAATGTAGAGTTTATACATGTAGCTCATATTTACTATGATAATATTGGGCCGTTCAGTATTTAATGTAGAGTTTATACATGTAGCCTCATATTTACTATGATAATATTGGGCCGTTCAGCATTTAATGTAGAGTCTATACATGTAGCTCATATTTACTATTATAATATTGGGCCGTTCAGTATTTAATGTAGAGTCTATACATGTAGCTCATATTTACTATTATAATATTGGGCCGTTCAGTATTTAATGTAGAGTCTATACATGTAGCTCATATTTACTATTATAATATTGGGCCTTTCACTATTTAATGTAGAGTTTATACATGTAGCTCATATTTACTATGATAATATTGGGCCGTTCAGTATTTAATGTAGAGTCTATACATGTAGCTCATATTTACTATTATAATATTGGGCCGTTCAGTATTTAATGTAGAGTCTATACATGTAGCTCATATTTACTATTATAATATTGGGCCTTTCAGTATTTAATGTAGAGTTTATACATGTAGCTCATATTTACTATTATAATATTGGGCCTTTCACTATTTAATGTAGAGTTTATACATGTAGCTCATATTTACTATTATAATATTGGGCCTTTCACTATTTAATGTAGAGTCTATACATGTAGCTCATATTTACTATGATAATATTGGGCCTTTCAGTATTTAATGTAGAGTCTATACATGTAGCTCATATTTACTATTATAATATTGGGCCGTTCAGTATTTAATGTAGAGTTTATACATGTAGCTCATATTTACTATTATAATATTGGGCCTTTCACATTTAATGTAGAGTCTATATACATGTAGCTCATATTTACTATGATAATATTGGGCCTTTCAGTATTTAATGTAGAGTCTATACATGTAGCTCATATTTACTATTATAATATTGGGCCGTTCAGTATTTAATGTAGAGTCTATACATGTAGCTCATATTTACTATGATAATATTGGGCCGTTCAGTATTTAATGTAGAGTCTATACATGTAGCTCATAATTTACTATTATAATATTGGGCCGTTCAGTATTTAATGTAGAGTCTATACATGTAGCTCATATTTACTATGATAATATTGGGCCGTTCAGCATTTAATGTAGAGTCTATACATGTAGCTCATATTTACTATTATAATATTGGGCCGTTCAGTATTTAATGTAGAGTCTATACATGTAGCTCATATTTACTATTATAATATTGGGCCGTTCAGTATTTAATGTAGAGTCTATACATGTAGCTCATATTTACTATGATAATATTGGGCCTTTCAGCATTTAATGTAGAGTCTATACATGTAGCTCATATTTACTATGATAATATTGGGCCGTTCAGTATTTAATGTAGAGTCTATACATGTAGCTCATATTTACTATTATAATATTGGGCCGTTCAGTATTTAATGTAGAGTCTATACATGTAGCTCATATTTACTATTATAATATTGGGCCTTTCAGTATTTAATGTAGAGTCTATACATGTAGCTCATATTTACTATTATAATATTGGGCCGTTCAGTATTTAATGTAGAGTTTATACATGTAGCTCATATTTACTATTATAATATTGGGCCTTTCACTATTTAATGTAGAGTCTATACATGTAGCTCATATTTACTATTATAATATTGGGCCTTTCAGTATTTAATGTAGAGTCTATACATGTAGCTCATATTTACTATTATAATATTGGGCCGTTCAGTATTTAATGTAGAGTTTATACATGTAGCTCATATTTACTATTATACTATTGGGGCCTTTCACTATTTAATGTAGAGTCTATACATGTAGCTCATATTTACTATTATAATATTGGGCCTTTCAGTATTTAATGTAGAGTCTATACATGTAGCTCATATTTACTATTATAATATTGGGCCGTTCAGTATTTAATGTAGAGTTTATACATGTAGCTCATATTTACTATTATAATATTGGGCCGTTCAGTATTTAATGTAGAGTTTTATACATGTAGCTCATATTTACTATTATAATATTGGGCCGTTCAGTATTTAATGTAGAGTTTATACATGTAGCTCATATTTACTATTATAATATTGGGCCGTTCAGTATTTAATGTAGAGTCTATACATGTAGCTCATATTTACTATTATAATATTGGGCCGTTCAGTATTTAATGTAGAGTTTATACATGTAGCTCATATTTACTATTATAATATTGGGCCGTTCAGTATTTAATGTAGAGTTTATACATGTAGCTCATATTTACTATTATAATATTGGGCCTTTCACTATTTAATGTAGAGTCTATACATGTAGCTCATATTTACTATTATAATATTGGGCCTTTCAGTATTTAATGTAGAGTCTATACATGTAGCTCATATTTACTATTATAATATTGGGCCGTTCAGTATTTAATGTAGAGTTTATACATGTAGCTCATATTTACTATTATAATATTGGGCCTTTCACTATTTAATGTAGAGTCTATACATGTAGCTCATATTTACTATGATAATATTGGGCCTTTCAGTATTTAATGTAGAGTCTATACATGTAGCTCATATTTACTATTATAATATTGGGCCGTTCAGTATTTAATGTAGAGTCTATACATGTAGCTCATATTTACTATGATAATATTGGGCCGTTCAGTATTTAATGTAGAGTCTATACATGTAGCTCATATTTACTATTATAATATTGGGCCGTTCAGTATTTAATGTAGGAGTCTATACATGTAGCCTCATATTTACTATGATAATATTGGGCCGTTCAGTATTTAATGTAGAGTCTATACATGTAGCTCATATTTACTATTATAATATTGGGCCGTTCAGTATTTAATGTAGAGTCTATACATGTAGCTCATATTTACTATGATAACTATTGGGCCGTTAGTATTAATGTAGAGTCTATACATGGTAGCTCATATTTACTATGATAATATTGGGCCGTTCAGTATTTAATGTAGAGTCTATACATGTAGCTCATATTTACTATGATAATATTGGGCCGTTCAGTATTTAATGTAGAGTCTATACATGTAGCTCATATTTACTATGATAATATTGGGCCGTTCAGTATTTTAATGTAGAGTCTATACATGTAGATCATATTTACTATGATATATTGGGCCGTTCAGTATTTAATGTAGAGTTTATACATGTAGCTCATATTTACTATTATAATATTGGGCCAGTTCAGTATTTAATGTAGAGTCTATACATGTAGCTCATATTTACTATGATAATATTGGGCCGTTCAGTATTTAATGTAGAGTTTATACATGTAGCTCATATTTACTATTATAATATTGGGCCGTTCAGTATTTAATGTAGAGTCTATACATGTAGCTCATATTTACTATGATAATATTGGGCCGTTCAGTATTTAATGTAGAGTTTATACATGTAGCTCATATTTACTATTATAATATTGGGCCTTTCAGCATTTAATGTAGAGTCTATACATGTAGCTCATATTTACTATGATAATATTGGGCCGTTCAGTATTTAATGTAGAGTTTATACATGTAGCTCATATTTACTATTATAATATTGGGCCTTTCACTATTTAATGTAGAGTTTATACATGTAGCTCATATTTACTATGATAATATTGGGCCGTTCAGTATTTAATGTAGAGTCTATACATGTAGCTCATATTTACTATTATAATATTGGGCCGTTCAGTATTTAATGTAGAGTTTATACATGTAGCTCATATTTACTATTATAATATTGGGCCGTTCAGTATTTAATGTAGAGTCTATACATGTAGCTCATATTTACTATGATAAATTGGGCCGTTCACTATTTAATGTAGAGTTTATACATGTAGCTCATATTTACTATGATAATATTGGGCCGTTCAGTATTTAATGTAGAGTCTATACATGTAGCTCATATTTACTATTATAATATTGGGCCGTTCAGTATTTAATGTAGAGTCTATACATGTAGCTCATATTTACTATGATAATATTGGGCCGTTCACTATTTAATGTAGAGTTTATACATGTAGCTCATATTTTACTATGATAATATTGGGCCGTTCAGTATTTAATGTAGAGTCTATACATGTAGCTCATATTTACTATGATAATATTGGGCCGTTCAGTATTTAATGTAGAGTCTATACATGTAGCTCATATTTACTATGATAATATTGGGCCGTTCAGTATTTAATGTAGAGTTTATACATGTAGCTCATATTTACTATTATAATATTGGGCCGTTCAGTATTTAATGTAGAGTCTATACATGTAGCTCATATTTACTATGATAATATTGGGCCGTTCAGTATTTAATGTAGAGTTTATACATGTAGCTCATATTTACTATTATAATATTGGGCCCGTTCAGTATTTAATGTAGAGTCTATACATGTAGCTCATATTTACTATGATAATATTGGGCCGTTCAGTATTTAATGTAGAGTTTATACATGTAGCTCATATTTACTATTATAATATTGGGCCTTTCAGCATTTAATGTAGAGTCTATACATGTAGCTCATATTTACTATGATAATATTGGGCCGTTCAGTATTTAATGTAGAGTTTATACATGTAGCTCATATTTACTATTATAATATTGGGCCGTTCAGTATTTAATGTAGAGTCTATACATGTAGCTCATATTTACTATTATAATATTGGGCGTTCAGTATTTAATGTAGAGTCTATACATGTAGCTCATATTTACTATTATAATATTGGGCCGTTCAGTATTTAATGTAGAGTCTATACATGTAGCTCATATTTACTATGATAATATTGGGCCGTTCAGTATTTAATGTAGAGTTTATACATGTAGCTCATATTTACTATTATAATATTGGGCCTTTCAGTATTTAATGTAGAGTCTATACATGTAGCTCATATTTACTATTATAATATGGGCCGTTCAGTATTTAATGTAGAGTTTATACATGTAGCTCATATTTACTATTATAATATTGGGCCTTTCAGTATTTAATGTAGAGTCTTATACATGTAGCTCATATTTACTATTATAATATTGGGCCGTTCAGTATTTAATGTAGAGTCTATACAAGTAGCTCATATTTACTATTATAATATTGGGGCCTTTCAGTATTTAATGTAGAGTTTATACATGTAGCTCATATTTACTATTATAATATTGGGCCTTTCACTATTTAATGTAGAGTTTATACATGTAGCTCATATTTACTATGATAATATTGGGCCTTTCAGCATTTAATGTTGAGTTTATACATGTAGCTCATATTTACTATTATAATATTGGGCCTCTTCAGCATTTAATGTAGAGTTTATAGCTCATATTTACTATGATAATATTGGGCCTTTCAGCATTTAATGTAGAGTTTATACATGTAGCTCATATTTTACTATTATAATATTGGGCCTTTCAGTATTTAATGTAGAGTCTATACATGTAGCTCATATTTACTATGATAATATAGGGCCTTTCAGTATTTAATGTAGAGTTTATACATGTAGCTCATATTTACTATGATAATATTGGGCCGTTCAGTATTTAATGTAGAGTCTATACATGTAGCTCATATTTACTATTATAATATTGGGCCGTTCAGTATTTAATGTAGAGTCTATACATGTAGCTCATATTTACTATTATAATATTGGGCCTTTCAGCATTTAATGTAGAGTTTATACATGTAGCTCATATTTACTATTATAATATTGGGCCTTTCAGTATTTAATGTAGAGGTCTATACATGTAGCTCATATTTACTATGATAATATTGGGCCGTTCAGTATTTAATGTAGAGTTTATACATGTAGCTCATATTTACTATTATAATATTGGGCCGTTCAGTATTTAATGTAGAGTCTATACATGTAGCTCATATTTACTATTATAATATTGGGCCGTTCAGTATTTAATGTGTAGAGTCTATACATGTAGCTCATATTTACTATGATAATATTGGGCCGTTCAGTATTTAATGTAGAGTCTATACATGTAGCTCATATTTACTATTATAATATTGGGCCTTTCAGTATTTAATGTAGAGTCTATACATGTAGCTCATATTTACTATGATAATATTGGGCCGTTCAGCATTTAATGTAGAGTCTATACATGTAGCTCATATTTACTATTATAATATTGGGCCGTTCAGTATTTAATGTAGAGTCTATACATGTAGCTCATATTTACTATTATAATATTGGGCCTTTCAGTATTTAATGTAGAGTCTATACATGTAGCTCATATTTACTATTATAATATTGGGCCTTTCAGCATTTAATGTAGAGTTTATACATGTAGCTCATATTTACTATTATAATATTGGGCCTTTCAGCATTTAATGTAGAGTCTATACATGTAGCTCATATTTACTATTATAATATTGGGCCTTTCAGTATTTAATGTAGAGTCTATACATGTAGCTCATATTTACTATGATAATATTGGGCCGTTCAGTATTTAATGTAGAGTTTATACATGTAGCTCATATTTACTATTATAATATTGGGCCTTTCAGCATTTAATGTAGAGTCTATACATGTAGCTCATATTTACTATTATAATATTGGGCCTTTCAGCATTTAATGTAGAGTTTATACATGTAGCTCATATTTACTATTATAATATTGGGCCGTTCAGTATTTAATGTAGAGTCTATACATGTAGCTCATATTTACTATTATAATATTGGGCCTTTCAGTATTTAATGTAGAGTTTATACATGTAGCTCATATTTACTATGATAATATTGGGCCGTTCAGTATTTAATGTAGAGTTTATACATGTAGCTCATATTTACTATTATAATATTGGGCCTTTCAGTATTTAATGTAGAGTCTATACATGTAGCTCATATTTACTATGATAATATTGGGCCGTTCAGTATTTAATGTAGAGTTTATACATGTAGCTCATATTTACTATTATAATATTGGGCCTTTCAGTATTTAATGTAGAGTCTATACATGTAGCTCATATTTACTATGATAATATTGGGCCGTTCAGTATTTAATGTAGAGTTTATACATGTAGCTCATATTTACTATTATAATATTGGGCCTTTCAGCATTTAATGTAGAGTCTATACATGTAGCTCATATTTACTATTATAATATTGGGCCTTTCAGCATTTAATGTAGAGTTTACACATGTAGCTCATATTTACTATTATAATATTGGGCCGTTCAGTATTTAATGTAGAGTTTATACATGTAGCTCATATTTACTATTATAATATTGGGCCTTTCAGCATTTAATGTAGAGTCTATACATGTAGCTCATATTTACTATTATAATATTGGGCCTTTCAGCATTTAATGTAGAGTTTATACATGTAGCTCATATTTACTATGATAATATTGGGCCGTTCAGTATTTAATGTAGAGTTTATACATGTAGCTCATATTTACTATTATAATATTGGGCCTTTCAGTATTTAATGTAGAGTCTATACATGTAGCTCATATTTACTATGATAATATTGGGCCGTTCAGTATTTAATGTAGAGTTTATACATGTAGCTCATATTTACTATTATAATATTGGGCCTTTCAGTATTTAATGTAGAGTCTATACATGTAGCTCATATTTACTATGATAATATTGGGCCGTTCAGTATTTAATGTAGAGTTTATACATGTAGCTCATATTTACTATTATAATATTGGGCCTTTCAGCATTTAATGTAGAGTCTATACATGTAGCTCATATTTACTATTATAATATTGGGCCTTTCAGCATTTAATGTAGAGTTTATACATGTAGCTCATATTTACTATTATAATATTGGGCCGTTCAGTATTTAATGTAGAGTCTATACATGTAGCTCATATTTACTATTATAATATTGGGCCTTTCAGTATTTAATGTAGAGTTTATACATGTAGCTCATATTTACTATGATAATATTGGGCCGTTCAGTATTTAATGTAGAGTTTATACATGTAGCTCATATTTACTATTATAATATTGGGCCTTTCAGCATTTAATGTAGAGTCTATACATGTAGCTCATATTTACTATTATAATATTGGGCCTTTCAGCATTTAATGTAGAGTTTATACATGTAGCTCATATTTACTATTATAATATTGGGCCGTTCAGTATTTAATGTAGAGTCTATACATGTAGCTCATATTTACTATGATAATATTGGGCCGTTCAGTATTTAATGTAGAGTCTATACATGTAGCTCATATTTACTATGATAATATTGGGCCGTTCAGTATTTAATGTAGAGTTTATACATGTAGCTCATATTTACTATTATAATATTGGGCCGTTCAGTATTTAATGTAGAGTTTATACATGTAGCTCATATTTACTATTATAATATTGGGCCGTTCAGTATTTAATGTAGAGTCTATACATGTAGCTCATATTTACTATGATAATATTGGGCCTTTCAGCATTTAATGTAGAGTTTATACATGTAGCTCATATTTACTATTATAATATTGGGCCGTTCAGTACTTAATGTAGAGTCTATGCATGTAGCTCATATTTACTATGATAATATTGGGCCTTTCAGTATTTAATGTAGAGTTTATACATGTAGCTCATATTTACTATGATAATATTGGGCCGTTCAGCATTTAATGTAGAGTCTATACATGTAGCTCATATTTACTATTATAATATTGGGCCGTTCAGTATTTAATGTAGAGTTTATACATGTAGCTCATATTTACTATTATAATATTGGGCCGTTCAGTATTTAATGTAGAGTTTATACATGTAGCTCATATTTACTATTATAATATTGGGCCGTTCAGTATTTAATGTAGAGTCTATACATGTAGCTCATATTTACTATGATAATATTGGGCCTTTCAGCATTTAATGTAGAGTTTATACATGTAGCTCATATTTACTATTATAATATTGGGCCGTTCAGTATTTAATGTAGAGTCTATACATGTAGCTCATATTTACTATGATAATATTGGGCCTTTCAGTATTTAATGTAGAGTTTATACATGTAGCTCATATTTACTATGATAATATTGGGCCGTTCAGTATTTAATGTAGAGTTTATAGCTCATATTTACTATGATAATATTGGGCCGTTCAGCATTTAATGTAGAGTCTATACATGTAGCTCATATTTACTATTATAATATTGGGCCGTTCAGCATTTAATGTAGAGTCTATACATGTAGCTCATATTTACTATGATAATATTGGGCCTTTCAGTATTTAATGTAGAGTCTATACATGTAGCTCATATTTACTATGATAATATTGGGCCGTTCAGTATTTAATGTAGAGTCTATACATGTAGCTCATATTTACTATTATAATATTGGTCCTTTCAGTATTTAATGTAGAGTCTATACATGTAGCTCATATTTACTATTATAATATTGGGCCGTTCAGTATTTAATGTAGAGTTTATACATGTAGCTCATATTTACTATGATAATATTGGGCCGTTCAGCATTTAATGTAGAGTCTATACATGTAGCTCATATTTACTATGATAATATTGGGCCGTTCAGTATTTAATGTAGAGTCTATACATGTAGCTCATATTTACTATGATAATATTGGGCCGTTCAGTATTTAATGTAGAGTCTATACATGTAGCTCATATTTACTATTATAATATTGGGCCGTTCAGTATTTAATGTAGAGTCTATACATGTAGCTCATATTTACTATGATAATATTGGGCCGTTCAGTATTTAATGTAGAGTCTATACATGTAGCTCATATTTACTATTATAATATTGGGCCGTTCAGTATTTAATGTAGAGTCTATACATGTAGCTCATATTTACTATTATAATATTGGGCCGTTCAGTATTTAATGTAGAGTCTATACATGTAGCTCATATTTACTATGATAATATTGGGCCGTTCAGTATTTAATGTAGAGTCTATACATGTAGCTCATATTTACTATTATAATATTGGGCCGTTCAGTATTTAATGTAGAGTCTATACATGTAGCTCATATTTACTATTATAATATTGGTCCTTTCAGTATTTAATGTAGAGTTTATACATGTAGCTCATATTTACTATTATAATATTGGGCCGTTCAGTATTTAATGTAGAGTCTATACATGTAGCTCATATTTACTATTATAATATTGGGCCGTTCAGTATTTAATGTAGAGTCTATACATGTAGCTCATATTTACTATTATAATATTGGTCCTTTCAGTATTTAATGTAGAGTTTATACATGTAGCTCATATTTACTATTATAATATTGGGCCGTTCAGTATTTAATGTAGAGTCTATACATGTAGCTCATATTTACTATTATAATATTGGGCCGTTCAGTATTTAATGTAGAGTCTATACATGTAGCTCATATTTACTATGATAATATTGGGCCGTTCAGCATTTAATGTAGAGTTTATACATGTAGCTCATATTTACTATTATAATATTGGGCCGTTCAGCATTTAATGTAGAGTCTATACATGTAGCTCATATTTACTATGATAATATTGGGCCGTTCAGCATTTAATGTAGAGTCTATACATGTAGCTCATATTTACTATGATAATATTGGGCCGTTCAGTATTTAATGTAGAGTCTATACATGTAGCTCATATTTACTATTATAATATTGGGCCGTTCAGTATTTAATGTAGAGTTTATACATGTAGCTCATATTTACTATGATAATATTGGGCCGTTCAGCATTTAATGTAGAGTTTATACATGTAGCTCATATTTACTATGATAATATTGGGCCGTTCAGCATTTAATGTAGAGTTTATACATGTAGCTCATATTTACTATTATAATATTGGGCCGTTCAGTATTTAATGTAGAGTTTATACATGTAGCTCATATTTACTATGATAATATTGGGCCGTTCAGCATTTAATGTAGAGTCTATACATGTAGCTCATATTTACTATTATAATATTGGGCCGTTCAGCATTTAATGTAGAGTCTATACATGTAGCTCATATTTACTATGATAATATTGGGCCGTTCAGCATTTAATGTAGAGTTTATACATGTAGCTCATATTTACTATGATAATATTGGGCCGTTCAGCATTTAATGTAGAGTCTATACATGTAGCTCATATTTACTATTATAATATTGGGCCGTTCAGCATTTAATGTAGAGTCTATACATGTAGCTCATATTTACTATGATAATATTGGGCCGTTCAGCATTTAATGTAGAGTCTATACATGTAGCTCATATTTACTATTATAATATTGGGCCGTTCAGTATTTAATGTAGAGTCTATACATGTAGCTCATATTTACTATGATAATATTGGGCCGTTCAGCATTTAATGTAGAGTTTATACATGTAGCTCATATTTACTATTATAATATTGGGCCGTTCAGCATTTAATGTAGAGTCTATACATGTAGCTCATATTTACTATGATAATATTGGGCCGTTCAGCATTTAATGTAGAGTCTATACATGTAGCTCATATTTACTATTATAATATTGGGCCGTTCAGTATTTAATGTAGAGTTTATACATGTAGCTCATATTTACTATTATAATATTGGGCCTTTCAGCATTTAATGTAGAGTCTATACATGTAGCTCATATTTACTATGATAATATTGGGCCTTTCAGTATTTAATGTAGAGTCTATACATGTAGCTCATATTTACTATGATAATATTGGGCCGTTCAGTATTTAATGTAGAGTTTATACATGTAGCTCATATTTACTATGATAATATTGGGCCGTTCAGTATTTAATGTAGAGTCTATACATGTAGCTCATATTTACTATTATAATATTGGGCCGTTCAGTATTTAATGTAGAGTCTATACATGTAGCTCATATTTACTATGATAATATTGGGCCGTTCAGTATTTAATGTAGAGTTTATACATGTAGCTCATATTTACTATGATAATATTGGGCCGTTCAGTATTTAATGTAGAGTCTATACATGTAGCTCATATTTACTATTATAATATTGGGCCGTTCAGCATTTAATGTAGAGTCTATACATGTAGCTCATATTTACTATTATAATATTGGGCCGTTCAGCATTTAATGTAGAGTTTATACATGTAGCTCATATTTACTATGATAATATTGGGCCTTTCAGTATTTAATGTAGAGTCTATACATGTAGCTCATATTTACTATGATAATATTGGGCCGTTCAGTATTTAATGTAGAGTCTATACATGTAGCTCATATTTACTATTATAATATTGGGCCGTTCAGTATTTAATGTAGAGTTTATACATGTAGCTCATATTTACTATTATAATATTGGGCCGTTCAGTATTTAATGTAGAGTTTATACATGTAGCTCATATTTACTATTATAATATTGGGCCGTTCAGTATTTAATGTAGAGTCTATACATGTAGCTCATATTTACTATTATAATATTGGGCCGTTCAGTATTTAATGTAGAGTCTATACATGTAGCTCATATTTACTATGATAATATTGGGCCGTTCAGTATTTAATGTAGAGTTTATACATGTAGCTCATATTTACTATGATAATATTGGGCCTTTCAGTATTTAATGTAGAGTCTATACATGTAGCTCATATTTACTATGATAATATTGGGCCGTTCAGCATTTAATGTAGAGTTTATACATGTAGCTCATATTTACTATGATAATATTGGGCCTTTCAGTATTTAATGTAGAGTCTATACATGTAGCTCATATTTACTATGATAATATTGGGCCGTTCAGCATTTAATGTAGAGTTTATACATGTAGCTCATATTTACTATTATAATATTGGGCCGTTCAGTATTTAATGTAGAGTTTATACATGTAGCTCATATTTACTATGATAATATTGGGCCGTTCAGCATTTAATGTAGAGTTTATACATGTAGCTCATATTTACTATTATAATATTGGGCCGTTCAGCATTTAATGTAGAGTCTATACATGTAGCTCATATTTACTATTATAATATTGGGCCTTTCAGTATTTAATGTAGAGTCTATACATGTAGCTCATATTTACTATGATAATATTGGGCCGTTCAGCATTTAATGTAGAGTCTATACATGTAGCTCATATTTACTATGATAATATTGGGCCGTTCAGTATTTAATGTAGAGTCTATACATGTAGCTCATATTTACTATGATAATATTGGGCCTTTCAGTATTTAATGTAGAGTTTATACATGTAGCTCATATTTACTATTATAATATTGGGCCGTTCAGCATTTAATGTAGAGTTTATACATGTAGCTCATATTTACTATTATAATATTGGGCCTTTCAGTATTTAATGTAGAGTCTATACATGTAGCTCATATTTACTATGATAATATTGGGCCGTTCAGTATTTAATGTAGAGTCTATACATGTAGCTCATATTTACTATGATAATATTGGGCCTTTCAGTATTTAATGTAGAGTCTATACATGTAGCTCATATTTACTATGATAATATTGGGCCGTTCAGTATTTAATGTAGAGTCTATACATGTAGCTCATATTTACTATTATAATATTGGGCCGTTCAGCATTTAATGTAGAGTCTATACATGTAGCTCATATTTACTATGATAATATTGGGCCGTTCAGTATTTAATGTAGAGTCTATACATGTAGCTCATATTTACTATTATAATATTGGGCCGTTCAGTATTTAATGTAGAGTCTATACATGTAGCTCATATTTACTATTATAATATTGGGCCGTTCAGTATTTAATGTAGAGTCTATACATGTAGCTCATATTTACTATTATAATATTGGGCCGTTCAGTATTTAATGTAGAGTCTATACATGTAGCTCATATTTACTATTATAATATTGGGCCTTTCAGCATTTAATGTAGAGTTTATACATGTAGCTCATATTTACTATTATAATATTGGGCCGTTCAGCATTTAATGTAGAGTTTATACATGTAGCTCATATTTACTATGATAATATTGGGCCGTTCAGTATTTAATGTAGAGTCTATACATGTAGCTCATATTTACTATTATAATATTGGGCCGTTCAGTATTTAATGTAGAGTCTATACATGTAGCTCATATTTACTATTATAATATTGGGCCTTTCAGCATTTAATGTAGAGTTTATACATGTAGCTCATATTTACTATTATAATATTGGGCCGTTCAGCATTTAATGTAGAGTTTATACATGTAGCTCATATTTACTATGATAATATTGGGCCGTTCAGTATTTAATGTAGAGTCTATACATGTAGCTCATATTTACTATTATAATATTGGGCCGTTCAGCATTTAATGTAGAGTCTATACATGTAGCTCATATTTACTATTATAATATTGGGCCGTTCAGTATTTAATGTAGAGTCTATACATGTAGCTCATATTTACTATTATAATATTGGGCCGTTCAGTATTTAATGTAGAGTCTATACATGTAGCTCATATTTACTATGATAATATTGGGCCGTTCAGTATTTAATGTAGAGTCTATACATGTAGCTCATATTTACTATTATAATATTGGGCCGTTCAGTATTTAATGTAGAGTCTATACATGTAGCTCATATTTACTATGATAATATTGGGCCGTTCAGTATTTAATGTAGAGTCTATACATGTAGCTCATATTTACTATTATAATATTGGGCGTTCAGTATTTAATGTAGAGTCTATACATGTAGCTCATATTTACTATTATAATATTGGGCCGTTCAGTATTTAATGTAGAGTTTATACATGTAGCTCATATTTACTATGATAATATTGGGCCGTTCAGTATTTAATGTAGAGTTTATACATGTAGCTCATATTTACTATGATAATATTGGGCCGTTCAGTATTTAATGTAGAGTCTATACATGTAGCTCATATTTACTATGATAATATTGGGCCGTTCAACATTTAATGTAGAGTCTATACATGTAGCTCATATTTACTATTATAATATTGGGCCGTTCAACATTTAATGTAGAGTCTATACATGTAGCTCATATTTACTATTATAATATTGGGCCGTTCAGTATTTAATGTAGAGTCTATACATGTAGCTCATATTTACTATGATAATATTGGGCCGTGCAGTATTTAATGTAGAGTCTATACATGTAGCTCATATTTACTATTATAATATTGGGCCGTTCAGTATTTAATGTAGAGTCTATACATGTAGCTCATATTTACTATTATAATATTGGGCCGTTCAGTATTTAATGTAGAGTCTATACATGTAGCTCATATTTACTATTATAATATTGGGCCGTTCAGTATTTAATGTAGAGTCTATACATGTAGCTCATATTTACTATTATAATATTGGGCCGTTCAGCATTTAATGTAGAGTCTATACATGTAGCTCATATTTACTATGATAATATTGGGCCGTTCAGCATTTAATGTAGAGTCTATACATGTAGCTCATATTTACTATTATAATATTGGGCCGTTCAGTATTTAATGTAGAGTCTATACATGTAGCTCATATTTACTATGATAATATTGGGCCGTTCAGTATTTAATGTAGAGTCTATACATGTAGCTCATATTTACTATTATAATATTGGGCCGTTCAGTATTTAATGTAGAGTCTATACATGTAGCTCATATTTACTATTATAATATTGGGCCGTTCAGCATTTAATGTAGAGTCTATACATGTAGCTCATATTTACTATTATAATATTGGGCCGTTCAGCATTTAATGTAGAGTCTATACATGTAGCTCATATTTACTATGATAATATTGGGCCGTTCAGCATTTAATGTAGAGTCTATACATGTAGCTCATATTTACTATTATAATATTGGGCCGTTCAGTATTTAATGTAGAGTCTATACATGTAGCTCATATTTACTATTATAATATTGGGCCGTTCAGCATTTAATGTAGAGTCTATACATGTAGCTCATATTTACTATTATAATATTGGGCCGTTCAGCATTTAATGTAGAGTCTATACATGTAGCTCATATTTACTATTATAATATTGGGCCGTTCAGTATTTAATGTAGAGTCTATACATGTAGCTCATATTTACTATTATAATATTGGGCCGTTCAGCATTTAATGTAGAGTCTATACATGTAGCTCATATTTACTATGATAATATTGGGCCGTTCAGCATTTAATGTAGAGTCTATACATGTAGCTCATATTTACTATTATAATATTGGGCCGTTCAGTATTTAATGTAGAGTCTATACATGTAGCTCATATTTACTATTATAATATTGGGCCGTTCAGCATTTAATGTAGAGTCTATACATGTAGCTCATATTTACTATTATAATATTGGGCCGTTCAGTATTTAATGTAGAGTTTATACATGTAGCTCATATTTACTATTATAATATTGGGCCTTTCAGCATTTAATGTAGAGTCTATACATGTAGCTCATATTTACTATGATAATATTGGGCCTTTCAGTATTTAATGTAGAGTCTATACATGTAGCTCATATTTACTATGATAATATTGGGCCGTTCAGTATTTAATGTAGAGTTTATACATGTAGCTCATATTTACTATGATAATATTGGGCCGTTCAGTATTTAATGTAGAGTCTATACATGTAGCTCATATTTACTATTATAATATTGGGCCGTTCAGTATTTAATGTAGAGTCTATACATGTAGCTCATATTTACTATGATAATATTGGGCCGTTCAGTATTTAATGTAGAGTTTATACATGTAGCTCATATTTACTATGATAATATTGGGCCGTTCAGTATTTAATGTAGAGTCTATACATGTAGCTCATATTTACTATTATAATATTGGGCCGTTCAGCATTTAATGTAGAGTCTATACATGTAGCTCATATTTACTATTATAATATTGGGCCGTTCAGCATTTAATGTAGAGTTTATACATGTAGCTCATATTTACTATGATAATATTGGGCCTTTCAGTATTTAATGTAGAGTCTATACATGTAGCTCATATTTACTATTATAATATTGGGCCGTTCAGTATTTAATGTAGAGTCTATACATGTAGCTCATATTTACTATTATAATATTGGGCCGTTCAGTATTTAATGTAGAGTTTATACATGTAGCTCATATTTACTATTATAATATTGGGCCGTTCAGTATTTAATGTAGAGTCTATACATGTAGCTCATATTTACTATTATAATATTGGGCCGTTCAGTATTTAATGTAGAGTCTATACATGTAGCTCATATTTACTATGATAATATTGGGCCGTTCAGTATTTAATGTAGAGTTTATACATGTAGCTCATATTTACTATGATAATATTGGGCCTTTCAGTATTTAATGTAGAGTCTATACATGTAGCTCATATTTACTATGATAATATTGGGCCGTTCAGCATTTAATGTAGAGTTTATACATGTAGCTCATATTTACTATTATAATATTGGGCCTTTCAGCATTTAATGTAGAGTTTATACATGTAGCTCATATTTACTATGATAATATTGGGCCGTTCAGTATTTAATGTAGAGTCTATACATGTAGCTCATATTTACTATGATAATATTGGGCCGTTCAGCATTTAATGTAGAGTTTATACATGTAGCTCATATTTACTATTATAATATTGGGCCGTTCAGCATTTAATGTAGAGTCTATACATGTAGCTCATATTTACTATTATAATATTGGGCCTTTCAGTATTTAATGTAGAGTCTATACATGTAGCTCATATTTACTATGATAATATTGGGCCGTTCAGCATTTAATGTAGAGTCTATACATGTAGCTCATATTTACTATGATAATATTGGGCCGTTCAGTATTTAATGTAGAGTTTATACATGTAGCTCATATTTACTATTATAATATTGGGCCGTTCAGCATTTAATGTAGAGTCTATACATGTAGCTCATATTTACTATTATAATATTGGGCCTTTCAGTATTTAATGTAGAGTCTATACATGTAGCTCATATTTACTGTGATAATATTGGGCCGTTCAGCATTTAATGTAGAGTCTATACATGTAGCTCATATTTACTATGATAATATTGGGCCGTTCAGCATTTAATGTAGAGTTTATACATGTAGCTCATATTTACTATTATAATATTGGGCCGTTCAACATTTAATGTAGAGTCTATACATGTAGCTCATATTTACTATGATAATATTGGGCCGTTCAGTATTTAATGTAGAGTCTATACATGTAGCTCATATTTACTATGATAATATTGGGCCTTTCAGTATTTAATGTAGAGTTTATACATGTAGCTCATATTTACTATTATAATATTGGGCCGTTCAGCATTTAATGTAGAGTTTATACATGTAGCTCATATTTACTATTATAATATTGGGCCTTTCAGTATTTAATGTAGAGTCTATACATGTAGCTCATATTTACTATGATAATATTGGGCCGTTCAGTATTTAATGTAGAGTCTATACATGTAGCTCATATTTACTATTATAATATTGGGCCGTTCAGCATTTAATGTAGAGTCTATACATGTAGCTCATATTTACTATTATAATATTGGGCCGTTCAGTATTTAATGTAGAGTCTATACATGTAGCTCATATTTACTATGATAATATTGGGCCGTTCAGTATTTAATGTAGAGTTTATACATGTAGCTCATATTTACTATGATAATATTGGGCCGTTCAGTATTTAATGTAGAGTTTATACATGTAGCTCATATTTACTATGATAATATTGGGCCGTTCAGTATTTAATGTAGAGTCTATACATGTAGCTCATATTTACTATTATAATATTGGGCCGTTCAGTATTTAATGTAGAGTCTATACATGTAGCTCATATTTACTATGATAATATTGGGCCGTTCAGTATTTAATGTAGAGTCTATACATGTAGCTCATATTTACTATTATAATATTGGGCCGTTCAGCATTTAATGTAGAGTCTATACATGTAGCTCATATTTACTATTATAATATTGGGCCGTTCAGCATTTAATGTAGAGTCTATACATGTAGCTCATATTTACTATGATAATATTGGGCCGTTCAGTATTTAATGTAGAGTCTATACATGTAGCTCATATTTACTATTATAATATTGGGCCGTTCAGTATTTAATGTAGAGTCTATACATGTAGCTCATATTTACTATTATAATATTGGGCCGTTCAGTATTTAATGTAGAGTCTATACATGTAGCTCATATTTACTATTATAATATTGGGCCGTTCAGTATTTAATGTAGAGTCTATACATGTAGCTCATATTTACTATGATAATATTGGGCCGTTCAGTATTTAATGTAGAGTCTATACATGTAGCTCATATTTACTATTATAATATTGGGCCGTTCAGTATTTAATGTAGAGTCTATACATGTAGCTCATATTTACTATTATAATATTGGGCCTTTCAGCATTTAATGTAGAGTTTATACATGTAGCTCATATTTACTATTATAATATTGGGCCGTTCAGCATTTAATGTAGAGTTTATACATGTAGCTCATATTTACTATGATAATATTGGGCCGTTCAGTATTTAATGTAGAGTCTATACATGTAGCTCATATTTACTATTATAATATTGGGCCTTTCAGCATTTAATGTAGAGTTTATACATGTAGCTCATATTTACTATTATAATATTGGGCCTTTCAGTATTTAATGTAGAGTCTATACATGTAGCTCATATTTACTATTATAATATTGGGCCGTTCAGCATTTAATGTAGAGTTTATACATGTAGCTCATATTTACTATGATAATATTGGGCCGTTCAGTATTTAATGTAGAGTCTATACATGTAGCTCATATTTACTATTATAATATTGGGCCTTTCAGCATTTAATGTAGAGTTTATACATGTAGCTCATATTTACTATTATAATATTGGGCCGTTCAGCATTTAATGTAGAGTTTATACATGTAGCTCATATTTACTATGATAATATTGGGCCGTTCAGTATTTAATGTAGAGTCTATACATGTAGCTCATATTTACTATTATAATATTGGGCCGTTCAGCATTTAATGTAGAGTCTATACATGTAGCTCATATTTACTATTATAATATTGGGCCGTTCAGTATTTAATGTAGAGTCTATACATGTAGCTCATATTTACTATGATAATATTGGGCCGTTCAGTATTTAATGTAGAGTCTATACATGTAGCTCATATTTACTATTATAATATTGGGCCGTTCAGTATTTAATGTAGAGTCTATACATGTAGCTCATATTTACTATGATAATATTGGGCCGTTCAGTATTTAATGTAGAGTCTATACATGTAGCTCATATTTACTATTATAATATTGGGCCGTTCAGTATTTAATGTAGAGTCTATACATGTAGCTCATATTTACTATGATAATATTGGGCCGTTCACTATTTAATGTAGAGTTTATACATGTAGCTCATATTTACTATGATAATATTGGGCCGTTCAGTATTTAATGTAGAGTTTATACATGTAGCTCATATTTACTATGATAATATTGGGCCGTTCAGTATTTAATGTAGAGTCTATACATGTAGCTCATATTTACTATGATAATATTGGGCCGTTCAACATTTAATGTAGAGTCTATACATGTAGCTCATATTTACTATTATAATATTGGGCCGTTCAGCATTTAATGTAGAGTCTATACATGTAGCTCATATTTACTATTATAATATTGGGCCGTTCAGTATTTAATGTAGAGTTTATACATGTAGCTCATATTTACTATGATAATATTGGGCCTTTCAGTATTTAATGTAGAGTCTATACATGTAGCTCATATTTACTATTATAATATTGGGCCGTTCAACATTTAATGTAGAGTCTATACATGTAGCTCATATTTACTATTATAATATTGGGCCGTTCAGTATTTAATGTAGAGTCTATACATGTAGCTCATATTTACTATTATAATATTGGGCCGTTCAGCATTTAATGTAGAGTCTATACATGTAGCTCATATTTACTATTATAATATTGGGCCGTTCAGTATTTAATGTAGAGTTTATACATGTAGCTCATATTTACTATGATAATATTGGGCCTTTCAGTATTTAATGTAGAGTTTATACATGTAGCTCATATTTACTATGATAATATTGGGCCGTTCAGTATTTAATGTAGAGTCTATACATGTAGCTCATATTTACTATGATAATATTGGGCCTTTCAGCATTTAATGTAGAGTCTATACATGTAGCTCATATTTACTATTATAATATTGGGCCGTTCAGTATTTAATGTAGAGTCTATACATGTAGCTCATATTTACTATTATAATATTGGGCCGTTCAGTATTTAATGTAGAGTCTATACATGTAGCTCATATTTACTATGATAATATTGGGCCGTTCAGCATTTAATGTAGAGTTTATACATGTAGCTCATATTTACTATGATAATATTGGGCCGTTCAGTATTTAATGTAGAGTCTATACATGTAGCTCATATTTACTATGATAATATTGGGCCGTTCAACATTTAATGTAGAGTCTATACATGTAGCTCATATTTACTATTATAATATTGGGCCGTTCAGTATTTAATGTAGAGTCTATACATGTAGCTCATATTTACTATGATAATATTGGGCCGTTCAGTATTTAATGTAGAGTTTATAGCTCATATTTACTATGATAATATTGGGCCTTTCAGCATTTAATGTAGAGTTTATAGCTCATATTTACTATGATAATATTGGGCCTTTCAGCATTTAATGTAGAGTTTATACATGTAGCTCATATTTACTATGATAATATTGGGCCTTTCAGTATTTAATGTAGAGTTTATACATGTAGCTCATATTTACTATTATAATATTGGGCCGTTCAGTATTTAATGTAGAGTCTATACATGTAGCTCATATTTACTATTATAATATTGGGCCGTTCAGTATTTAATGTAGAGTCTATACATGTAGCTCATATTTACTATGATAATATTGGGCCTTTCAGTATTTAATGTAGAGTTTATACATGTAGCTCATATTTACTATTATAATATTGGGCCGTTCAGTATTTAATGTAGAGTCTATACATGTAGCTCATATTTACTATTATAATATTGGGCCGTTCAGTATTTAATGTAGAGTCTATACATGTAGCTCATATTTACTATGATAATATTGGGCCGTTCAGTATTTAATGTAGAGTCTATACATGTAGCTCATATTTACTATTATAATATTGGGCCGTTCAGTATTTAATGTAGAGTCTATACATGTAGCTCATATTTACTATGATAATATTGGGCCGTTCAGTATTTAATGTAGAGTCTATACATGTAGCTCATATTTACTATGATAATATTGGGCCGTTCAGCATTTAATGTAGAGTTTATACATGTAGCTCATATTTACTATTATAATATTGGGCCGTTCAGCATTTAATGTAGAGTCTATACATGTAGCTCATATTTACTATTATAATATTGGGCCTTTCAGTATTTAATGTAGAGTCTATACATGTAGCTCATATTTACTATGATAATATTGGGCCGTTCAGCATTTAATGTAGAGTCTATACATGTAGCTCATATTTACTATGATAATATTGGGCCGTTCAGTATTTAATGTAGAGTTTATACATGTAGCTCATATTTACTATTATAATATTGGGCCGTTCAGCATTTAATGTAGAGTCTATACATGTAGCTCATATTTACTATTATAATATTGGGCCTTTCAGTATTTAATGTAGAGTCTATACATGTAGCTCATATTTACTGTGATAATATTGGGCCGTTCAGCATTTAATGTAGAGTCTATACATGTAGCTCATATTTACTATGATAATATTGGGCCGTTCAGCATTTAATGTAGAGTTTATACATGTAGCTCATATTTACTATTATAATATTGGGCCGTTCAACATTTAATGTAGAGTCTATACATGTAGCTCATATTTACTATGATAATATTGGGCCGTTCAGTATTTAATGTAGAGTCTATACATGTAGCTCATATTTACTATGATAATATTGGGCCTTTCAGTATTTAATGTAGAGTTTATACATGTAGCTCATATTTACTATTATAATATTGGGCCGTTCAGCATTTAATGTAGAGTTTATACATGTAGCTCATATTTACTATTATAATATTGGGCCTTTCAGTATTTAA
Source organism: Siphonodentalium dalli (assembly GCA_032622095.1). Lineage (NCBI taxonomy): Eukaryota > Metazoa > Mollusca > Scaphopoda > Gadilida > Siphonodentaliidae > Siphonodentalium > Siphonodentalium dalli. The sequence goes on from CP136063.1 coordinate 288,815,488, forward strand.
TGTAGAGTCTATACATGTAGCTCATATTTACTATGATAATATTGGGCCGTTCAGTATTTAATGTAGAGTCTATACATGTAGCTCATATTTACTATTATAATATTGGGCCGTTCAGCATTTAATGTAGAGTCTATACATGTAGCTCATATTTACTATTATAATATTGGGCCGTTCAGTATTTAATGTAGAGTCTATACATGTAGCTCATATTTACTATGATAATATTGGGCCGTTCAGTATTTAATGTAGAGTTTATACATGTAGCTCATATTTACTATGATAATATTGGGCCGTTCAGTATTTAATGTAGAGTTTATACATGTAGCTCATATTTACTATGATAATATTGGGCCGTTCAGTATTTAATGTAGAGTCTATACATGTAGCTCATATTTACTATTATAATATTGGGCCGTTCAGTATTTAATGTAGAGTCTATACATGTAGCTCATATTTACTATGATAATATTGGGCCGTTCAGTATTTAATGTAGAGTCTATACATGTAGCTCATATTTACTATTATAATATTGGGCCGTTCAGCATTTAATGTAGAGTCTATACATGTAGCTCATATTTACTATTATAATATTGGGCCGTTCAGCATTTAATGTAGAGTCTATACATGTAGCTCATATTTACTATGATAATATTGGGCCGTTCAGTATTTAATGTAGAGTCTATACATGTAGCTCATATTTACTATTATAATATTGGGCCGTTCAGTATTTAATGTAGAGTCTATACATGTAGCTCATATTTACTATTATAATATTGGGCCGTTCAGTATTTAATGTAGAGTCTATACATGTAGCTCATATTTACTATTATAATATTGGGCCGTTCAGTATTTAATGTAGAGTCTATACATGTAGCTCATATTTACTATGATAATATTGGGCCGTTCAGTATTTAATGTAGAGTCTATACATGTAGCTCATATTTACTATTATAATATTGGGCCGTTCAGTATTTAATGTAGAGTCTATACATGTAGCTCATATTTACTATTATAATATTGGGCCTTTCAGCATTTAATGTAGAGTTTATACATGTAGCTCATATTTACTATTATAATATTGGGCCGTTCAGCATTTAATGTAGAGTTTATACATGTAGCTCATATTTACTATGATAATATTGGGCCGTTCAGTATTTAATGTAGAGTCTATACATGTAGCTCATATTTACTATTATAATATTGGGCCTTTCAGCATTTAATGTAGAGTTTATACATGTAGCTCATATTTACTATTATAATATTGGGCCTTTCAGTATTTAATGTAGAGTCTATACATGTAGCTCATATTTACTATTATAATATTGGGCCGTTCAGCATTTAATGTAGAGTTTATACATGTAGCTCATATTTACTATGATAATATTGGGCCGTTCAGTATTTAATGTAGAGTCTATACATGTAGCTCATATTTACTATTATAATATTGGGCCTTTCAGCATTTAATGTAGAGTTTATACATGTAGCTCATATTTACTATTATAATATTGGGCCGTTCAGCATTTAATGTAGAGTTTATACATGTAGCTCATATTTACTATGATAATATTGGGCCGTTCAGTATTTAATGTAGAGTCTATACATGTAGCTCATATTTACTATTATAATATTGGGCCGTTCAGCATTTAATGTAGAGTCTATACATGTAGCTCATATTTACTATTATAATATTGGGCCGTTCAGTATTTAATGTAGAGTCTATACATGTAGCTCATATTTACTATGATAATATTGGGCCGTTCAGTATTTAATGTAGAGTCTATACATGTAGCTCATATTTACTATTATAATATTGGGCCGTTCAGTATTTAATGTAGAGTCTATACATGTAGCTCATATTTACTATGATAATATTGGGCCGTTCAGTATTTAATGTAGAGTCTATACATGTAGCTCATATTTACTATTATAATATTGGGCCGTTCAGTATTTAATGTAGAGTCTATACATGTAGCTCATATTTACTATGATAATATTGGGCCGTTCACTATTTAATGTAGAGTTTATACATGTAGCTCATATTTACTATGATAATATTGGGCCGTTCAGTATTTAATGTAGAGTTTATACATGTAGCTCATATTTACTATGATAATATTGGGCCGTTCAGTATTTAATGTAGAGTCTATACATGTAGCTCATATTTACTATGATAATATTGGGCCGTTCAACATTTAATGTAGAGTCTATACATGTAGCTCATATTTACTATTATAATATTGGGCCGTTCAGCATTTAATGTAGAGTCTATACATGTAGCTCATATTTACTATTATAATATTGGGCCGTTCAGTATTTAATGTAGAGTTTATACATGTAGCTCATATTTACTATGATAATATTGGGCCTTTCAGTATTTAATGTAGAGTCTATACATGTAGCTCATATTTACTATTATAATATTGGGCCGTTCAACATTTAATGTAGAGTCTATACATGTAGCTCATATTTACTATTATAATATTGGGCCGTTCAGTATTTAATGTAGAGTCTATACATGTAGCTCATATTTACTATTATAATATTGGGCCGTTCAGCATTTAATGTAGAGTCTATACATGTAGCTCATATTTACTATTATAATATTGGGCCGTTCAGTATTTAATGTAGAGTTTATACATGTAGCTCATATTTACTATGATAATATTGGGCCTTTCAGTATTTAATGTAGAGTTTATACATGTAGCTCATATTTACTATGATAATATTGGGCCGTTCAGTATTTAATGTAGAGTCTATACATGTAGCTCATATTTACTATGATAATATTGGGCCTTTCAGCATTTAATGTAGAGTCTATACATGTAGCTCATATTTACTATTATAATATTGGGCCGTTCAGTATTTAATGTAGAGTCTATACATGTAGCTCATATTTACTATTATAATATTGGGCCGTTCAGTATTTAATGTAGAGTCTATACATGTAGCTCATATTTACTATGATAATATTGGGCCGTTCAGCATTTAATGTAGAGTTTATACATGTAGCTCATATTTACTATGATAATATTGGGCCGTTCAGTATTTAATGTAGAGTCTATACATGTAGCTCATATTTACTATGATAATATTGGGCCGTTCAACATTTAATGTAGAGTCTATACATGTAGCTCATATTTACTATTATAATATTGGGCCGTTCAGTATTTAATGTAGAGTCTATACATGTAGCTCATATTTACTATGATAATATTGGGCCGTTCAGTATTTAATGTAGAGTTTATAGCTCATATTTACTATGATAATATTGGGCCTTTCAGCATTTAATGTAGAGTTTATAGCTCATATTTACTATGATAATATTGGGCCTTTCAGCATTTAATGTAGAGTTTATACATGTAGCTCATATTTACTATGATAATATTGGGCCTTTCAGTATTTAATGTAGAGTTTATACATGTAGCTCATTTACTATTATAATATTGGGCCGTTCAGTATTTAATGTAGAGTCTATACATGTAGCTCATATTTTACTATTATAATATTGGGCCGTTCAGATTTAATGTAGAGTCTAATACATGTAGGCTCATATTTACTATGATAATATTGGGCCTTTCAGTATTTAATGTTAGAGTTTATACATGTAGCTCATATTTACTATTATAATATTGGGCCGTTCAGTATTTAATGTAGAGTCCTATACATGTAGCTCATATTTACTATTATAATATTGGGCCGTTCAGTATTTAATGTAGAGTCTATACATGTAGCTCATATTTACCTATGATAATATTGGGCCGTTCAGTATTTAATGTAGAGTCTATACATGTAGCTCATATTTACTATTATAATATTGGGCCGTTCAGTATTTAATGTAGAGTCTATACATGTAGCTCATATTTACTATGATAATATTGGGCCGTTCAGTATTTAATGTAGAGTCTATACATGTAGCTCATATTTACTATGATAATATTGGGCCTTTCAGTATTTAATGTAGAGTCTATACATGTAGCTCATATTTACTATGATAATATTGGGCCGTTCAGTATTTAATGTAGAGTCTATACATGTAGCTCATATTTACTATGATAATATTGGGCCTTTCAGCATTTAATGTAGAGTCTATACATGTAGCTCATATTTACTATTATAATATTGGGCCGTTCAGCATTTAATGTAGAGTTTATACATGTAGCTCATATTTACTATGATAATATTGGGCCGTTCAGTATTTAATGTAGAGTCTATACATGTAGCTCATATTTACTATTATAATATTGGGCCGTTCAGTATTTAATGTAGAGTTTATACATGTAGCTCATATTTACTATTATAATATTGGGCCGTTCAGTATTTAATGTAGAGTCTATACATGTAGCTCATATTTACTATGATAATATTGGGCCGTTCAGTATTTAATGTAGAGTTTATACATGTAGCTCATATTTACTATGATAATATTGGGCCGTTCAGTATTTAATGTAGAGTTTATACATGTAGCTCATATTTACTATGATAATATTGGGCCGTTCAGTATTTAATGTAGAGTCTATACATGTAGCTCATATTTACTATTATAATATTGGGCCGTTCAGTATTTAATGTAGAGTCTATACATGTAGCTCATATTTACTATGATAATATTGGGCCGTTCAGTATTTAATGTAGAGTCTATACATGTAGCTCATATTTACTATTATAATATTGGGCCGTTCAGCATTTAATGTAGAGTCTATACATGTAGCTCATATTTACTATTATAATATTGGGCCGTTCAGCATTTAATGTAGAGTCTATACATGTAGCTCATATTTACTATGATAATATTGGGCCGTTCAGTATTTAATGTAGAGTCTATACATGTAGCTCATATTTACTATTATAATATTGGGCCGTTCAGTATTTAATGTAGAGTCTATACATGTAGCTCATATTTACTATTATAATATTGGGCCGTTCAGTATTTAATGTAGAGTCTATACATGTAGCTCATATTTACTATTATAATATTGGGCCGTTCAGTATTTAATGTAGAGTCTATACATGTAGCTCATATTTACTATGATAATATTGGGCCGTTCAGTATTTAATGTAGAGTCTATACATGTAGCTCATATTTACTATTATAATATTGGGCCGTTCAGTATTTAATTGAGAGTCTATACATGTAGCTCATATTTACTATTATAATATTGGGCCTTTCAGCATTTAATGTAGAGTTTATACATGTAGCTCATATTTACTATTATAATATTGGGCCGTTCAGCATTTAATGTAGAGTTTATACATGTAGCTCATATTTACTATGATAATATTGGGCCGTTCAGTATTTAATGTAGAGTCTATACATGTAGCTCATATTTACTATTATAATATTGGGCCTTTCAGCATTTAATGTAGAGTTTATACATGTAGCTCATATTTACTATTATAATATTGGGCCTTTCAGTATTTAATGTAGAGTCTATACATGTAGCTCATATTTACTATTATAATATTGGGCCGTTCAGCATTTAATGTAGAGTTTATACATGTAGCTCATATTTACTATGATAATATTGGGCCGTTCAGTATTTAATGTAGAGTCTATACATGTAGCTCATATTTACTATTATAATATTGGGCCTTTCAGCATTTAATGTAGAGTTTATACATGTAGCTCATATTTACTATTATAATATTGGGCCGTTCAGCATTTAATGTAGAGTTTATACATGTAGCTCATATTTACTATGATAATATTGGGCCGTTCAGTATTTAATGTAGAGTCTATACATGTAGCTCATATTTACTATTATAATATTGGGCCGTTCAGCATTTAATGTAGAGTCTATACATGTAGCTCATATTTACTATTATAATATTGGGCCGTTCAGTATTTAATGTAGAGTCTATACATGTAGCTCATATTTACTATGATAATATTGGGCCGTTCAGTATTTAATGTAGAGTCTATACATGTAGCTCATATTTACTATTATAATATTGGGCCGTTCAGTATTTAATGTAGAGTCTATACATGTAGCTCATATTTACTATGATAATATTGGGCCGTTCAGTATTTAATGTAGAGTCTATACATGTAGCTCATATTTACTATTATAATATTGGGCCGTTCAGTATTTAATGTAGAGTCTATACATGTAGCTCATATTTACTATGATAATATTGGGCCGTTCAGTATTTAATGTAGAGTTTATACATGTAGCTCATATTTACTATGATAATATTGGGCCGTTCAGTATTTAATGTAGAGTTTATACATGTAGCTCATATTTACTATGATAATATTGGGCCGTTCAGTATTTAATGTAGAGTCTATACATGTAGCTCATATTTACTATGATAATATTGGGCCGTTCAACATTTAATGTAGAGTCTATACATGTAGCTCATATTTACTATTATAATATTGGGCCGTTCAGCATTTAATGTAGAGTCTATACATGTAGCTCATATTTACTATTATAATATTGGGCCGTTCAGTATTTAATGTAGAGTTTATACATGTAGCTCATATTTACTATGATAATATTGGGCCTTTCAGTATTTAATGTAGAGTCTATACATGTAGCTCATATTTACTATTATAATATTGGGCCGTTCAACATTTAATGTAGAGTCTATACATGTAGCTCATATTTACTATTATAATATTGGGCCGTTCAGTATTTAATGTAGAGTCTATACATGTAGCTCATATTTACTATTATAATATTGGGCCGTTCAGCATTTAATGTAGAGTCTATACATGTAGCTCATATTTACTATTATAATATTGGGCCGTTCAGTATTTAATGTAGAGTTTATACATGTAGCTCATATTTACTATGATAATATTGGGCCTTTCAGTATTTAATGTAGAGTTTATACATGTAGCTCATATTTACTATGATAATATTGGGCCGTTCAGTATTTAATGTAGAGTCTATTCATGTAGCTCATATTTACTATGATAATATTGGGCCTTTCAGCATTTAATGTAGAGTCTATACATGTAGCTCATATTTACTATTATAATATTGGGCCGTTCAGTATTTAATGTAGAGTCTATACATGTAGCTCATATTTACTATTATAATATTGGGCCGTTCAGTATTTAATGTAGAGTCTATACATGTAGCTCATATTTACTATGATAATATTGGGCCGTTCAGCATTTAATGTAGAGTTTATACATGTAGCTCATATTTACTATGATAATATTGGGCCGTTCAGTATTTAATGTAGAGTCTATACATGTAGCTCATATTTACTATGATAATATTGGGCCGTTCAACATTTAATGTAGAGTCTATACATGTAGCTCATATTTACTATTATAATATTGGGCCGTTCAGTATTTAATGTAGAGTCTATACATGTAGCTCATATTTACTATGATAATATTGGGCCGTTCAGTATTTAATGTAGAGTTTATAGCTCATATTTACTATGATAATATTGGGCCTTTCAGCATTTAATGTAGAGTTTATAGCTCATATTTACTATGATAATATTGGGCCTTTCAGCATTTAATGTAGAGTTTATACATGTAGCTCATATTTACTATGATAATATTGGGCCTTTCAGTATTTAATGTAGAGTTTATACATGTAGCTCATATTTACTATTATAATATTGGGCCGTTCAGTATTTAATGTAGAGTCTATACATGTAGCTCATATTTACTATTATAATATTGGGCCGTTCAGTATTTAATGTAGAGTCTATACATGTAGCTCATATTTACTATGATAATATTGGGCCTTTCAGTATTTAATGTAGAGTTTATACATGTAGCTCATATTTACTATTATAATATTGGGCCGTTCATTATTTAATGTAGAGTCTATACATGTAGCTCATATTTACTATTATAATATTGGGCCGTTCAGTATTTAATGTAGAGTCTATACATGTAGCTCATATTTACTATGATAATATTGGGCCGTTCAGTATTTAATGTAGAGTCTATACATGTAGCTCATATTTACTATTATAATATTGGGCCGTTCAGTATTTAATGTAGAGTCTATACATGTAGCTCATATTTACTATGATAATATTGGGCCGTTCAGTATTTAATGTAGAGTCTATACATGTAGCTCATATTTACTATGATAATATTGGGCCTTTCAGTATTTAATGTAGAGTCTATACATGTAGCTCATATTTACTATGATAATATTGGGCCGTTCAGTATTTAATGTAGAGTCTATACATGTAGCTCATATTTACTATGATAATATTGGGCCTTTCAGCATTTAATGTAGAGTCTATACATGTAGCTCATATTTACTATTATAATATTGGGCCGTTCAGCATTTAATGTAGAGTTTATACATGTAGCTCATATTTACTATGATAATATTGGGCCGTTCAGTATTTAATGTAGAGTCTATACATGTAGCTCATATTTACTATTATAATATTGGGCCGTTCAGTATTTAATGTAGAGTTTATACATGTAGCTCATATTTACTATTATAATATTGGGCCTTTCAGTATTTAATGTAGAGTCTATACATGTAGCTCATATTTACTATGATAATATTGGGCCGTTCAGTATTTAATGTAGAGTCTATACATGTAGCTCATATTTACTATTATAATATTGGGCCGTTCAGTATTTAATGTAGAGTTTATACATATAGCTCATATTTACTATGATAATATTGGGCCGTTCAGTATTTAATGTAGAGTCTATACATGTAGCTCATATTTACTATGATAATATTGGGCCGTTCAGCATTTAATGTAGAGTCTATACATGTAGCTCATATTTACTATTATAATATTGGGCCTTTCAGTATTTAATGTAGAGTTTATACATGTAGCTCATATTTACTATTATAATATTGGGCCTTTCAGCATTTAATGTAGAGTTTATACATGTAGCTCATATTTACTATTATAATATTGGGCCGTTCAGTATTTAATGTAGAGTCTATACATGTAGCTCATATTTACTATTATAATATTGGGCCGTTCAGTATTTAATGTAGAGTCTATACATGTAGCTCATATTTACTATGATAATATTGGGCCGTTCAGCATTTAATGTAGAGTCTATACATGTAGCTCATATTTACTATTATAATATTGGGCCTTTCAGTATTTAATGTAGAGTCTATACATGTAGCTCATATTTACTATGATAATATTGGGCCGTTCAGCATTTAATGTAGAGTTTATACATGTAGCTCATATTTACTATGATAATATTGGGCCGTTCAGTATTTAATGTAGAGTCTATACATGTAGCTCATATTTACTATTATAATATTGGGCCGTTCAGTATTTAATGTAGAGTCTATACATGTAGCTCATATTTACTATTATAATATTGGGCCTTTCAGTATTTAATGTAGAGTCTATACATGTAGCTCATATTTACTATTATAATATTGGGCCGTTCAGTATTTAATGTAGAGTCTATACATGTAGCTCATATTTACTATTATAATATTGGGCCGTTCAGTATTTAATGTAGAGTCTATACATGTAGCTCATATTTACTATGATAATATTGGGCCGTTCAGCATTTAATGTAGAGTTTATACATGTAGCTCATATTTACTATTATAATATTGGGCCGTTCAGTATTTAATGTAGAGTCTATACATGTAGCTCATATTTACTATGATAATATTGGGCCGTTCAGCATTTAATGTAGAGTTTATACATGTAGCTCATATTTACTATGATAATATTGGGCCGTTCAGTATTTAATGTAGAGTCTATACATGTAGCTCATATTTACTATTATAATATTGGGCCGTTCAGTATTTAATGTAGAGTCTATACATGTAGCTCATATTTACTATTATAATATTGGGCCTTTCAGTATTTAATGTAGAGTCTATACATGTAGCTCATATTTACTATTATAATATTGGGCCGTTCAGTATTTAATGTAGAGTCTATACATGTAGCTCATATTTACTATTATAATATTGGGCCGTTCAGTATTTAATGTAGAGTCTATACATGTAGCTCATATTTACTATGATAATATTGGGCCGTTCAGCATTTAATGTAGAGTTTATACATGTAGCTCATATTTACTATGATAATATTGGGCCGTTCAGTATTTAATGTAGAGTCTATACATGTAGCTCATATTTACTATTATAATATTGGGCCGTTCAGTATTTAATGTAGAGTCTATACATGTAGCTCATATTTACTATTATAATATTGGGCCGTTCAGTATTTAATGTAGAGTCTATACATGTAGCTCATATTTACTATGATAATATTGGGCCGTTCAGTATTTAATGTAGAGTCTATACATGTAGCTCATATTTACTATTATAATATTGGGCCGTTCAGCATTTAATGTAGAGTCTATACATGTAGCTCATATTTACTATTATAATATTGGGCCTTTCAGTATTTAATGTAGAGTCTATACATGTAGCTCATATTTACTATTATAATATTGGGCCGTTCAGCATTTAATGTAGAGTCTATACATGTAGCTCATATTTACTATTATAATATTGGGCCGTTCAGTATTTAATGTAGAGTCTATACATGTAGCTCATATTTACTATTATAATATTGGGCCTTTCAGTATTTAATGTAGAGTCTATACATGTAGCTCATATTTACTATTATAATATTGGGCCTTTCAGTATTTAATGTAGAGTTTATACATGTAGCTCATATTTACTATTATAATATTGGGCCGTTCAGCATTTAATGTAGAGTCTATACATGTAGCTCATATTTACTATTATAATATTGGGCCTTTCAGTATTTAATGTAGAGTCTATACATGTAGCTCATATTTACTATTATAATATTGGGCCGTTCAGTATTTAATGTAGAGTCTATACATGTAGCTCATATTTACTATTATAATATTGGGCCTTTCAGTATTTAATGTAGAGTCTATACATGTAGCTCATATTTACTATGATAATATTGGGCCGTTCAGTATTTAATGTAGAGTCTATACATGTAGCTCATATTTACTATTATAATATTGGGCCGTTCAGTATTTAATGTAGAGTCTATACATGTAGCTCATATTTACTATTATAATATTGGGCCTTTCAGCATTTAATGTAGAGTTTATACATGTAGCTCATATTTACTATGATAATATTGGGCCTTTCAGTATTTAATGTAGAGTCTATACATGTAGCTCATATTTACTATTATAATATTGGGCCGTTCAGTATTTAATGTAGAGTCTATACATGTAGCTCATATTTACTATTATAATATTGGGCCTTTCAGTATTTAATGTAGAGTCTATACATGTAGCTCATATTTACTATTATAATATTGGGCCTTTCAGTATTTAATGTAGAGTCTATACATGTAGCTCATATTTACTATTATAATATTGGGCCGTTCAGTATTTAATGTAGAGTCTATACATGTAGCTCATATTTACTATTATAATATTGGGCCTTTCAGTATTTAATGTAGAGTCTATACATGTAGCTCATATTTACTATTATAATATTGGGCCTTTCAGTATTTAATGTAGAGTCTATACATGTAGCTCATATTTACTATTATAATATTGGGCCTTTCAGTATTTAATGTAGAGTCTATACATGTAGCTCATATTTACTATGATAATATTGGGCCGTTCAGTATTTAATGTAGAGTCTATACATGTAGCTCATATTTACTATTATAATATTGGGCCTTTCAGTATTTAATGTAGAGTCTATACATGTAGCTCATATTTACTATTATAATATTGGGCCGTTCAGTATTTAATGTAGAGTCTATACATGTAGCTCATATTTACTATGATAATATTGGGCCGTTCAGTATTTAATGTAGAGTCTATACATGTAGCTCATATTTACTATTATAATATTGGGCCGTTCAGCATTTAATGTAGAGTCTATACATGTAGCTCATATTTACTATTATAATATTGGGCCTTTCAGTATTTAATGTAGAGTCTATACATGTAGCTCATATTTACTATTATAATATTGGGCCGTTCAGCATTTAATGTAGAGTCTATACATGTAGCTCATATTTACTATGATATATTGGGCCTTTCAGCATTTAATGTAGAGTCTATACATGTAGCTCATATTTACTATGATAATATTGGGCCTTTCAGCATTTAATGTAGAGTCTATACATGTAGCTCATATTTACTATGATATATTGGGCCTTTCAGCATTTAATGTAGAGTCTATACATGTAGCTCATATTTACTATGATAATATTGGGCCTTTCAGCATTTAATGTAGAGTCTATACATGTAGCTCATATTTACTATTATAATATTGGGCCTTTCAGCATTTAATGTAGAGTCTATACATGTAGCTCATATTTACTATGATAATATTGGGCCGTTCAGTATTTAATGTAGAGTCTATACATGTAGCTCATATTTACTATTATAATATTGGGCCGTTCAGTATTTAATGTAGAGTCTATACATGTAGCTCATATTTACTATTATAATATTGGGCCGTTCAGTATTTAATGTAGAGTCTATACATGTAGCTCATATTTACTATTATAATATTGGGCCGTTCAGTATTTAATGTAGAGTCTATACATGTAGCTCATATTTACTATTATAATATTGGGCCGTTCAGTATTTAATGTAGAGTCTATACATGTAGCTCATATTTACTATTATAATATTGGGCCGTTCAGTATTTAATGTAGAGTCTATACATGTAGCTCATATTTACTATTATAATATTGGGCCGTTCAGTATTTAATGTAGAGTCTATACATGTAGCTCATATTTACTATTATAATATTGGGCCGTTCAGTATTTAATGTAGAGTCTATACATGTAGCTCATATTTACTATTATAATATTTGGGCCGTTCAGTATTTAATGTAGAGTCTATACATGTAGCTCATATTTACTATTATAATATTGGGCCGTTCAGTATTTAATGTAGAGTCTATACATGTAGCTCATATTTACTATTATAATATTGGGCCTTTCAGCATTTAATGTAGAGTCTATACATGTAGCTCATATTTACTATTATAATATTGGGCCTTTCAGTATTTAATGTAGAGTCTATACATGTAGCTCATATTTACTATTATAATATTGGGCCTTTCAGCATTTAATGTAGAGTCTATACATGTAGCTCATATTTACTATTATAATATTGGGCCGTTCAGTATTTAATGTAGAGTCTATACATGTAGCTCATATTTACTATGATAATATTGGGCCTTTCAGCATTTAATGTAGAGTCTATACATGTAGCTCATATTTACTATGATAATATTGGGCCTTTCAGCATTTAATGTAGAGTCTATACATGTAGCTCATATTTACTATTATAATATTGGGCCGTTCAGTATTTAATGTAGAGTCTATACATGTAGCTCATATTTACTATTATAATATTGGGCCGTTCAGTATTTAATGTAGAGTTTATACATGTAGCTCATATTTACTATTATAATATTGGGCCTTTCAGTATTTAATGTAGAGTTTATACATGTAGCTCATATTTACTATTATAATATTGGGCCGTTCAGTATTTAATGTAGAGTCTATACATGTAGCTCATATTTACTATGATAATATTGGTCCTTTCAGTATTTAATGTAGAGTCTATACATGTAGCTCATATTTACTATGATAATATTGGGCCGTTCAGTATTTAATGTAGAGTCTATACATGTAGCTCATATTTACTATGATAATATTGGGCCTTTCAGTATTTAATGTAGAGTCTATACATGTAGCTCATATTTACTATGATAATATTGGGCCTTTCAGTATTTAATGTAGAGTCTATACATGTAGCTCATATTTACTATGATAATATTGGGCCGTTCAGCATTTAATGTAGAGTCTATACATGTAGCTCATATTTACTATTATAATATTGGGCCGTTCAGTATTTAATGTAGAGTCTATACATGTAGCTCATATTTACTATGATAATATTGGGCCGTTCAGTATTTAATGTAGAGTCTACATGTAGCTCATATTTACTATTATAATATTGGGCCGTGCAGTATTTAATGTAGAGTCTATACATGTAGCTCATATTTACTATTATAATATTGGGCCTTTCAGTATTTAATGTAGAGTCTATACATGTAGCTCATATTTACTATTATAATATTGGGCCTTTCAGTATTTAATGTAGAGTCTATACATGTAGCTCATATTTACTATTATAATATTGGTCCTTTCAGTATTTAATGTAGAGTCTATACATGTAGCTCATATTTACTATTATAATATTGGGCCTTTCAGTATTTAATGTAGAGTCTATACATGTAGCTCATATTTACTATGATAATATTGGGCCGTTCATCATTTAATGTAGAGTCTATACATGTAGCTCATATTTACTATGATAATATTGGTCCTTTCAGTATTTAATGTAGAGTCTATACATGTAGCTCATATTTACTATTATAATATTGGGCCTTTCAGTATTTAATGTAGAGTCTATACATGTAGCTCATATTTACTATGATAATATTGGTCCTTTCAGTATTTAATGTAGAGTCTATACATGTAGCTCATATTTACTATTATAATATTGGGCCGTTCAGTATTTAATGTAGAGTCTATACATGTAGCTCATATTTACTATGATAATATTGGGCCGTTCAGCATTTAATGTAGAGTTTATACATGTAGCTCATATTTACTATGATAATATTGGGCCGTTCAGTATTTAATGTAGAGTCTATACATGTAGCTCATATTTACTATTATAATATTGGGCCGTTCAGTATTTAATGTAGAGTCTATACATGTAGCTCATATTTACTATTATAATATTGGGCCGTTCAGTATTTAATGTAGAGTCTATACATGTAGCTCATATTTACTATGATAATATTGGGCCGTTCAGTATTTAATGTAGAGTCTATACATGTAGCTCATATTTACTATTATAATATTGGGCCGTTCAGTATTTAATGTAGAGTCTATACATGTAGCTCATATTTACTATGATAATATTGGGCCGTTCAGCATTTAATGTAGAGTCTATACATGTAGCTCATATTTACTATTATAATATTGGGCCTTTCAGTATTTAATGTAGAGTCTATACATGTAGCTCATATTTACTATTATAATATTGGGCCGTTCAGTATTTAATGTAGAGTCTATACATGTAGCTCATATTTACTATTATAATATTGGGCCTTTCAGTATTTAATGTAGAGTCTATACATGTAGCTCATATTTACTATGATAATATTGGGCCTTTCAGTATTTAATGTAGAGTCTATACATGTAGCTCATATTTACTATTATAATATTGGGCCTTTCAGTATTTAATGTAGAGTCTATACATGTAGCTCATATTTACTATTATAATATTGGGCCTTTCAGCATTTAATGTAGAGTCTATACATGTAGCTCATATTTACTATTATAATATTGGGCCGTTCAGTATTTAATGTAGAGTCTATACATGTAGCTCATATTTACTATGATAATATTGGTCCTTTCAGTATTTAATGTAGAGTCTATACATGTAGCTCATATTTACTATTATAATATTGGGCCGTTCAGTATTTAATGTAGAGTCTATACATGTAGCTCATATTTACTATTATAATATTGGGCCGTTCAGTATTTAATGTAGAGTCTATACATGTAGCTCATATTTACTATGATAATATTGGGCCGTTCAGTATTTAATGTAGAGTTTATACATGTAGCTCATATTTACTATTATAATATTGGGCCTTTCAGTATTTAATGTAGAGTCTATACATGTAGCTCATATTTACTATGATAATATTGGTCCTTTCAGTATTTAATGTAGAGTCTATACATGTAGCTCATATTTACTATTATAATATTGGGCCGTTCAGTATTTAATGTAGAGTCTATACATGTAGCTCATATTTACTATTATAATATTGGGCCGTTCAGTATTTAATGTAGAGTTTATACATGTAGCTCATATTTACTATGATAATATTGGGCCTTTCAGTATTTAATGTAGAGTCTATACATGTAGCTCATATTTACTATTATAATATTGGGCCGTTCAGTATTTAATGTAGAGTCTATACATGTAGCTCATATTTACTATTATAATATTGGGCCGTTCAGTATTTAATGTAGAGTCTATACATGTAGCTCATATTTACTATGATAATATTGGGCCGTTCAGTATTTAATGTAGAGTCTATACATGTAGCTCATATTTACTATTATAATATTGGGCCGTTCAGTATTTAATGTAGAGTCTATACATGTAGCTCATATTTACTATTATAATATTGGGCCTTTCAGTATTTAATGTAGAGTCTATACATGTAGCTCATATTTACTATTATAATATTGGGCCGTTCAGCATTTAATGTAGAGTCTATACATGTAGCTCATATTTACTATGATAATATTGGGCCGTTCTGTATTTAATGTAGAGTCTATACATGTAGCTCATATTTACTATGATAATATTGGGCCGTTCAGCATTTAATGTAGAGTCTATACATGTAGCTCATATTTACTATTATAATATTGGGCCTTTCAGTATTTAATGTAGAGTCTATACATGTAGCTCATATTTACTATTATAATATTGGGCCTTTCAGTATTTAATGTAGAGTTTATACATGTAGCTCATATTTACTATTATAATATTGGGCCGTTCAGCATTTAATGTAGAGTCTATACATGTAGCTCATATTTACTATGATAATATTGGGCCGTTCAGTATTTAATGTAGAGTCTATACATGTAGCTCATATTTACTATTATAATATTGGGCCGTTCAGTATTTAATGTAGAGTCTATACATGTAGCTCATATTTACTATGATAATATTGGGCCGTTCAGCATTTAATGTAGAGTCTATACATGTAGCTCATATTTACTATTATAATATTGGGCCGTTCAGTATTTAATGTAGAGTCTATACATGTAGCTCATATTTACTATTATAATATTGGGCCGTTCAGTATTTAATGTAGAGTCTATACATGTAGCTCATATTTACTATTATAATATTGGGCCTTTCAGTATTTAATGTAGAGTCTATACATGTAGCTCATATTTACTATTATAATATTGGGCCGTTCAGTATTTAATGTAGAGTCTATACATGTAGCTCATATTTACTATTATAATATTGGGCCTTTCAGTATTTAATGTAGAGTCTATACATGTAGCTCATATTTACTATGATAATATTGGGCCGTTCAGTATTTAATGTAGAGTCTATACATGTAGCTCATATTTACTATTATAATATTGGGCCTTTCAGTATTTAATGTAGAGTCTATACATGTAGCTCATATTTACTATTATAATATTGGGCCTTTCAGCATTTAATGTAGAGTCTATACATGTAGCTCATATTTACTATTATAATATTGGGCCGTTCAGTATTTAATGTAGAGTCTATACATGTAGCTCATATTTACTATTATAATATTGGGCCGTTCAGTATTTAATGTAGAGTTTATACATGTAGCTCATATTTACTATTATAATATTGGGCCGTTCAGTATTTAATGTAGAGTCTATACATGTAGCTCATATTTACTATGATAATATTGGGCCGTTCAGTATTTAATGTAGAGTCTATACATGTAGCTCATATTTACTATTATAATATTGGGCCTTTCAGTATTTAATGTAGAGTCTATACATGTAGCTCATATTTACTATTATAATATTGGGCCGTTCAGCATTTAATGTAGAGTCTATACATGTAGCTCATATTTACTATGATAATATTGGGCCGTTCAGTATTTAATGTAGAGTTTATACATGTAGCTCATATTTACTATGATAATATTGGGCCTTTCAGTATTTAATGTAGAGTCTATACATGTAGCTCATATTTACTATTATAATATTGGGCCGTTCAGTATTTAATGTAGAGTCTATACATGTAGCTCATATTTACTATTATAATATTGGGCCGTTCAGTATTTAATGTAGAGTCTATACATGTAGCTCATATTTACTATTATAATATTGGGCCGTTCAGTATTTAATGTAGAGTCTATACATGTAGCTCATATTTACTATTATAATATTGGGCCGTTCAGTATTTAATGTAGAGTCTATACATGTAGCTCATATTTACTATTATAATATTGGGCCTTTCAGTATTTAATGTAGAGTCTATACATGTAGCTCATATTTACTATTATAATATTGGGCCGTTCAGTATTTAATGTAGAGTCTATACATGTAGCTCATATTTACTATTATAATATTGGGCCTTTCAGTATTTAATGTAGAGTCTATACATGTAGCTCATATTTACTATTATAATATTGGGCCGTTCAGTATTTAATGTAGAGTCTATACATGTAGCTCATATTTACTATTATAATATTGGGCCGTTCAGTATTTAATGTAGAGTCTATACATGTAGCTCATATTTACTATTATAATATTGGGCCGTTCAGCATTTAATGTAGAGTCTATACATGTAGCTCATATTTACTATGATAATATTGGGCCTTTCAGTATTTAATGTAGAGTCTATACATGTAGCTCATATTTACTATTATAATATTGGGCCGTTCAGCATTTAATGTAGAGTCTATACATGTAGCTCATATTTACTATTATAATATTGGGCCGTTCAGCATTTAATGTAGAGTCTATACATGTAGCTCATATTTACTATTATAATATTGGGCCTTTCAGCATTTAATGTAGAGTTTATACATGTAGCTCATATTTACTATTATAATATTGGGCCGTTCAGCATTTAATGTAGAGTCTATACATGTAGCTCATATTTACTATTATAATATTGGGCCGTTCAGTATTTAATGTAGAGTCTATACATGTAGCTCATATTTACTATTATAATATTGGGCCGTTCAGTATTTAATGTAGAGTCTATACATGTAGCTCATATTTACTATTATAATATTGGGCCGTTCAGTATTTAATGTAGAGTCTATACATGTAGCTCATATTTACTATTATAATATTGGGCCGTTCAGTATTTAATGTAGAGTCTATACATGTAGCTCATATTTACTATTATAATATTGGGCCGTTCAGTATTTAATGTAGAGTCTATACATGTAGCTCATATTTACTATGATAATATTGGGCCGTTCAGTATTTAATGTAGAGTCTATACATGTAGCTCATATTTACTATTATAATATTGGGCCGTTCAGTATTTAATGTAGAGTCTATACATGTAGCTCATATTTACTATTATAATATTGGGCCGTTCAGTATTTAATGTAGAGTCTATACATGTAGCTCATATTTACTATTATAATATTGGGCCGTTCAGTATTTAATGTAGAGTCTATACATGTAGCTCATATTTACTATGATAATATTGGGCCGTTCAGTATTTAATGTAGAGTCTATACATGTAGCTCATATTTACTATTATAATATTGGGCCGTTCAGTATTTAATGTAGAGTCTATACATGTAGCTCATATTTACTATGATAATATTGGGCCGTTCAGTATTTAATGTAGAGTCTATACATGTAGCTCATATTTACTATTATAATATTGGGCCGTTCAGTATTTAATGTAGAGTCTATACATGTAGCTCATATTTACTATTATAATATTGGGCCGTTCAGTATTTAATGTAGAGTCTATACATGTAGCTCATATTTACTATGATAATATTGGGCCGTTCAGTATTTAATGTAGAGTCTATACATGTAGCTCATATTTACTATTATAATATTGGGCCGTTCAGTATTTAATGTAGAGTCTATACATGTAGCTCATATTTACTATGATAATATTGGGCCGTTCAGTATTTAATGTAGAGTCTATACATGTAGCTCATATTTACTATTATAATATTGGGCCGTTCAGTATTTAATGTAGAGTCTATACATGTAGCTCATATTTACTATTATAATATTGGGCCTTTCAGCATTTAATGTAGAGTCTATACATGTAGCTCATATTTACTATTATAATATTGGGCCTTTCAGCATTTAATGTAGAGTCTATACATGTAGCTCATATTTACTATGATATATTGGGCCTTTCAGCATTTAATGTAGAGTCTATACATGTAGCTCATATTTACTATGATAATATTGGGCCTTTCAGTATTTAATGTAGAGTCTATACATGTAGCTCATATTTACTATTATAATATTGGGCCGTTCAGTATTTAATGTAGAGTCTATACATGTAGCTCATATTTACTATTATAATATTGGGCCTTTCAGCATTTAATGTAGAGTCTATACATGTAGCTCATATTTACTATGATAATATTGGGCCTTTCAGTATTTAATGTAGAGTCTATACATGTAGCTCATATTTACTATTATAATATTGGGCCGTTCAGTATTTAATGTAGAGTCTATACATGTAGCTCATATTTACTATGATAATATTGGGCCGTTCAGTATTTAATGTAGAGTCTATACATGTAGCTCATATTTACTATTATAATATTGGGCCGTTCAGTATTTAATGTAGAGTCTATACATGTAGCTCATATTTACTATTATAATATTGGGCCTTTCAGCATTTAATGTAGAGTCTATACATGTAGCTCATATTTACTATTATAATATTGGGCCGTTCAGTATTTAATGTAGAGTCTATACATGTAGCTCATATTTTACTATGATAATATTGGGCCGTTCAGTATTTAATGTAGAGTTTATACATGTAGCTCATATTTACTATGATAATATTGGGCCGTTCAGTATTAATGTAGAGTTTATACATGTAGCTCATATTTACTATGATAATATTGGGCCGTTCAGTATTTAATGTAGAGTTTATACATGTAGCTCATATTTACTATTATAATATTGGGCCGTTCAGTATTTAATGTAGAGTTTATACATGTAGCTCATATTTACTATGATAATATTGGGCCGTTCAGCATTTAATGTAGAGTCTATACATGTAGCTCATATTTACTATGATAATATTGGGCCGTTCAGCATTTAATGTAGAGTTTATAAGCTCATATTTACTATTATAATATTGGGCCTTTCAGTATTTAATGTAGAGTCTATACATGTAGCTCATATTTACTATTATAATATTGGGCCGTTCAGTATTTAATGTAGAGTCTATACATGTAGCTCATATTTACTATGATAATATTGGGCCGTTCAGCATTTAATGTAGAGTCTATACATGTAGCTCATATTTACTATTATAATATTGGGCCGTTCAGTATTTAATGTAGAGTCTATACATGTAGCTCATATTTACTATTATAATATTGGGCCGTTCAGCATTTAATGTAGAGTCCTATACATGTAGCTCATATTTACTATTATAATATTGGGCCGTTCAGCATTTATGTAGAGTTTATACATGTAGCTCATATTTACTATTATAATATTGGGCCGTTCAGCATTTAATGTAGAGTCTATACATGTAGCTCATATTTACTATGATAATATTGGGCCGTTCAGTATTTAATGTAGAGTTTATACATGTAGCTCATATTTACTATTATAATATTGGGCCGTTCAGCATTTAATGTAGAGTTTATAGCTCATATTTACTATTATAATATTGGGCCGTTCAGTATTTAATGTAGAGTCCTATACATGTAGCTCATATTTACTATGATAATATTGGGCCGTTCAGTATTTAAATGTAGAGTCTATACATGTAGCTCATATTTACTATTATAATATTGGGCCTTTCAGTATTTAATGTAGAGTTTATACATGTAGCTCATATTTACTATGATAATATTGGGCCGTTCAGTATTTAATGTAGAGTTTATACATGTAGCTCATATTTACTATTATAATATTGGGCCTTTCAGTATTTAATGTAGAGTCTATACATGTAGCTCATATTTACTATGATAATATTGGGCCGTTCAGTATTTAATGTAGAGTTTATACATGTAGCTCATATTTACTATTATAATATTGGGCCTTTTCAGTATTTAATGTAGAGTCTATACATGTAGCTCATATTTACTATTATAATATTGGGCCGTTCAGCATTTAATGTAGAGTCTATACATGTAGCTCATATTTACTATTATAATATTGGGCCGTCAGCATTTAATGTAGAGTTTATACATGTAGCTCATATTTACTATTATAATATTGGGCCGTTCAGCATTTAATGTAGAGTCTATACATGTAGCTCATATTTACTATGATAATATTGGGCCGTTCAGTATTTAATGTAGAGTTTTACATGTAGCTCATATTTACTATTATAATATTGGGCCGTTCAGTATTTAATGTAGAGTTTATACATGTAGCTCATATTTACTATGATAATATTGGGCCGTTCAGTATTTAATGTAGAGTTTATACATGTAGCTCATATTTACTATGATAATATTGGCCGTTCAGTATTTAATGTAGAGTTTATACATGTAGCTCATATTTACTATTATAATATTTGGGCCGTTCAGTATTTAATGTAGAGTTTATACATGTAGCTCATATTTACTATGATAATATTGGGCCGTTCAGTATTTAATGTAGAGTTTATACATGTAGCTCATATTTACTATGATAATATTGGGCCGTTCAGTATTTAATGTAGAGTTTATACATGTAGCTCATATTTACTATTATAATATTGGGCCTTTCAGTATTTAATGTAGAGTCTATACATGTAGCTCATATTTACTATTATAATATTGGGCCTTTCAGTATTTAATGTAGAGTCTATACATGTAGCTCATATTTACTATTATAATATTGGGCCTTTCAGCATTTAATGTAGAGTCTATACATGTAGCTCATATTTACTATTATAATATTGGGCCGTTCAGCATTTAATGTAGAGTCTATACATGTAGCTCATATTTACTATGATAATATTGGGCCTTTCAGTATTTAATGTAGAGTTTATACATGTAGCTCATATTACTATGATAATATTGGGCCGTTCAGTATTTAATGTAGAGTTTATACTTGTAGCTCATATTTACTATGATAATATTGGGCCGTTCAGTATTTAATGTAGAGTTTATACATGTAGCTCATATTTACTATGATAATATTGGGCCGTTCAGTATTTAATGTAGAGTTTATACATGTAGCTCATATTTACTATTATAATATTGGGCCTTTCAGTATTTAATGTAGAGTCTATACATGTAGCTCATATTTACTATTATAATATTGGGCCGTTCAGTATTTAATGTAGAGTCTATACATGTAGCTCATATTTACTATTATAATATTGGGCCGTTCAGCATTTAATGTAGAGTTTATAGCTCATATTTACTATTATAATATTGGGCCGTTCAGCATTTAATGTAGAGTTTATAGCTCATATTTACTATTATAATATTGGGCCGTTCAGCATTTAATGTAGAGTTTATAGCTCATATTTACTATTATAATATTGGGCCGTTCAGCATTTAATGTAGAGTTTATAGCTCATATTTACTATTATAATATTGGGCCGTTCAGCATTTAATGTAGAGTTTATAGCTCATATTTACTATTATAATATTGGGCCGTTCAGCATTTAATGTAGAGTTTATAGCTCATATTTACTATTATAATATTGGGCCGTTCAGCATTTAATGTAGAGTTTATAGCTCATATTTACTATTATAATATTGGGCCGTTCAGCATTTAATGTAGAGTTTATAGCTCATATTTACTATTATAATATTGGGCCGTTCAGCATTTAATGTAGAGTTTATAGCTCATATTTACTATTATAATATTGGGCCGTTCAGCATTTAATGTAGAGTTTATAGCTCATATTTACTATTATAATATTGGGCCGTTCAGCATTTAATGTAGAGTTTATAGCTCATATTTACTATTATAATATTGGGCCGTTCAGCATTTAATGTAGAGTTTATAGCTCATATTTACTATTATAATATTGGGCCGTTCAGCATTTAATGTAGAGTTTATAGCTCATATTTACTATTATAATATTGGGCCGTTCAGCATTTAATGTAGAGTTTATAGCTCATATTTACTATTATAATATTGGGCCTTTCAGCATTTAATGTAGAGTCTATACATGTAGCTCATATTTACTATTATAATATTGGGCCGTTCAGCATTTAATGTAGAGTCTATACATGTAGCTCATATTTACTATTATAATATTGGGCCTTTCAGTATTTAATGTAGAGTCTATACATGTAGCTCATATTTACTATGATAATATTGGGCCGTTCAGTATTTAATGTAGAGTCTATACATGTAGCTCATATTTACTATGATAATATTGGGCCGTTCAGCATTTAATGTAGAGTCTATACATGTAGCTCATATTTACTATTATAATATTGGGCCTTTCAGCATTTAATGTAGAGTCTATACATGTAGCTCATATTTACTATTATAATATTGGGCCGTTCAGTATTTAATGTAGAGTTTATACATGTAGCTCATATTTACTATTATAATATTGGGCCGTTCAGTATTTAATGTAGAGTCTATACATGTAGCTCATATTTACTATTATAATATTGGGCCGTTCAGTATTTAATGTAGAGTCTATACATGTAGCTCATATTTACTATGATAATATTGGGCCGTTCAGTATTTAATGTAGAGTTTATACATGTAGCTCATATTTACTATGATAATATTGGGCCGTTCAGTATTTAATGTAGAGTTTATACATGTAGCTCATATTTACTATTATAATATTGGGCCGTTCAGTATTTAATGTAGAGTCTATACATGTAGCTCATATTTACTATTATAATATTGGGCCTTTCAGTATTTAATGTAGAGTCTATACATGTAGCTCATATTTACTATTATAATATTGGGCCGTTCAGTATTTAATGTAGAGTCTATACATGTAGCTCATATTTACTATTATAATATTGGGCCGTTCAGTATTTAATGTAGAGTCTATACATGTAGCTCATATTTACTATTATAATATTGGGCCGTTCAGTATTTAATGTAGAGTCTATACATGTAGCTCATATTTACTATTATAATATTGGGCCGTTCAGTATTTAATGTAGAGTCTATACATGTAGCTCATATTTACTATGATAATATTGGGCCGTTCAGTATTTAATGTAGAGTTTATACATGTAGCTCATATTTACTATTATAATATTGGGCCGTTCAGTATTTAATGTAGAGTCTATACATGTAGCTCATATTTACTATGATAATATTGGGCCGTTCAGTATTTAATGTAGAGTCTATACATGTAGCTCATATTTACTATTATAATATTGGGCCTTTCAGTATTTAATGTAGAGTCTATACATGTAGCTCATATTTACTATGATAATATTGGGCCGTTCAGTATTTAATGTAGAGTCTATACATGTAGCTCATATTTACTATGATAATATTGGGCCTTTCAGTATTTAATGTAGAGTCTATACATGTAGCTCATATTTACTATTATAATATTGGGCCGTTCAGTATTTAATGTAGAGTCTATACATGTAGCTCATATTTACTATGATAATATTGGGCCGTTCAGTATTTAATGTAGAGTCTATACATGTAGCTCATATTTACTATGATAATATTGGGCCGTTCAGTATTTAATGTAGAGTCTATACATGTAGCTCATATTTACTATGATAATATTGGGCCGTTCAGTATTTAATGTAGAGTCTATACATGTAGCTCATATTTACTATGATAATATTGGGCCGTTCAGTATTTAATGTAGAGTTTATACATGTAGCTCATATTTACTATTATAATATTGGGCCTTTCAGCATTTAATGTAGAGTCTATACATGTAGCTCATATTTACTATTATAATATTGGGCCGTTCAGTATTTAATGTAGAGTTTATACATGTAGCTCATATTTACTATTATAATATTGGGCCGTTCAGCATTTAATGTAGAGTTTATACATGTAGCTCATATTTACTATTATAATATTGGGCCTTTCAGCATTTAATGTAGAGTTTATAGCTCATATTTACTATGATAATATTGGGCCTTTCAGCATTTAATGTAGAGTTTATACATGTAGCTCATATTTACTATTATAATATTGGGCCTTTCAGCATTTAATGTAGAGTTTATAGCTCATATTTACTATGATAATATTGGGCATTTCAGCATTTAATGTAGAGTTTATACATGTAGCTCATATTTACTATTATAATATTGGGCCTTTCAGCATTTAATGTAGAGTTTATAGCTCATATTTACTATGATAATATTGGGCCTTTCAGCATTTAATGTAGAGTTTATACATGTAGCTCATATTTACTATGATAATATTGGGCCTTTCAGCATTTAATGTAGAGTTTATACATGTAGCTCATATTTACTATGATAATATTGGGCCTTTCAGCATTTAATGTAGAGTTTATACATGTAGCTCGTATTCACTATGATAATATTGGGCCTTTCAGCATTTAATGTAGAGTTTATAGCTCATATTTACTATGATAATATTGGGCCTTTCAGCATTTAATGTAGAGTTTATACATGTAGCTCATATTTACTATGATAATATTGGGCCTTTCAGCATTTAATGTATAGTTTATAGCTCATATTTACTATGATAATATTGGGCCTTTCAGCATTTAATGTAGAGTTTATAGCTCATATTTACTATTATAATATTGGGCCTTTCAGCATTTAATGTAGAGTTTATACATGTAGCTCATATTTACTATGATAATATTGGGCCTTTCAGCATTTAATGTAGAGTTTATAGCTCATATTTACTATGATAATATTGGGCCTTTCAGCATTTAATGAAGCTTGAGAAGGACTTGCTGAGTGAAGAGATTAGTGTTCCGGTGTTCTTCACACATTCTACTCCTCTTATTGAGGATATATACACAGATGTGAACAGTGGAGTAGCAGGGGATTCAGCCTCAACGGCTGTAGAAGGTAAACTAACCCTTTCTTTAGACCAATAAAAAAAGATAGTATGTTTCCGCTAACAGTGTGAAAAAATTAGGGTACTGTAGGTAGGTAGGGAATTTTTTTTTTTATTATCCAGCTGCAGAAATATTGAACTACCTCGACCGAATTGACATAAAATGCCAAATCATGTTGTGGGGAAGTATTACTTGAACAACACAGTGGAAATATACATTAAGATTGAATAAAAGATCAAACTTGGTTTATGCTTAAGTGTTTGATTTGTTATTCAAATACCGCATTTTCATAAAAAACTATACAAAAATAAAATTTTCGCAACATGTATAATTTTGTCCGAACTTTTATTCCTACATTTTTAGGTCAATTTTTTTTAAACTTTAACCCACAGTCATTGACTGACTGTCTTGTGGGATGGGGTATGCATTCAAGAGGAATAACTCTAAACCACAGCCTAATATCTTGAATCTTCACACTGGCCAATATACACATTGAAAGTTGTCTCACGGGGGTGGGGGGGGGGGGGGGATAATTTATCGAACAAATATAAGAAAAAAACACAAATTTTCAGCACTAAATCAATGGATTTGTACAGAATTTTCCTTGAAGGTATATATACATAATTTTGTGGTTTGACCATTTAATATGGAGGACCTATTTATTAATATGGTACTAATCTGGATGTATTGAGGACATGTTCTTTGTTTGCTTTTTCAGCTCTCTTCAGCTCTGCGACAGCCAATGGTTTCCAGATGGTTGTAGCAGGCCCACAGTCAAAAGCACTGCCAGATTTCCAGATAACAAATATCCAAGTAAATTACAAGCCTTTAATATATATATATATATCTTTATTTTTACAATTATAAATTTGCAATTAGTCTATGTATGTATTTGTAATATGAACATTTAATAGAATAGTGTTATTTGTATTCCCAAAGTTGTTTGTGGGGACCACATACTTTTGCAACACCATTTATCCTTTAGTACAGTGTGTTCTTTCTACTTTAGATTCACTGCCTTTGACTTTTCAATTGTCAGAGATTGTCAATGACCGAATTGAGGAAACTGATCTGGATGGTAATTTGTTGAATTAACCTTTGCACTAAATTTGAGTTCATTGACAATAATTATTATTATTGACACTGTATAAACATGGTTTATGTTCAATGCTTAAATGAGTGCTTTCTTTTTCAGGGACGTTTGTCTGGATATGGTATCGAGGAACAACTTCCGACTATATTCATTGTTGCTCATTATGACTCTTTTGGGATTGCTCCAGTAAGTTTATGCAATAGTCACTTCATCAAGAATGTTAAAATGTTCTAGGTCGGACCTTTTTATTTGGTTTATAGAAAATTGCGACAATATGAAATGCGATTACCCCGCTGGACAAAACAAGTGTCCATTGGCACCGCGGTGTATTTGCCGTTCGGCCGCGGTGTCAGAGTTTGTAACTGCAGTTGAACACCGCGGCCGAATGGCAAGTACACCAGTGTTCGCCCTGCCGTTAGCAAATTTAGCAAATTGCGAAAAAAAATACGAAGTGGCTAAAATAAATATGCTTGTGGCTAAAAATATGGCGACAAACATTTTCTGTGTCGACCGGGGACTCAACAATTTATTGTAAACAAAGAGACTTAACGTTATTAGCGAGAGCTGACGAGAAGTGCGAGATTACGGGTGTGTTCGATTAGCCATACTATCTGGCGTTGGTTTCACGCCATGGGGAATTAGTTAATGGTCGTGTAGATGTGGATTCTTAAGACGCTATCACAATTGAGTAAACATAGGTTTATGAAATGGCTTCCTGTGTAACAAAAGAGCTTTATTTTATGGTGTTTTAAACTGATTGCAAAAGAGTGAAGTCATATATACGCTCAATTCAATAGCTTCTCACATTCCCCCGCAATGGATAGTGTTGAATGGGACGAGACTCGCACCTGTTATGAATCAGTATAGGCTTTAGGGGCAATTAATTTGAATAGAACAACGCATTCAGGCTTTGTTTAACTAATTCGGAGGTGTGGATACCACTCCAGACGGTTTTATGACAGCGTCTGATACCATGGCGTCTGTTGTTTTAAGACTCCTTTAAATGTGGAGAGTTTGAAGAAAGTCCACATTCCGAATTTTCACAATGAATCGCATACGTAAATTAGATTTCGGCACGAGTCAAAATGACCAAAGCAAGTAAAGTTAAAAAACTTACTGATTTCTTTATCCCACAATATGTGGCTAAACTTTTTTAAAAGTGGCTAACAAAAATTGCACAAGTGGCTACAAAATTTTTCGGGCCAGGGCGAACACTGAAGTACACTGCGGCCAAACGGCAAATTCACTGTGGCCGAAAGGCAACTACCCTTGCGGCCGAATGGCATGTACACCGTGGTTAGATTTTTGATTTGTATTGTCTTTTTTCAGTTTGATGAAAGTACACCATGGCAACTACACCATGCCGAATGGCGATTACACCGCGGCCCAACTGTATTTAGCCGGTGGAACCGTGGTGTAATTGCATTTCGGCCGTGGTGGCAACGCTATCTGCACCGCAGTTAAGTGGACACTTGGTTTTGTCTAGCAGGGTACAAAGGGTGATCAGGACACCAATACTCATTTATTAGTCGCTGTAACTTTAATAAACCTCAATATAATAAAATATTTATATATAGTTGTCGATGCAAGTGTATAAAAAAACTAATTTAAAGACTGATCGACTTTGCGATTTGAACTTGTGGAAGTTTATAATATGATGTTCCCTCGACAATTCCATGTCCCATGCTACTCCCTTTCTATGACGGCTTTTGAATAACATAGATTGTAGAGCGTTTTATAAATGGTCGAAGTTCAATGATGTGTGCGACATCGGTGTAACCTCTGGTTCGAACATGCTGGATGAAAATGTTTTGGTGACAAATAGACTCCTGGTGATTTACAGGGATATAGTTTTATCTCCGGAGAAACAATTTCCAGGCACTATAGAAATGAATGGTGTTTGTCCACGGCTGCGTTTGTTTGTCGATTTTACCATCCAAAACTGTTGTCCGGATGGTAACTTTCGAAAGTGCTAATTTGGGTTCGGTCCGACCATTTCCGACTAAGTTATGCCCCTTTTCGACTTAGAATTTTCTGATTATTTTGTTGTCCAGATGATAACTCAAATTAGTATTATCCTATACCATTCAAACTTAGTATGTGGATTAAACACATGAAAATACAGGTCAAGTTTGAATTTGTGGTTGGTTTGAACATTTCTTAGAGAGTTATAGAGTTATGCTTAAGTTACAGTTATCCGATTGTTTTCAAATTTATATAAGTACTAGCGGGTGACCCGACTTTGTCCATGCTTTGACCTTGAATTGATCACTTTGAAGGTCAAGGTCAGGTCGGAGTCACTATTTGACCCGTCCAAAACACTCCCCGGAAAAAATCACCCGTAGGTATCAAATTTCGTCGAAATCCGTCCAGCAGTTTTCCCGGCCATAGCTAACAGACAAAAAAACAGACAGAAGTCCCAAAATATATATGATCATTTGTGGGTACCCGTTTCAAGGTGAAAATCTCCCCCATTCCCAGGAACCCCTAAGTACGAACACAGACTTAAGAATCGCACAACACACTCATGTCTGTACACAGACACAACACGCTCATGTCTGGACACATACACGCTCTTTATCAATGACACTGCGGATACGAATGCTCTTTTAACTATCACGCGATTTACCCATGAATTCCCATTGCGGTGGCAGGGGATTGGAGAATGAGTGCTCTGACGTTCTCAGAAGCGGTGCGATGACACTCCATCTGGTATTTTACCCTTAGATAGGAAGTTTGGGCTCAATCCGTGCGGCAGTTTTCCCGGCCATAGCTAACAAATAAACAAACAGAAGTCCCAAAATATATATTCGATGACTCACATGAAAATACAGGATAAGTTTGAATTTGGGTTCAGTACACCCATTTTTTACCCAGTGTTCACACTGGCCCAACATTTTCTTGAGCCACCACCTTAGCCACTTGTGAATTTTTTTTAGCCACTTTTCATTTACTTGAGCCACATTTTTTCGACCCATATTTTTGGAGCACTTTGATTTAAACATATTCATAGAACAACACAGGCTAATTAACTCAAATATTTATTCTAATATAATATAACAGGTTCTGGTAGGTAAAACAATGAAAATATTAACAACAATATTAATAATCAAACATTGATAATTCTGCGAGATTTGACATCTGCCCATTTATTAAATGCTTTACCAAAATTAAAGTCTAACATTGGAGGGCCTTCAATTGCAATTTTCATTAATACGTTTATATGTGGACCAGAAAGTATGTTTCGCCGTGTATCTTGGATTAAATGTTGGTACGAGAAGGCCCTCTCACATTCCACAGTCGACACGGGTACACAATATAGTGTTTATGCAAAGTCTGATATTATATGATATGTGCCCTTTCTTTGTTTCACTAATGTTTGGCAATGTGAAAGCAATACAATGAATATGTGTTTTTATCGAGTAGAAATCACTCTACGTGATACAATTACAACCAGTCGATGTGGCATTAGCCGATAATCAATTAGCGAGTGCTTTAATTGAGACTGTCTCATTGCGTGCGGGACAGTGTTGCCTGATTGTTAAACTTAATCTGTCTTGACGGCAGTTAATTTAAGAGCCACACACCCAAAATCTTTGAGCCACTTTCTTTAGCCACTAGCCCATTTTGTTGAGCCACTTTCGTTTTTCTTTCGCAATATGCAAAATTTGCTCACGGCAGCATGAACACTGTTTTTACCACAGTTATGTTCATTGTCGACTTAGAATTTGCTGAATATTTGGTTTCTGGATGATAACTTCATGCATGTAGAATTTACTGATTATTTTGGTGTCTAATAATATAAAACTAGTGTGAATCAGAGGGATGTTTTTCTTCACTAAGTAGTTGTCTGTTATATTGCATTTAACCTAAAAGTGGATTTGTTTTTCAGGGGTTAACAACTGGTGCAGATTCCAATGGGAGTGGAATGATTGCTTTATTGGAACTCAGTCGACTTTTTGCGAAGCTATACACAAACTCAAGAACACATGCTAAGTTAGTTTCTATTTTTAGCTCAACGTTACAAACTACAAAGTCAAGTTTTAGCTATGGCTGTGGTTTGGCGTCCGTCGTTTGTACTTTTGTGTCCTTTTTAGCACACCCTACTGATCACATCCGATCGTAAATAAACTTCAATGGATCTACAGGGTGACCTCTAATTGGGATCCAGCAGCTATCTTGGATTTCAAATTTGAATCCATCGGCCTATGTGAGAGTGGTTGGGCATGAGGCACCCGGGATGGTCGAAAAGATCGAGTGATCTTCTCCCTTCACCCCAAATCCACCAGCCCACCATGCAGGCCGCATTTATTGGAGAATAGTATTGAAAATTAAGGATGACCTCTAAATGGGAGCTGTCAAATTCGAATGATTTTTGATGAAAACATGGCCATTGGCAGTCATCTTGGAATTTGTTCTTCACATGACTCAATCCTTTGGCCCACCCTACAGTCCACATCTCTCATCCGATAATCACCACACTTCATAGGGATCTTTTGTGTCACTACCAGATGGAGCCATCAAATTTTTCCATATTTTTTTTTGAAAAACATGGCTACCCAGTGGCCATCTTGGATTTTACTCTTTGCATGACTATATCCTTCACCATACCCTACAGCTCACATCCCTCAACCGATTTTCACTAAATAAATAATATGGATCTTCTGGGTTTCTACTACTTTCTAGTAGATGGGAGCCATCAAATTGTCCTAATTTCGTCAAAAAATCATCTGCTAGCGCTTGGATTCAATATTTGAATCAATTAGCACACTTTGCATGTCCTACTGCCAACATTTTTCATCCAATTGATCCCAAACTTCATATGGCTCTTCAGGTGGCCTCTGGTATTATTTTAACTTTCCACATTCCTTATTGATCCATTTACTTTAATATATGGCATTATCCCCTCTCCAAGTTGAGCTACAGTCTCATTGACACTTTCATTTATCAACTTATTGTCATCTCACCATGTTTATTTCTCGGAGACAATGGTCGGAAGTCAGGATTTTTTTACCCTGTGCCAATCCATTCTCTTATATATGCGAGTATATAGGTCGCCTCGCATATATATGAGAATGCATTGGCCTAACAATTTTTTATCATTTTTTTTAAATAAATGTTTCTGACAATTTTTAGGACATAAAATAAAAAACATTCCATTACCCTGCAGGGAGCCCCACACTTATATAGAAGCATATAGAAGAGTTTCGTCTGCTCATGTTTGTCTGGGGCTCTGTATGGGTGAACCTGTTTTCTTTTTGCACATGGTGATTGTTTTACTCTTCATCTCAGTCTAACCTAATTGCATCTTTTTCTGTATGGGAAGATTTTTTTCAGATCAAGAAGCTGTCTATGTTTCTATTGATGTTTCATTTGAGCATGCAAATTCTTTCAGGTACAACTTGGTCTTCCTTCTGTCTGGTGGAGGAAAATTCAACTATCAGGGAACAAAAAGGTGGATAGAGGACAACTTTGACTCTCCAGGTATGTTTTCTTGGTCATACTTCGTGCTGGGTGGTATATGTGCAAATAAAAATACCACAGTAATTCTAATATCACATATATTCAGTATCTAAAGACAGCTATACAAAAAAGGAACCTTGTCGTACGCCATGTCAAATTCCCCTCAGAATTTACCACGATGTTTGGGAATTACCATTCATGGATGGATAATCTGGAGATTTATGAACCCTTTCTTCACTACATAGATTCTTCCTTTCAGTTATAAAAGTATACATGGGAGGGGTGTTCAGTAGTAGCCGCAGATGACAGACAAATGAAAAGCTAATACAAGCGCAGAATGATTCCTATTCATTTGTGGGAAATGTTGAGATAATAAGTACTAATGACCAGGTCTTCATGTGAACATTTCCTAAGGGAGTCGATGAGTATTTAGTAAATTTAAACATGAAGGCAAGCTAAAGTCCAACTTTACAGATATTTGCCCCTTTTTACCATGATTTTCTGGCAGTGAGGTGACTGAGGTGAGAATGTCCCCCAACGACCACAGAGCCATATCCCCCAATAACACGCACCCCCACTACATTCATCTATATATATAGTATGGTTTCTCTGTCTGTCCGTCTGTCTGTCTGAATTTTTTCTGAGACTGCTGGTCTGATTTCAGCTAAATTTGGTGTGGTGACACAGGGTACCCTGTCGGATGTTATAATGGCGTTAGTTTTATTGTTATTTTGATTGATTTGAAAAAATTAAGTAAAAACAAAAAAAATCTGGCTTAATTTACTAATGACCTATTTCAGAATAAAATAAGTCCAATGTGAATAGAGGTGCCACGATTATTGATTTTGATAATCGATAATCAGTCGTCAATAATCGACTATAATCGATTAATCGTACCTAATATTAATAACATCAGTAGAAGTATTCCGTAATATGGCCTATTGGCTGGGTGCTGGTTAACTGCACTGTCGCTGGTTGTTTGAGGCATCGGCTGATGTAATTTTTACGTTAATAAAGTGCATCATAAACCACTGTTAATGACTAATGAGCACAATGTATTGAATACCAGCTCAGTTCTCGGCGATGTTATGGTTATAATATTTGTGAGTTCATTAGAACGAACGTAGCGATTAATTTCAGTGTTATGAATAGCCAAATATACAAACAATATAAAAGTAGGAATGAACGATGGACCGCCGGCGGTTCCTAAAAAAAGGAATCGAATGTTACGGAAACTATAAGTTTCATCAAACTTCCAGAGCGTGATTAACAATCACAAACGTGTACCCCCCCCCCCCCCCCCCCCCCATACGCAAATTGCAGGACTCACAACAAGCTAAGTATTTGATAATAGTCAGTTTCATTCAGCATTCACCACACGATATGCGATAGCCTTTACTAGTAACTTCTAAGTATACTTATGCAAACAAAGTACACTTGCAATTACATTGTGGAGAACATCGCTGATTAAAATGCCATATCTATTGGTTCCCTGGTTTTAGAGAGAATATCAATCAACTTCCCATCGGTCCAATCAGATACAAGGGCGAGTGCATTCAGTTTATTGAACACGGTGACAGTCGGTACATTTCAAAGACATGGTGCCACTTTTCAAGTATAAATATACAACGACGTCGCCATGTGTTAAAATCTACATTGCCACCAATTTGTAGAATATACAATGACCCGACGAGAAACCATGTCGCATCATCAAATGAACTGCCAACTGTTTGCAACATATATTAGTAGTACAGTCAATTTCAGTTAATTGCATATCGTTTAAATGCATATTTCGGCTATTTGCATAAAATATGCATGCACCAAACCATTTTCTCATAAAAAGACTATTTTTTAATCGTTTATTTGCATAAGGGTCAGACTCTATGCCGTTTTTATGCATACAAAAATCGCCAAAAATGTTGATGAGAAGGGGTAAAAAGTCACCTCATGGTGCCGAAATTATAGCAATTTGTAAAAAATATTTACTTTGAATTTTATGGGAAAACTTAATACAAAGTTGGTAACAATGACCATCGCGAGAACAACGGCAGTTTTATTACACACGTGCTTTTCTATCTCTTCTAACATACTTCTAACATCTGCTTCATAAAAAAAACTTTTGTAAATACATGCAGTTCCAGTTGCAATTACGATAAGTGAAGTTTCCGGGAATTCCATCAACGAAGTGTCAAGACGCCGACTATACACATGGCGTTTGTAATCACCGGCGCAATTGATTCCTGGAATTTATGTCAGATTCAGATAATCCTATTGAAAGATAAAATAATATTTCCAGGAATTCTATCAGATTAAGAGAATCTGTTGAATTGTGTCAGCTTCAGAAAATGCAAGTTTGTAAACACCTGCGCAATGATTCCAGTTTCCCGGTCAGTTTGTGTTGAAACCGAAAGTGAAACTAAGACATTGGTAGCTCTAATTACGCAAGGTTACGGAAAATAGTTCAGAAATAAATCATCAAATTATTGTCTTAGCTCTAATTACGCAAGATTACGGAAAATAGTTCAGAAATAAATCATCAAATTATTGTAATTAGCAACACAAAGTGATTTATTTTGTCTAAATTTAAATAACCCATATTTAACAGGTCTTCAATATTTATTCATGCTCCAACTTATAAGAAATCGCCGGCTTCTGGGAAACAAAACAGCTTCAGTAGCGATGACAAAAGATTAATCAAGTCGCCGCAAATATGCATGCATTGAGGTGTGAATTTGACCTAATTCCATTAACTGCAGCTGCAGCACAAAATGAAATCATAGCAATGTCAATGAGGTCACTAAAGAAATGCTCCAGACAGGAGCATGTGCTATCAAAACATCTTTACACCTTTGTTGAACTGTCATGTTGCTTGTGGTCATTTGTGAGCGTACCAATTAAAGAAGATGTCATATACTGTTGGGCTTCAATGTTTAATTAAAACTATATTGGGGCTCAATTCAGAAAACATTTATGTTTGACAGTTTCTACTCAATTGTTTTGGTGTGATTGTGCACTGATTAATTATCAGATCGTGATTTTATTTAATTTTTGAAGACACTTTATTTCCCCAAAATTAATGTTGCATTTAATGAATAGAGTTATGCCTCTTCCCATAGTTCAATATAGATTCGTAAATTGCACTCACAAATATGCATGATATATTGGGGAAATGAATTTGATGTTTGTTAGTTTCTAGTTGGCTACATGGATGATGGTTAGGTGATTTTTGTTAGTTTCTAGTTGGCTACATGGATGATGGTTAGGTGATTTTTGTTAGTTTCTAGTTGGCTACATGGATGATGGTTAGGTGATGTTTGTTAGTTTCTAGTTGGCTACATGGATGATGGTTAGGTGATGTTTGTTAGTTTCTAGTTGGCTACATGGATGATGGTTAGGTGATGTTTGTTAGTTTCTAGTTGGCTACATGGATGATGGTTAGGTGATGTTTGTTAGTTTCTAGTTGGCTACATGGATGATGGTTAGGTGATTTTTGTTAGTTTCTAGTTGGCTACATGGATGATGGTTAGGTGATGTTTGTTAGTTTCTAGTTGGCTACATGGATGATGGTTAGGTGATGTTTGTTAGTTTCTAGTTGGCTACATGGATGATGGTTAGGTGATGTTTGTTAGTTTCTAGTTGGCTACATGGATGATGGTTAGGTGATGTTTGTTAGTTTCTAGTTGGCTACATGGATGATGGTTAGGTGATGATTTTTGTTAGTTTCTAGTTGGCTACATGGATGATGGTTAGGTGATGTTTGTTAGTTTCTAGTTGGCTACATGGATGATGGTTAGGTGATGTTTGTTAGTTTCTAGTTGGCTACATGGATGATGGTTAGGTGATGTTTGTTAGTTTCTAGTTGGCTACATGGATGATGGTTAGGTGATAACAAATGTTTGTTTTTGTATTATATTACGTTGATGGCTTGCATTTCTTATTGTATTGTATTGAATAAATTACGCGTGTGTGCAGTATTTAGAATAGGGGGAAACTGAACAGTTTTATTCTTCAACATTACTGCGTTTTAGATGATGATATAATATCACATAACATTAAATTGACACAATTTAATATAGATTAGGCTCTTCATATGCCTATTTATTTTTAAACAAACAAAATTGCCGAAAATAAATGGCAACTACCGTACATAACGTGAAACAAACGAAAATAGTATTTTTATATTTTTATCGGGAAACATTGGCGTTTTTCTTACCAGTTCTTGGTGGCTATTAACTGATATTTGGTGGGTAGTTAATGATTATTTGTTTAATATTACATGTGTGTTATGCATTTCTAACTGATTGATTGGATATATTTTAAATATAAACATGTATATAGTGAGTTTATTATCAATGGGGGTTGCCGTTCCCGACAAGAACATCGTTTTATTCTTGAACATTTTACAATCGTAGATGATAATATAATATGGAATAACATTAAATTAATATAGATGAAGCTCTTTAGATATTATTTTTTTTAAAGAAACTAAATTGATGATGAAATTGAATGAACGAAACATGAACAATTCACTGTATTTCTAGACTGATGCTGGTGATAGAAAACGGCTTGTGCTTCTTTTTTTTCGTGATTTCGGCTTTATGCATATTCGGTTAACTGCATAAGAAAAGCCATGCACCGACGCTATGCAATAAATCAAAATTGACTGTACTCATGTTATTGGAATCTCTTTGATATGCGATCAAAGGATGTTAACCCCTCGGTTGTAGATTAAACTGTGTAAAACAAACACAGTATTCAATAATACCCGGCATTTTCTGACATCCGAAATAAATAACGCAGATTAATCGACGATGGAAATGGTAATCGATTATCGGCTTTATCAACGGTTCATCGATTATACGATTAATCGTGGCACCCCTAAATGTGAACTTATGTGAATATTTAGGATTTGTTGCCACACCAGATGTCACTCTTTATAATTGTGTTTTCACTGTGTCCTGCACTATCCAACGGAATAATTGGTATACAGATAATCTCAAAGTAATTGACCAGAAAAACGGGGTGATGACTGTGGTATTATGGGTAGTATACGGTATACACAGCGGTATCGAGACGGTCACTGCGGTGGAGTTACGATGCCATGCGGTCATGATTCCGCGGTCGTCACACCAAAAATTTGAAGAAAATAATACATCCATGAGGATCTCGTTAAGTTCCAAATATATAAGGAGAATCACTTCATTTGTTTTCATGCCTGCATGTAATATCAAAATCAATGTGGCCTGACACCAAGTGATGGTGGAGTTGACAGCCGAAACAATGTCGGCAACTTCAAAGTTACATAAAGTTCATGGCGTGCTACATCGTGGGTTACTCAACTGGAAGATTACAATGAAGACCAATCATGTCACATTCACAAAAAGTGCATGTGATTTTTTTATGTTTACCCATACCATAGTATGGTAAACATAGTGTCGATGACCGGATTGACCACTTGTCGTTAGTCCGTCCGTCTGTCTGTCCGTCCGTAGACACTTTACGCATGGTGCAATAACTCAAACATTTTCTATCTGATCGGAACCAAATTTTGTATATGAATTTCTCAGCCCAAAATACAAATTGAGTTCGAATATGGGTTTGATCCGACTATTTTTAACTGAGTTATGGCCCTTTTTCTCCAAAATATTCACTTTAAAAAAAAATTCACCAATTCCATCCCATGCCTTTGGACTAAGCTATTAATATGGCTATATTATGTTCTGATGTGCAGATAAAGAAATCTATGGTATCTAATTTAAAAAAAGTTTCAACAATACACATCACATGCTGTTAACAATAGACATCACTCTATAGATGGTCTGAGGTCATTATTATGCCCCCGATCTCCGATGGAGATTTGGGGGTATATAGTGGAGCCCTCCGTCCGTCCGTCCGTCCTTCCGTCCGTCCTTCCGTCCGTCCGTCCTTCCGTCCGTCCTTCCGTCCGTCCGTCCTTCCGTCCGTCCGTACGAACATTTCAACTCATAACTTTGGTTTCGCTAATTCAATTCAGTTGATCTTTGGTATGCCAATAGACCAGCCGGGGGGACAAGATGTCCCCATAACTGCGGTTTCGTCCGCCCATTTTTTCCAGAGTTACGCCCCTTTTTGGACTTAGAAAATTCAGGTTTTCTGCTACTTTTTTTGGTTTCCAGATGATAACTTGATTTTGGATTGTTTATTTGCAAAACCCGTTTTTTTGTGTATTACCAATATCGCAATACAGGTCAAGGTAAAATTTCGGTTCAATCGGATAATTTTTGTGAGAGTTATGACCCTTTTTCGACTTAAAAAATTCAGTTTTTTTTTAGAAAATTCAGTTTTCCTTCTATTTTTGTGGCACCAGACCAAATTTGAAGCTAATATAGAACAACATGTGGCATTTTTATAGCGCTTAACCAGAAAGTTTCTCTGATTGTACAGTCGGGGGCGTTACCTCCGCCTAGCGGTGCACTTGTAAATGTTATTGGTTTCATAGAGATGACAGGCTTTAACATAAACAATGCCTGTGATTTGTTGACAGCTCTGCTGTATACTTGATACTAATGGGTCAGCAGTGAGGTGTATTATTGTAAACTTAAATTGGAATCTCTTAACCAAGTATTCCATGTCAAGGTCACCTTTTCACATTTAACCCAAGGCTGTGGTGGTGCAGCATTACAGATCCTGTTCCAGTGCATTCTCTTATATAAATGCAAGTGACCCATAAATTCCAATAATTTGTGTTATGTACTTTGTCTATAATAGTACATAACAGTATACTCTATAATTCAACATCAAAACTCTCATTTACGGTATGATTCCGATCATAGTAATTTACTATCGCTAAGGGATGGGTTAACATCTGCCGATCGTGATCGGCCTTGCGTTTTATAACGTGCTACTGTTGTAATAGTGATATTTCTGTTTGAAAATTTCCCTTTAATTGCTGTGTGGTTCCCATCGGATTATTTCTTGTAATATATCATAGGACAACCGCTTCATAATTTGGCATAATTCATAAATGAAATGAGAATAAAGTTTGCTTCCCCACATTCGTTTAAAAGTGGTTGCATCTGATTACCATTAAGCTGTGTATCCATGACATCGCACATGTGATCGTCAGGGTTTTCTCACCTATAAGGGGAAGCAACCATGACCATCCCACATGCCTTTGAAAGTGGACAAATCTGGTTCCGGTTAAGCAGTGTATCCATGACGATTGTGCACAAGATCGTCAGGATTGTCTCACTGGGGGACACACCATCTGCTTGTGTTGGGGCTTCATTAAGGCACCGTATATTTTAGTTTTAATAATCCCGAATAACATGACACAATACTGCTGTAATCCAACAATTGTATTGGGGGGGTGGTTATAAAAGTTTTGGATTTTTGAAAGTGCAATTAAATGTTATTTGTATTCAGTACATTTCCTTTTTTGGATAAGTTATGCAGTGGATTGTGATCATTGTTCTGACTGTATAGCATTCCAAGTCCTTAACAGCTTTACATCTGGAACACAGATTGGCTATGTAAATATTTCCTTATAATCACAGCTCTACAGAATATATTAAGAGATTATTCCTCAGTAAAATTTATTTACCAAATTTTTCATCTTTTCAGATACGAATGTCTTATCTGAAGCAGCTTTCATTCTCTGCTTGGACTCTCTTGGTATCGGAGATGATCTCAACCTTCATGTGTCAAGGCCACCCAAATCTGACAGCCCGGGCAACAGCTTCTTCGAGGTTAGTTTATGTCAAGCCTCCAAATAGTGTGTGTCATTTGCAGAATGAGGTCCCCAGAGGGTGAATTTAGTGACACTATCCCACACGGCGTTCTGGCATCACCAAAGTCACCCTGTGGGAACCTCATTTTGCTATAGGCTCAACTGCTATGGGAGACCTAGGA
This sequence comes from Siphonodentalium dalli, assembly GCA_032622095.1. Taxonomy (NCBI): domain Eukaryota; kingdom Metazoa; phylum Mollusca; class Scaphopoda; order Gadilida; family Siphonodentaliidae; genus Siphonodentalium; species Siphonodentalium dalli. The sequence continues at coordinate 288,856,618 of CP136063.1, forward strand.
TCCGATTGAATATCCCCAGTTGAAGTTCACCTCGATTATGCATTTTATCTTCCTCAATTTATGGAATATAGAAACTTCCTAGAAGGGAAAATTAATGAAAAACAATGTTAATTTGAGACTAGATACTTCCCAGAAGATGAGGCCTAAGCAGAATGAGCTGAATTTGAAATGCTAGCCCTCTGTGTGGGAAAGTATCACAAAATTCACCATCTGAGGACCTCGTTCTGCAAATGACGGACACACTATTTGGAGGTTAGTTTAACCCTTTACCCAACAAACCGGCCAAAACCGGCCAAATAAAGCTTCAACAGCCTAAAATATCTTCGGTCTGTCTCAATAGAACCATACAAATATGGATATCATTGGAACCGGCTCCTTGACCACATTGTGATAGTTACAGTTATGCCCTGTGCCAATGCATTCTCTTATATATGCGAGTCGACCATAGGTCGCCTCGCATATATAAGAGAATGCATTGGCCTAAAAAAAATCTTTTTTTAACACTTTTTACCATTTTTTCTTACATTCTTTAACAATTTTATAGTTTTTAATGTGTTAAGCCAATGCATTCTCTTATATATGCGAGGCGACCTATGGTCGACTCGCATATATAAGAGAATGCATTGGCACAGGGCCGTTCTGTTGGGTAAAGGGTTAATGTTTACATCAGATCCACTGTGATGGAACACAAACTTCTAATATGAGGCTGATTTATATTATCCTGTAATTTACTAGATTATCATTGACGAATATTTAGTTCCTTTAGGAAATGTTCAGATAATAAAAAAAAGTTCAACAAAGGATAATAGACTATTTATGTTTTTTTTTTAAACTTATTACCTAAGCATTTACCACCATTGACTAGAAATCGTTCTGCATGGGTAATATTGGTTTTTATCATATGACTCAATCATTATTTACGTTGGAAAGTATGTCATAAATCAATTTCATATGAACTACTAGTTCATATAACCTTCCAAAAATTTGATTGGTTTGTTGACAAAAAGTGTGTTCTGATTGGCTGAATGGCAGCCTGGGCCGAGCCGCATCTCTAACTAAATGCAGGTCAAATTTGTGCTCGTCAATCAACGCGATGCAGAAATTCTCGCAATTATAATCTTGAAATATATAGTTTTGGACATTGTTATACGATAAATAGAATATGTAATTCGTATTTATCTAAATAAACATACGATATAATGTCACAAACTGAGAACAGAATAGCGCACTATATCTTCGCGTGCATATTATTTCTGCTAGGTCACCAGGTGTAATTGGGCTTCCGGTGCAATGAAGTGACGTCACATTAACCTTTTGCTGCCGATGTCATATAGGCTGTTTTTTTTTTTTAACTCATTACCTAAGCATTTACCACCATTGACTAGAAATCGTTCTGCATGGGTGACTAGAAATCATTCTGCATGGGTGACTAGAAATCGTTCTGCATGGGTGACTAGAAATCGTTCTGCATGGGTGACTAGAAATCGTTCTGCATGGGTGACTAGAAATCGTTCTGCATGGGTGACTAGAAATCGTTCTGCATGGGTGACTAGAAATCGTTCTGCATGGGTGACTAGAAATCGTTCTGCATGGGTGACTAGAAATCGTTCTGCATGGGTGACTAGAAATCGTTCTGCATGGGTGACTAGAAATCGTTCTGCATGGGTGACTAGAAATCGTTCTGCATGGGTGACTAGAAATCGTTCTGCATGGGTGACTAGAAATCGTTCTGCATGGGTGACTAGAAATCGTTCTGCATGGGTGACTAGAAATCGTTCTGCATGGGTGACTAGAAATCGTTCTGCATGGGTGACTAGAAATCGTTCTGCATGGGTGACTAGAAATCGTTCTGCATGGGTGACTAGAAATCGTTCTGCATGGGTGACTAGAAATCGTTCTGCATGGGTGACTAGAAATCGTTCTGCATGGGTGACTAGAAATCGTTCTGCATGGGTAATATTGGGTAATATTGGTTTGTATGTTCGTCGTCCTCTTATACTTTCTGAACATTCCTCCAGATGAATAATAGACCATTTCAATGTATACTTTTATAACTGATGGGAGAATCTATTTGGCAAAGAAAGGGTTAAAATACATGTGGATGAAACATGATATTGACAATTACATTTAGGTTTGACAGAAAAGAATTATCGAGTGAGTTAATATTTTCTTTTTGCAAGGTACCTGACATTGATCAATCCTGGGTATATTGTGTCTGACATTACAGAATGAGGTCCCCAGAGGGTGAATTTAATGATGCTATGATTGCTATCCCAAATGGTGGACTGGCATTGCCAATTTTTTCACCCTCTGGGGACCTCATTCTGCTTAGACCTCATCTTTTGGGAAGAATTAGCTTTGTCATTACATCAGGCATCGAAATAAAAACGGCCAACGTGACCATTTTTAATCAATGCGGCAGGGCCTAAGTACCAAGACCCTTTTTTTGGCCTTGTCCGTGTTATTCTATTTAACTTGCTCTTGATTATTGTTGCAGAGTATGCAAGAAGTGATCGACATGTTCCACACTGAGGTCAGTTTCGACATGGTACATAAGAAAATCAACCTTGCTGATGACATGTTGGCATGGGAACATGAGAGGTTCAGCATCAAGCGGTTACAAGCGTTCACCTTATCTCACTACAACACACATAAAAACCTTGAACGCAGCAGCATACTTGATCAGAAGTAAGTTCAGACGTATATTCAAGCTCGGAAATGCGTTTTGTCATCAAGATTGAAGTAAAAATCAGTATTAATAATTTTCAATGCAGGGAGTTTAACTCTATATATTAAAGATAGAGTTCTTCCCCTTTCATTAAAAAAGTTTGAATTCTGGATGCCAGAGGGGAGACGTCTTCATCAGTTTTCTATTTCTCTGTGGGCATCTTCTGAGACACAGATGTTTCAAATAGTGATGAAGTATAGTATTTTAATCATATTTTATGGCATAGATTGTTATTAAAACCGTATATCAAGTCACTATAAAAAAATAATCTGAGACTCGAAAATTAAGTGGGCCTTTAACCCTTTACCCAACAGAAGGGCCCTGTGCCAATGCATTCTCTTATATATGCGAGTCGACCATAGGTCGCCTCGCATATATAAGATAATGCATTGGCTTAACACATTAAAAATTATAAAATTGTTAAAGAATGTCAGAAAAAATGGGTTAAAAAAGTGTTAAAAAAAGATTTTGTTTAGGCCAATGCATTCTCTTATATATGCGAGGCGCATATATAAGAGAATGCATTGGCACAGGGCATAACTGTAACCATCACAATGTGGTCAAGGAGCCGATTCCAATGATATCCATATTTGTATTGTTCTATTGAGACAGACCGAAGATATTTTAGGCTGTTGAAGCTTTATTTGGCCGGTTTGTTGGGTAAAGGGTTAAAAAATGTTTGTCCTGATAGATGGGAAATTGACTTTGCCGAACAGAAAAATAAATGCTGGTTTTTGGTTCTCAGGCCCTGAACCATTGAGTGTTTATTTTGGCATAATAAGGCATTTTAAGGACCATCTATCAAAGACATGTGAGGATTGAAGTGCTATATATCTATATTTTTCAGGGATAAGGTACAGATTGACAAGTTGGCAAGAAATGTTGAGATAGTAGCTGAAGCACTAGCACGACACGTCTATAATCTCACGGGTCAGAAAGATATGAAATTCTTCACAGAGCCAATGGTGAGATGTCATAGTTTGTAGTCGATTAGCATACTGTAAAAGTACATTTATTCATGGTTGTCCTATTTTCGTGGTTGTTGATAACCACAAAATTCAAAGCCCCTCGCCGACTCCCTATGGGAGACTCGCATATATAAGAGAATGCATTGGTACATGGTATTTAGTGCTGCACCAGCGCAGCTCCCGCCATGAAACGATAAAACATTTGCCTGTAAAATTTATTTGAGTTTTCCATGTTAACCCTTCCATGACTGGAGCTTCCTCAATTTTGTGAATACCCTGTGCCAATGCATTCTCATATATATATATATATAATAGAATACCTTGACCTTGTAAGCCAGTGCATTATCATGTATATGCGCCGGCTTCCTATGGGAGACTCGCATATATAAGAGAATACATTGGTACATGGTCTTTAATGCTGCACCAGCACAGTTCCCGTAATGAAAGGGTTAACCAGAGCCAAATCAAGGTGAATCATGTATACAGTAAAACTTCCCCAACCCAGACACTCTTCGTACTGACTTTCTGTTCAGTTCAGAGAGGTGTATAGAAATCGTGCCATTATGAAACTTGAAACCGCCAATACAAAGAATGAGCAAGATGCAAATTTATTGATGAAACTTTTAAAAAACAACACACTTATAAAAATATATATAAAAAATTAACAATGAATCGGATGCAAATGCATAGTTAACCCTTTCACTAAGGGAGCTGCTGCAGCATTAAATATCCTGTGCCAGTGCGTACTCTTATATATGCGAGTCTCCCATAGGGAGCCTTGCATAAATAAGAGAATGCACTGACTTACAAGGTCAAGGTAAATATTCTTAGGCCAATGTATTCTCTTATTTATGTGAGGCTCCCTATGGGACATTTTCTCACCATGTGGAATGAGGCATAAGATTGATATTCAAGTCTGAATTTAGTGTATCTGACATTTGCAGAATGAGGTCCCCAGAGGGTAAATTTAGTGACTCTATCATGCAAGGTGGGCTAGCAGCACCAATTTGTTCACCCTATGGGGACCTCATTCTGCTTAGGCCTCATCTTCTGGGAAGTATCCATAGTCTCAGATTAACATTGTTTTAGTTACTTTTTCCTTTCTATTCAGTTTCTATCAAGGTTCAAAATAATTTTGTTTAACTGCCTGTCAAAATGACAGGCACCAAAATGGATGGAGCTGGTCATTTCAGAATAGTGCCACACTATTCTGAAATGACCAGCTCCATCCATTTATTAGTGCCTGTCAAATTTTCACAATGACGGGACATGTGGCTTACTGTCTCCAAATTCTTTACAATTTACAAATAACCAACAGTCGATGGTCCTTTATTATTTATGTAATCACAGGACAATTCAATGTCAAATATCATTCATACCTTTGGTGGTATGGTACGTAACTATTTAGAGTTCACTACTCCCTTGCAGTGGCTATCCGATAATAGTATAATGTATTAAAGCATTAGTTCCCTGTATGTGAACAATATTCAACCTGCTAAAAATAACCCCAACCACCCCCAGTTCTTCCAAAAGCTCAATGTATTAATCCATACCAGTGATGCACCTTTTAATTCCTACCTATCACTCAAATTTAACTTCATAATATAGAATGAAACAATCACTTGTCATATATGATATACATGTATGTTAAACTCATTTAAATTGTATTAACCAGCACCCCTTCACATATCAAATTGAGTCAATAAACATATATGGGGTCAAACATGGACCGTATGCCTAAAAGACTTTCATTTTATACTTGTTCAATGTTCCCTATGTTCGAGAGAGTTGGTTAATTTTGCAATGTTTGTTGCCCATTTACTCTCGTTTGGTGCATTTTGTGAGCATAATTTTCACACTTAATTAGGCTAATGATTCATTGAATGAAATTAAAAACTTCATCTAATAGAAAATGGAAGATGATTTTGCATATTTTGGAATACAAAAGTGCACCGGACATTATTGACCGTGACCTTGGTTTCTATATCCCCTAATTTGCAGAAAATAAAATGTATAAATGATGTGACTAATGGGTGAACATCGCCAACTTCAACTGGGGACTCTAGGTCTCCTATAGCAGTTGAATCCAAAGCAGAATTGGGTCCCCAGAGGGTGAATTTGGTGATGCTAGCTCGCTGTTCAGGATAGCGTCACTAAATTCTGCAAATGTCAGACACACTATTCAGGATTGTTGATATTACTGTTGGTGACCTTTGTTGTGACCTTTGTGGTGACCTTTGTTGTTTTGCATTTCAGAATGTTCAGCGGTCATTAATTGAAGCTTTCAGAGATTATTTCACGAGCTCTCCTCGAGCATCTCAGCTTCTCAGCAAAGATAATCCCATGTTGTCCACAATAGAAGAAACAATGAACAGATACCTCAAAGATGTCAAAAGAAGTTCCTTCAAAGCAGACAAAAGGTAATGAAAGAGACGACTTAAAGAATAAATAACAACGTAACACTCTTATTGGAAATTATCGTCCACATGGCCTTCTTCAGCCAAAACAAGTTATACAGGTACAACCAATATTAATGTTGACTCCAATTTAACAAGTCCGTTCAATAGTCACACCTTTGCTTCGATGTTTGTGCCTTGATCGACGATGACGTCATTATATGACGTTGCTTTCGCCTGTGCCATGAATTGGATTGCAAATTCAGTCCATTTGGAATCCGCATGTCGAAACGCCTGATCCAGGCCTCTTCCTTCACAAGGCGCAACTGAAGTCCACCATTTACCATGTCCAGAACGGAAATCCAATTCACGGCACAGGTGAAAAGCAACATCATATAGTTACATCATCGTCTATTGAGGCACTAACGTCGAAGCAAAGGTGTGACTATTGAACGGACTTGTTAAATTGGAGTCAACATTAATATTGGTTGTACCTGTATAACTTATTTTGGCTGAAGAAGGCCATGTGAACGAAAAATATAGAGTGTTACGTTATTTGTTGGATCACGATGAAGTCCATTTGGGCTAGACTATCTATTGTAAAAGAATAAAGTCCTTCATGTTCAGGCTGATTAGAATAAGCTTGAAAAGTCTGTAGATCCATTCAATTTCCTCGAGTTCGGCCAGTGGGCCTTGGTCTTGGATAGATTGCTCCAGAAAGGTTGCCTGGAGGCTAATCTTTTTGATGTGGAGATAATGTTAGCCTCACTGATCACTATGTCCTGGTTGGTGTTTCTTCATTGTTTATTCTGTTGCGCTTAACAACACTCCGTCATTGGAGTATGGGGGGCACTCGCTAGTGCAGTATCTGAGAAGCTTATACCTGGTACGGCAAGATTGTTTGCAGACAAAAGGTAGTTTGCTTGGATTGGCCTATTTGTTAATTCTTATGTAGATTAACCCTCTCTATATTAAATACTCATTGACTCCTTTAGGAATTGTTCAGATAATAAGCTCAACAAAATGACCATTGGTTGAACTTATTATCTGAACATTTCCCACATATTCATTCATCTGATCTTGTATAATCTGTTTTTCTGTCTGATTTTATTACCTGAACACCCCTCCAAATGAATAATAGTCCTTTCCAATGAATAATTTTATAACTGAGTGGGAGAATCCATTTAGTTTCACTGTGGGGAATCACGTCGTTTCCAGGTTGGTGATTACCACAAATTCAAAAATGTGCAAATGCACAAAAACATAATATATGCGAAACTGACACAAAACAAATCATTTTGACTGTTACCAGCATATGCTAGTTTATTTTTAAAACAAGTTGATAACTTATTTGTTTGGAAATACTCAGTAGTTTTCTAGAACATTTCTTATCAAAGTTGCCAGTCGGAGGTTCTTGAGATACACAAGTCCATACATCTAGGAGAATCATTCGACTGACAACTTTGATTAGAATGTTATAGCAAACAACTGAGTTTGGACACAAATAAAGTATCCTCCAACACAGTCCATGAAATAAGTTCCTTACTTCCACAGGAAATATTATTTATAATTGTCCACTCCTCCATGTGTTCATTGTTGCAGAAATCTCACTTCATATTTAGGGGAAAAAAGAGGAATTCCCTGTTTTTGACATGTGAATGGGTATTTGTCGAAACAACTAGAGGCAAAGTTTTCTTGTCAGTTATTTATAATTATGCTGAGAAACATTGCATCCGATACTTAACATGGCATAGACTCAAGGCCTTCAAAGTGACAATTTTGTTTATATAAGAATGGTTTCAACACAGGAAATTTCATTATTGGGGAACTATCAATAATCAATATAAGAATAAAGTTGTGGGGATGTTTTTACAGACTATTATATATTTTGCACATTTACCCACTGCAAGTCCTTGGGGCACAAGTTTCAAAACTTAACCCTTTACCCAACAAACCGGCCAAATCCGGCCAAATAAAGCTTCAACAGCCTAAAATATCTTCGGTCTGTCTCAATAGAACCATACAAATATGGATATCATTGGAACCGGCTCCTTGACCACATTGTGATAGTTACAGTTATGCCCTGTGCCAATGCATTCTCTTATATATGCGAGTCGACCATAGGTCGCCTCGCATATATAAGAGAATGCATTGGCCTAAAAAAAATCTTTTTTACCATTTTTTCTTACATTCTTTCACAATTTTATAATTTTTAATGTGTTAAGCCAATGCATTCTCTTATATATGCGAGGCGACCTATGGTCGACTCGCATATGTAAGAGAATGCATTGGCACAGGGCCCTTCTGTTGGGTAAAGGGTTAAAGAGTCCTCTCCAGTATATATTGATGCAATGTATCATATTTTAACCAATGTGGCATAATAAAGTAACTTATTTACAGTGTGATGAATGTGATGACTGGTGAAAAATTGTAACAGATCATTGAGGAAGGATGGTGGGAGGTGACGTCCAATATTGTCAACATGACCATTTATAAGTGTCTTAAATTTGTCCGACGCATCAATTCATATAAATCAAAATGTCACAGCGTATCAGTCACTAAGTAGAATCAGGGAACATTTCCTGCCAACAGATATTATTTAGGATTATCTCTCTTTATGTGGATACAATAAAATGGTTAGTTAAATTATGACTTTAGTTAACTTGGTATGATAGAAAATGTAAAGAAATTCTTCAGTTTTATAATTTGATCGACTCATTTCAGGGACCCAGAGTTTGTGTTTTACGACGGAGCAGACTACACGATGAGTGCTTACAAGTGAGTTATATGATCATTTATCTCCCGTTTCATCGCCTTTTTTTTCCATAAGTGTTGCACCTATTAAAAAGAGGTATGTTCCCCCTAATCATACTGACAACTTATGAGACAACTGGGAAAAAATTAGTGGGGTTCTAATATTTTTCATTGGACGACAACTAGGGAAGTGACAATTTTGCTTTCATGACCATGTTAAAACAAATGGCAGGCTAAAACAACAGCTCATTTGTCCATTGGTTAGGGGAACAATTTCAAGTTCTGGTCGGCTAAAGTAGTGTTCAGACAAATTCTTTGAGTTGGTCCGTACATTGAATTGACACGATCCATTGACTGCATTAAACGGTTCACACGGTTGCGTAAGTTGCGTTTTTTTATTTGTATAAGCCCGTTTAAAAAAAACCAGAATGTATTATGTTATTGGGTGTCCATCCGTCTCTTCGCATTTGGTTTCCGGATGATAACTTTAGGTATGTGAGTTGGGAAAGTTCCATTTGATGTTAGAGTTTTGTGATATTTTCAGTGTGAAGCCAGCCATATTTGATCTGTTCTTGGCGGCAGGCATTGCATCATACCTGGGGTTGGTGTACCTCCTCATCCAAAACTTCTTCCTGGTCAGCGGTTTTCTCAGCAGATTTGTCCGTCCAATGAAATCCAAAATCAACTGATTGCTTCACTCGGAAACAGATCAGGTTAGTGTAAATAGTGCCTATCTCTTTCCATTACTCATTACTACTACTATTATCTATGTTGTCATATTGTTATTGAAAAAATGAACCCATTAATTATAACTGGTCCTTTAAATCAATTATTTCTAATTCCATTTCTCATTCCAAGTGTGTTATTTTATGCAATATCATACGACTTCCCCGTCTTCGCCCAATGTTTTGAGTTTTTCAAAGAAATATAACTCTTAACATACCCGTTATTTAGTAAAAAATCACCTTTACTAAATAACATGCACACCAAAAGAATCACACCGCAGAGACACATTTCAAGAATACTATAGGAAATAAACCTGGCAGGGTGGGTGGACTTGGGGGAGGTCAGCAGTACATTCTAACAAACTTCAGCCCAAAATTTTCTCGACAGGGAAGTCGTGTGAGATTGCCGTTATTTTACGCAATAAAATCTAAATAGGAAGCAAAACCAGTCCTCAAAATATCGTGCTTGTCATTTTCAGAATGAGGTCCCCAGAGGGTGAATTTAGTGATGCTACCACGCACGGCTGGGATCACTAATTTCACCCTCTGGGGACCTCATTCTTCTTAGGCCTGATATTCTCTGGTAAGTATCTTTATTATCAAATTAACAAGTTTATCTAGTTTCTTTAGAGACTTCTTTAGAAAATTTCTTTTTCTTTTTTATACGCCCTTTTGAAAAAAAGGCCGTATTATAGTATTGGTCGGCTAAAGTAGTGTTCAGACAAATTCTTTGAGTTGGTCCGTACATTGAATTGACACGATCCATTGACTGCATTAAACGGTTCACACGGTTGCGTAAGTTGCGTTAACCTGTTGTCCGGATGATAACTTTAGTTAGAGTGAACCAAAATTAGTAAAATTTGGTATGTGGGTTTATTAGCCGAAAAGTAAATTCAAGTTCGAATTTGGGTTCCGCCCGCCAATTTTCACCGGAGTTATGCCCCTTATTTAACGTTTTTTGACAGAAAATCCTTGAAATTTGTTGTCCGGATGATAACTTTAGTATAGTTTATCGGAATGAATCCACATTTGGTATATTACTTTCTCCCACCAAAACACAGGTCAAGATCGAACTTGGGTTCTGTCCGACCATTTTTGGCAGAGTTATGCCCCTTTTTCGACTCAGAAAATTCAGTTTTTCTTATGTTTTTTGGTTTCCGGATGATAACTCGATTTTGGAATGTTTATACGCAAAACCCGTATTTTTGTGGATTACATATATCGAAATACAGCTCAAGTCCGAATTTTGTTTTAATCCGATAATTATTGCGAGAGTTATGGCCCCTTTTTTGACGTAATTTGACTTAGAAAATCCATGAAATTTGTTGTCCGGATGATAACTTTAGTTAGAGTGAACCGATTTCAATCAAATTTGGTATGTGGGTTTATTATGAGAAAGTCAGCTCAAGTTCGAATTTGGGTTCCGTCCGCCAATTTTCACCGGAGTTATGCCCCTTATTTGACGTAATTTGACTTAGAAAATCCCTGAAATTTGTTGTCCGCATGATAACTTTACTAGAGCTTATCGGATTCAATGATAATTTGGTATATTACTTTCTCCCACCAAAACACAGGTCAAGTTCAAATTTGAGTTCCGTCCGCCAATTTTTACCAGAGTTATGCCCCTTTTTTACCAGTTTCCGCCGACCCAAGAGAGGGCGTATATTGCACGCCCAGCGTAGCTCTTGTTTAGTTTATTTTCTCTGCATCCCCAAAATTGGCAGACAACATAATTCATATCGGGGTGCCTAATGGGTGCACATCACCAACTTTACATCTGGGAACTTAAATCCGAGTCTAGGTTGCCCATAGAAGATGAGGCCATGCAGAATGAGGTCCCCAGAGAGTGAATTTGGTAACGCTAGCCCTCCGTGCGGGGTAGTGTCACTAAATTCACCCTCATGGAACCTCATTCTGCAAATGTCTACACTATTTTGAAGCCTGAGTGAAACCTGTTTCATCTTATTGTTAGCTGTCAACAGAAATTGTCCTCGTTAATAAATATTGAAGGTAATATATAGATAGAACCGCATGAGTGTCTGGATTTTGACGTAATTATCGCACGAGATTTGTTGGCGGAGCGATACCTCGAGTGCGGGACACAGTCCGCCAACAAATCAAGTGCGATAATTCGTCAACATCCAGACACTCATGCGGTTCTATTTTTATTACATATCTCCGTATCATAGTAAATTGACTCACAATCGTACATCTCCGGTACAGAAAATGTGAATTTAATTGAGTTTTGACACTGAATGAAATAGTTCCGTCGACAGATTGCACTAGTGCGATTCTGAGAATTATCACACGCCTGGAAACTCGTGCAATCATGCGAATTACGTTGATAGATATGTAATAAATATATTCTATTGTCTTTTGCAGTACGAAAGAATAAAGACTTGATGATGAGTGTCCCCTCCTCCAAAGAGAAATGTCATACAGAATATCATTAATCATTATTAAGACTTGATGATGAGTGTCCCCTCCTCCAAAGAGAAATGTCATACAGAATATCATTAATCATTATCATATTCATGTTTCACATAAATTATCCATTCATGAACAAGCCTGCAAATAGCGTGTCTGTCATTTGCAGAATCAGGTCCCCAGAGGGTGAATTTAGTGATGCTATCCCACACAGCGGGCTAGCATCACCAAATTCACCCTCTGGAGACCTCATTCTGCTTAGGCCTCATCTTCTGGGAAGTATCTATTGGATCAAATTAATATTGGTTTTAGTTACTTTTTCCCTTCTGGGAAGTTTCTATATCCCCTAATTTGCAGAAGATAAAATTCATAATCGAGGTGCCCAATGGGTGAACATCACCCACTTCAACTAGGAATTTCATTCTGATCCTAGGTCTACCATAGCAGTTGATGGCCTAAGCAGAATGAGGTCCCCAGAGGGTGAATTTAGTGATGCTAGCCCACTTTCGGGATAGTGTCACTAAATTCACCCTCTGGGGACCTCATTCTGCAAATGACAGACACTATTTGCAGGCTTGTTCATGTTTCACTATTCGTATCTCATTCCATTTCTTTTAATCAGTGTTTAACCTCCTAATATGTGACGACAAATTTAATCAAGCCTTGATATAACTGTCCGGTCATGGTCATTGACAGGTTAATACCTAACCTTTAAAAAATTTAATATGCAGCACTCTTCATTCAGAATGTTTGGCTTCGACAATCTGCTACATCAACTCTTTCCCATGTCCCAGTTTGCTTCTGCAAATGGTTTCGGCATTGGCATTGCTGATTGCCGTAACCAATTATGAGGGTTGAATATGACAGCCTGAAATGCTTACGTACCTGATGTTGTGACAGACCCTAATTTAGTGTCGTTGAACTTATCGTTTGAGGGAACTACTCATCAATGAGTAGTGTAGTAAAGAATAGTTAACCCTTTACCCAACAAACCGGCCAAAAACGGCCAATTAAAGCTGCAACAGCCTAAATTATCTTGGGTCTGTCTCAATAAAACCATACATATATGGATATCATTGGAACCGGCTCATTGACCACATTGTGATGGTTACAGTTATGCCCTGTGCCAATGCATTCTCTTATATATGCGAGTCGACCATAGGTCGCCTCGCATATATAAGAGAATGCATTCGCCTAAAAAAAATATTTTTTTACCATTTTTTCTTACATTCTTTAACAATTTTATAATTTTTACTGTGTTAAGCCAATGCATTCTCTTATATATGCGAGGCGACCTATGGTCCACTCGCATATATAAGAGAATGTATTGGCACAGGGCCGTTCTGTTGGGTAAAGGGTTAAAGCCCTGCTATGATTAGTGAATAGACCTTATTTCAAGTATTGTTACTCAGTTCGGCTGATATACATTGTCATTAATCTTTTCAACTTAATTGTTAAGTACAACTCCATCTCAAATTTGGACAGAAAATGTAATTTTTGTTGCTTGTTTTCTAAAAGAAAAAGAACAGAAATACAAAGTGCAATCTGTATAATTGTGAGTCACACCATTTAAATAGTTCTGCACAAGAATTTAAATCAGTTTTATTTTCAGCTTCCTAGTTGTGCAAAGCATCAATTTGATTCGAGAAACAATTCTGATCAAATCTATGTTCCCATTTTCATTATTCAAATAAAAAATAAAAATAAAAAAAGTGGTATACCAAATAGTAAATTTTATGTGTGATACTAACTTTCCATACTAACTTTGTTTTCAAATGTTTTCGTAATCAATTTCATTGTAATTTTTTTTTTATTATTTGATGAATTACTAACATTTGCAATCAAACCTTGAAATAGTGTGTCTGTCATTTGCAGAATGAGGTCCCCAGAGGGTGAATTTAGTGACGCTATCCCGCATAGCGCGCTAGCATCACTAAATTCACCCTCTGGGGACCTCATTCTGCTTAGGCCATCAACTGCTATGGCAGACCTAGGATCAGAATGAAATTTCCCAGTTGAAGTTGGTGATGTTCACCCATTGGGCACCTCGATTATGTATTTTATCTTCTGCAAATTAGGGGATATAGAAACTTCACAGAAGGGAAAAAGTATCTAAATACAATAGATACTTCCCAGAAGATGAGGCCAAAGCAGAATGAGGTCCCCAGAGGGTGAATTTAGCGATGCTTCCCCACACAGGAGGCTAGCATCACCAAATTCGCCCTCTGTTGACCTCATTCTGCTTAGGCCTCATCTTCTGGGAAGTAACTATTGTTTCAAATTAACATTGTTTTTAGTTGCTTCTGTTCAGTTTCTATATCACCTAATTTGCAGAAGATAAAATGTATAATCGAGGTGACTAATGGGTGAACATCACCAACTTCAACTTGGGAACTTCAATCTGATCCTATGTCTTCCATAGCAGTTGAGGGTCCAAGAGGGTGAATTTGGTGATGCTAGCCTGCTGTGCGGGATATTGTCACTAAATTCACCTTTTGGAGACCTCATTTTGCAATCACATTTTCAAGGCTTGTTGGCGATCTTACGTGAGAATGCATAGTCATTAAAAATAAGGTTATGGGTCAAAAGTGTGAAAAATTATTATCCTGATTGAATTTGTGGGTATATCCATGTTGGAGTTCGGGTAATGTTTAGTTCTTTAATAGGTCGCCGTTTTGGTTCAGTTTAGGTCCCTGAGTAATATTTGATTGTCAGCAGATTGGCCCGATTTTGAAGTGCATGTAAAAGCTGTGTTCGTTTGAGCTGTGGATAAGTGCCTGAGCGTGTGCGGGTAATATTACATTTATTGATTCCAGTATAATTCATTTTCCGTATATAATACAGTAATGCTCTGATCAATCGACTCCTTAACCACAGCAGAATTTTGGGTAACTTTTCAGGATTTAGTCGGAAATATGGCTTGTTGCCATTCATCGGAAAGCTCTCGCCGAGAGCTTTCCTATGAATGTCAACAAGCCATATTTCCAACTAAATCCTGAAAAGTTACCCATAATTCTGCTGTGGTTAAGGAGTCGATTAATTAGAGCATTACTGTACATACTTTGGTAAATATTTTTTTTTGTACTGATTTAAAAATCATTAACAGACTCAATAATCCTCATGTTTCTCCCCCAAGCTCATATTGTGTGAAGATCTGTCAATCAATCATCGGAATCGTTTGTGTGATGTCCCAGTCATCTCCAAATCTATTCCGTTTGTATTCTGAAATTTGCATATTGTTTATACATTTGTGAATGTGTTTAATTAATTTATACTTTATTAAAGCAATGAACAGATGAAAGTGTTGTCTTTTCAACAATTTAGTGGCTAGATGCTAGTGTTGAAACGATTAATCGACTAGTTGAAATCGACGCGATTATTGAATTAGTCGATCCCGAAATCTGCTAGTCGACTAGTCGTGGGAAAAAGCACTACCTATCTGCTATCATGACAGCAGTGCCATTGCACGGCCATATTATCACATAATATGTAACAATTAACACATATTAACTTCTTAAAGCCTTATTGTATTGTTCCTTTAACGATGCCACTGCCAGTCATGCACGGGCGGTGAACTCCATGGCATGAACTGAACCCAATGTATGCAAGTGTAGGCGCGGTTTCTTTTATGTTGATCATCAAAGACATGAAGTATAGCTGCCGACTGAACACTGTCTAGTTCGATGGGACGCAATTGACCAGTGATAACTTCTCACTGTGGCACGTGTAATACTAGAGTAATGATGCAACACAATGGCTTCAATGATATACGAAACATAATTCGCGACAAGTCAAGCTGGTAAATTCAACTCAGTAACTGAATAGATTCTAGATCATTATAATACCCACATACCCTCCCCCCCCCCCCGCGACATGAGGCTCCAATTCAGAAATACAATAGAACACACCCGACATCTCATTAGTGAGACTTGCCTATTTATTTCCTGGTTACCGGCGACAATTTTGTTTAAATAAAATGTTTTTATTACCTGCATTCCCCAAAACGTGAGATTATATGGAGGTTGCAGGAGAGTCGCGTTTAAGACATCAAATTGGGAGACTAATGGGCAAAACGTGAGATTATATCGTTCACGTGCTTTTCGTTTGAACGTTCTGAAATGAAGAGTTGGATACTCAAAACTGCGATGCCACATGGCTCATTTTATACGTCATATGGGCATAGAAACGGGAACTCTTAGAAGGGTTCCGACTAGTAGTCGATTACCTCTGGCGACTAGTCGATTTCTTAAAATCGCTAATCGTTTCAACACTACTAGATGCATTATAATGTAGAACTGAAGCAGTCACAAGGGCAAGCCTTGAAATAGTGTGTCTCATTTGCAGAAGGTGAATTTAGTGACGCTATCCCGCACAGTGGGCTACCATTACTAAATTCATCCTCTGGGGACCTCAGTTGCTTTGACCTCGTCTACTGGGAAGTATCTACAGTCTCAAATTAACATTTCTTTTAGTTTTTCCCTTCTGTTCAGTTTTTAGCTCACCTGAGGTGAAGCCTCCGGCGGAGCTACAGTCATCATCCGTCAAGAATAGTCTTCTCCAGAACATAGGACCAAATGGGTTCATATTTGGTGTGGTGTTCCCAAGGTGACTCGCATTCAGATTTGTTCAAATGAGATCACCCGGTCAAATAGTTACGAAGCCAGGACCATAACTCTTTCCCATAGTAATTCTTAAAATGACTTCTCCAGAACCATAAGACTGAATGGGTTCATATTTGATGTGGATGTTCCCTTGGTGACTGGCATTCAGATTTGTTCAAATGAGGTAACCAGGTCCAATACTTGTGAAGCCAGGACCATAACCCTTTCCTGCCATAGTAATTCTTAAAATGATTTCTTCTCAAGAACCATCAGGCCCATTTAGGTTATTAGCTCAACTTTACAATGTAAAGTTTGAGCTGTTGCCATGGGTTGGTGTCCGTGCATGCGTCAACAATTTCCTTCAACACGCCCTACAGGCCGCATCCCTTATCCAATCTTCACAAAACTTCATATGTAGCTTCAGGGTGACCTAAAGATGGGAGCTATCAAATTTTTCCGAATTTCAATTAAAAACATGGCCCTCAGCAGCCATCTTGGTTTCAAATTTGAATCCATTGGCACACCCTATAGCCTGTATTTATGGCCAGATCATTTTTATGTTTACCCATACCATAGTATGGTAAACATAATGTCGACGTCCGGATTGACCACTCGTGCGTCCGTCTGTCTGTCTGTCCGTAGACACTTTACGCATGGTGCGATAACTCAAATATTTTCTATCCGATCGGAACTAAATTTTGTATATGAGTTTCTCAGACCAAAATACAGATCGAGTTCGAATATGGGTTTGATCAGAGTTTTTTTTACGGAGTTATGGCCCTTTTTCGACTTCGAATTCACACATGCTGTCATAACTAAAATTGTTTTTATCTGATCAGAACCAAATTTGGTATGCGAGTTTCGGAGCCCAAAATACAGATCGAGTTCGACTATGGGTTTGATCCGATTTATTTATTATTAAAAAATCCGATTCTATAACCGAAGTATTTTTTTTCCACATTGTGTTCATATTTGATATTTTGGTTTATGATGTCAAACCCCTCACCTGTATAGTTTTTGGTATTGATTGGTTGATCGGTTTAGAATATAATTAACCCTTTACACACATGCTATCCAATGCAATAAGTTGAACATATTTCTTCTGATCTGCCTTATATTTCTTACCTAGGTTTTTGTTAGCACGTTCTTCATCTGTATGGTTTTTGGTATTGTTTAATTAACCATTTCACTCTTATTGTCCGCCGACCCAACGGGTTCGGAGGACTATTATAATCAGCACGTCCGTGCATGCGTGCGTCCATCCGGCGTCAGTCCGAGGTTTCCGGATGATAACTTTAGTTAGAGTGAACCAAATTAAACTAAATTTGGTATGTGGGTTTACTAGTAGAAAGGACAGGTCAAGTTCGAATTCTGGTTCCGTCTGCCAATTTTCACCAGAGTTATGCCCCTTATTCGATTTAGAATTTGACTTGTCTGTTAACATTTTTGGTTTCCGACCGATAACTCCAGTTTGGATTATTTGATCTGAACCAAAGTTGGCATGTATATTTCCCTGCTAGAGATACAGGCCAAGATCGAATATGGGTTCCGTCCAATTATTTTTAAATGAGTTACGGCCCTTTTTCGACTTAGAATTTGACCGTCTGTTAAAATTTTTGGTTTCCGACCGATAACTCCAGTTTGGATTATTTGATCTGAACCAAAGTTGGTATGTGTCTTTCTCCCAGCAAAACACAGGTCAAGTTCGAATTCGGGTTCTGCCCGCCAATTTTCACCTGAGTTATGTCCCTTTTTATGTTTACCCATACCATAGTATGGTAAACATAGTGTCGTTGCCCGGATTGACCACTCGTCGTTAGTCCGTCCGTCCGTCTGTCTGTCTGTCTGTCTGTCTGTAGACACTTTACGCATGGTGCGATAACTGAAATATTTTCTATCTGATCGGAACCAAATTTTGTATATGAATTTCTCAGCACCAAATACAGATCGAGTTCGAATATGGGTTTGATCCGAGTTTTTTTAACGGAGTTATGGCCCTTTTTCAACTTAGAATTTATGCATGCTGCCATAACTCAAAAAGAAATTATCTGACCATAACCAAATTTGGTATGTGAGTTGCTCAACCCAAAATACATATCGAGTTCGAATATGGGTTTGATTCGATATTTTTTAATGGAGTTATGGCCCTTTGACATAGAATTCATGAATGCTTCGATAAATCAACAATTTTTCAACTGATAGGAAACAAATTTTGTATGTGAGTTTCTCAACTCAAAATACAGATCGAGTTCGAATATGGGTTTGATCCGGTACTTTTTACTGGAGTTATGGCCCTTTGATTATTTTATTCATCGCTAAAATATATCAAAGTTACACAGGTGGCACTGTCTAGATAGTATCTAATAAATCAGGTTCAGGATGCTATGAAGTTGTCTCTCTCTTGTGTCTTCTCACACAGAGATATTATCCAGTTACAATACCATGAAGTTGTCTCTCTCTTGTGTCTTCTCACACAGAGTTAGTATCCAGTTACAATACCATGAAGTTGGTTATCTTGTATTGAGTTAATTAACTGCTAGGAGATGTGTTGGCTGTATCAGATATACTTTATACTCTATAAGTATCTCTGGCCATATCATAGGTGGAATGTTTATACTATTATATTTTATATGCATGGTTATTTAAATTTCATCTTAAAGGCATAATCTGGTTTCATTGTTTAATAGCATTACCATTGGAATTTTGTTGGTTTCATGGGAAGACAACTTTGGTTTTCAAAGTTTTAAAAACTTGAGAGCTCTGTATCAGTCTATGGGAACAAAATAATTGTTCATAACACTTTTAGTACTGTAGGTCTAGTTTGTTTTATCTATATATTAATGGAAAGCTTTTTCGACATTGATTTCAATTGATTACATATGTGAATTGAAAAATTAAAGGGGCACACCAGGTTTGATGTATTTTTCCTGAACTCTGCATGAGATAAAACTTTTTATGTGTACCTATACCATAGTATGGTACACATAGCGGCAATGTCCGGATTGAATACTCGTCTGTTCGTCCATCTATATCTGTCTGTCTGTCAGACACTTTAGGTATAATGCGATAACTCTAACATTTTCTATTTGATCGGAACCAAATTTTGTATATAGGTTTCTCATCCCAAAATACAGTTCGAGTTTGAATATGGGTTTGATCCGATTTATTTTAAAGGAGTTATGACCCTTCTTCTTTTTTTTTTATTTGAAATTTTGATTTTTCATATTTTTTTAGATTGAATTTCCTCGCTCAATTTAACATAATCAAATATTAAAAAACTTTTATAATAATAAAAAAATTATTTAATTAAAAAAAAAAAATTGTCATTGACACTAATTTGTTTTAGTTGTATTCCATTAATAAGGTGTGATGTCCTGTATTGAAAATATGAAGATTTTATTGCAATAGTTGCATGTAATATAATGATATCAATAAATTGACATGTGAACATCCAATATCCAGAGTATGAGAATACCTTTAATAGATGTCATTCCAAGCAAAATCTGTTATTAATTGAGTGATGACATATGTTACATAGCTCTAGGTGGGTGGTTGTATGAAGGTAAAGATGAACATCCTGCTGGCTGGATAATTGTTTATCCTATCTGTCAAATTTATTAATGGCTAAACAATTGGATCTCACAGTGAGAGGTCCTTGTGTGAATAGGGACAGAGTTATGAGATTTAAAACGACTCCTCCCCCACCCCAATTACTTTAACCCCTTCTTAAGACAAATTATTTGACCTTTTGATTTTAAGTTAGGTACTGATATATGTATTACTGTGATCATATCTTTGACCAATTATCAGTTATAGCTAATCGCTATCGCCAAGGTATGGGTTAAACATCTGCCGATCGTGATCGGCCTCTCGTTTACTTAGAATTTTTGCCCATTTGAGGTTTCCGGATGATAACTTTAGTAAATGTGTACTGAATGAAATTAAATTTGGTATGTAGGTTTACTAGCACTAAAGACAGGTTTTTATGTGCAAACAACGGTCGTATCAAGCCGACACTTAGAGGCGGACATGAGGTCTACCGACCTTTTATGTTTACTTAGAATTCACACAAGCTGCTATGACTCAAAACATTTTTCATCTGATCAACACCAAATTTGGTATATGAATTTATCACCCCTAAATACAGATCAAGTTCGAATATGGGTTTGATCCGATATATTTTAACAGAGTTATGACCCTTTATAATTCAAGTAATTACTGCTGAGAATTTGAAGAGACGATATCTCACAGACCATGTGTGTTATTGAAATGAGTTAATTATCAATATGGACATTAGATATGGCATGCTATAAAGCCTGATAGTGGTACCACTGGCTGCAAATTTGTTTATAATAATGTCAAATTCATTGATGGCTATCTGGTGGAGTTCTGTTTTCTGAGCAATATTAAGTTAACCCCTTTGTTGAAACAGGTTCATTACATTAGTTAATGTACACACTATAGGACACCTATTCTAAAATATTAAATTGGAACAGTCCATTGTTACTTTGTAGGGATGTTTTACAGACATTGTTGTTTACAGACACTGTTGTCTTATCTTAGACAAAAATTAATCCATATTCCTTAGTTCCATGATATGTCATTGAAAATGATTAACCCTCTCCACACATCATATGGTTTTGATGCTTTTCATTTGATCATTTTCCTATATTATGTCCAGGTTGATGGTGATCCACTTTTGATTTGCATGGATTTGGGATTAAAATTAAACCATTCATAGACACATATTATGCGATAAACAGATATAATAATATCCCTTTCACTTTGATCCAGGTTCAGTAAGGGTTTCAATAAATCACCAATTGAATATACATCATTAAAGGAAATGTCTTATTTTGAAATTTTCTTAATTGCTTTTGGGTTCCAGGGTAACATTAATGGTGCTGGTATTCTTGAGACTGACTTATTGTATGGGTTTCTAAATCCAATGACATGCTTTTTATAGACTATTTTGTGTTTATCAGTTCATTAGTTTGGGTAAGATTAACCCCATTCTATCCGATTTGATAACTCAAATATTTCCATTGATTATGTTTATACATGTAGTTCTTGGCATAGTTGACGGGAACACACCCCTAACCTGCATAGTGAGGGTCATTTGGTTTATTTGCTTAAAAATATTAACATCCTACACCAATCCTGTTGACACAAAGTGATAAGTAAATATTTATCACACGATCACTATATTAAGTGTGAATTATTGAAACTTTTGCGCTCATGAAAAGGTTGGTGTAAGGATTTATTAAATTTATAAAAATAGCTAATCGCTATCGCCAAGGTATGGGTTAAACATCTGCCGATCGTGATCGGCCTCTCGTTTAATTTTGCAGGTATGATTGTGATCACCTGTAGATGAGAGTCAAATTTGAACCATTTTCTATGAAAATCATGGCCGCTGGCAGCCATCTTGGATTCTACTTTTTGCATAACTAAATCCTTTGGCACACCATACAGACCACATCCTTCATCCGATCATCACCAAACTTCATATGGATCTTCGGGGTGACCTCTAGATGGAAAAACATGGCTGCCAGCGGCCATTTTGGAATAATCTTTGTATGACTAAACCCTTGGATGCACCATACAGACCACATTCATCACCAAACATCATGGATTTTCTGAGGGACTATTCTATTCATTGCTCAGCAAAAAAATCACTCTTTCCCTAGTTGAGCTACAGTGTCATTGTCACATTCATATTTGGTATAGTGGTTCCTTGTGTGACTGGGATTCAAATCTGTTCAAATGGGGTCACCAGGTCAAACATGGGTCAGGGACATAATTCTTAAATATAACAATTTTGAGATTATATTAAAAAATATATATATTACCTTTTTTTTTACCCTGAGTCACCAAATTTGGTTTAGAAATCAATCTAAAATCGAGAACATATGTAATAAGCAGATATTCAGAGCTGTCTCAGATATCTGAACACAGTGTTTTACCAGGATAGAAGTCACCAAATTTGGTTTAGAAATCAATCTAAAATCGAGAACATATGTAATAAGCAGATATTCAGAGCTGTCTCAGATATCTGAACACAGTGTTTTACCAGGATAGAAGTTACTCTATGGCTATGCCGGCCTAAGGTGATTACAAACTAATTATTTGATTCTCAAGTGTTAGCAAAACAATGCATTTCATTCAGCTGCACAGGTGGCATAATGTGATAATGATATTATCTCACATAATGTGATAATGATATTATCTCACATTTCTATAATCATTCCCCAGAGATACAAATGTAGCCATGGGCTAATTAATTTTACTTGACAGAGCTAACTTTTCACAATGGATCATATGTTCTTGATCAAATCTCTCAAAAGGAGATATAACACCTGGTGCCCACCACTCCACAAGGAAAATCTGTGCTGTTGAATTTGGTACTGTCAGATATATAGATTTCAATGGTGATAGTCTTAAAATATTGTCATTTACATGTAGGTGTTATAATGTTGAAGTATATATAATACTAGAAGGTGACCCGACTTCGTCCGGGCTTTGACCTTGAATTGACCATTTTGAAGGTCAAGGTCAGGTGGGGTCAAACACCAACACCCCAAAAATGGTGGAAATCGGCCCAGCGGATACCGGGAAATCGGCCCAGCGGATACCGAGATACCCCATGCATCAAATTTCGTCCGTAAAAATCCGCCAGTTTAACCCGATTTGATTTCCACTCAAGTATATAAACGCGCCTCATATACACACGCTCATTAAAGGTACTCAACCCGTAAAGAGGGTCCCCATCTCAACAGATTCCAACAACAACAATCCGATCAGAGGGTCCTATATTACTATTTCTTTGGCTTTGGGGGTAAAAAATATTTGATTCGAGTCGAGGAACCCATCAAACAAAGCTCAGAGTTATTAGATATTGATTTTTCAAATTTGTTATGTTCTCGAGATGAGTACCAATAACTGCCGTAATCTGCTCTGGATGTGTACTCCAAATCTATTCAAACAGACAAGGATGAATAACTCTAAAATCAAGTGGTAATTTTAACGCAATTTTGACTGAGATCTGGGCCAGATAGTATTCCCGATAATGAAAAATAATAGATTTCTAAAATCGATATCTAACAAATCTGAGCTTTGATGGGTGACTTCCTCGACTCGAATCAAATATTTTTGACCCCCGAAGCCATTGAAATAGTAATTGAGAGGAGTTTTATCGGGTTGAGTACCTTTAATTACCAAGTTTCAACGTAAAGATAAATTACCATCGGTGTCCGAGATATCGCCAAGACGTCTGAAACAGTCAAATGCATCGACCGGTTAAGCGTTAACGTGATCTAACGTTATGACTTCTAACGACGTCATAGAAGTTACGCATTGTTTTTATCCTGATGGAAGATAGTACCACTTCTTCTTGATAATTGAGGCAGATAACTAAAACGGATACATGCGCATTATATATCGTTGGAAAGAGGAAACACGAAAGATTCTCACAGTGTCATTATTATGACTGGCATTTTATTATTCGCGCTGTTTCGAATCGATTTGTAAGCAGCGAACTCAAATGAAAGTCCCGTAACACAGCGTAAAAACAGATTTGACCTCGGCACGTGAAAAGTTGACTTCGGATCTGAAAATCAATAGGCCTATGTCACCCCCCGGCCGAAAATACCCCCACATACCAAGTTTCATCGAAATCGGGTCGGCCGTTTTCGAGTTCATCGATTACACACACATAAACACACACACAGATCTTCCAAAATATATAATAGACTAGCCGATGAGCCCGACGTTGTCCGGGCTATTCAAAAACCAAATTTCAAGTCGATAGCTCCACCCGTTTCCGAGATCTGGTCTGCGCATGCGCGAAGCTGGCGTCGCACGGACTCGGCGACCCGATAAAATTCGTATCCGGGGCAAGATACATTCACATAGCAAATTTCAAGTCGATAGCTCCACCCGTTTCCGAGATCTCGTCTGCGCATGCGCGAAGCGGGCGCCGCACGTGCTCGCCAATACGACAACCTCCACCGCCTGGTCAAACTACACACACGTACCAAGTTTCGTCCCGATCGGTCGAGAATCGTAGATTTGTATAAATGACATACAGACAAACATACATACAGACAAACAGACAGAGGTCTTCAAAATATATATGAGACTAGCCGATGAGCCCGACGTTGTCCGGGCTATTCAAAAACCAAATTTCAAGTCGATAGCTCTACCCAGCCCGAAATTTCAAGTCGATAGCTCTACCCGTTTCCGAGATCTGGTATGCGCATGCGCGAAGCTTGCGTCGCACGAGATCGGCGACCCGATAAAATTCGTATCCGGGTCAAGATACATTCACATACCAAATTTCAAGTCGATAGCTCCACCCGTTTCCGAGATCTGGTCTGCGCATGCGCGAAGCTGGCGTCGCACGGGCTCGGTGACCCGATAAAATTCGTATTCGGGGCAAGATACATTTACATACCAAATTTCAAGTCGATAACTCCACCCGTTTCCGAGATCTCGTCTGCGCATGCGCTGCACGGGCGTCGCACGGGCTCGCCAATACGACAACGTCCACCGCCTGGTCAAACTACACACACGTACCAAGTTTCGTCCCGATCGGTCGAGAATCGTAGATTTGTATTAATGACAAACATACAAACAAACAGACAGAGGTCTTCAAAATATATAATAGACTAGCCGATGAGCCCGACGTTGTCCGGGCTATTCAAAAACCAAATTTCAAGTCGATAGCTCCACCCGTTTCCGAGATCTCGTCTGCGCATGCGCGAAGCTGGTGTCGCACGGGCTCGGCGACCCGATAAAATTCGCATCCGGGGCAAGATACATTCACATAGCAAATTTCAAGTCGATAGCTCCACCCGTTTCCGATATCTCGTCTGCGCATGCGCGAAGCGGGCGCCGCACGGGCTCGCCAATACGACAACGACGACCGCCTGGTCAAACTACACTCACGTACCAAGTTTCGTCCCGATCGGTCAAGAATCGTAGATTTGTATTAATGACAGACAGACAGACAGACAGACAAACAAACAGAGGTCTTCAAAATATATATGAGACTAGCCGATGAGCCCGACGTTGTCCGGGCTATTCAAAAACCAAATTTCAAGTCGATAGCTCCACCCGTTTCCGAGATCTGGTCTGCGCATGCGCGAAGCTGGCGTCGCACGGGCTCGGCGACCCGATAAAATTCGTATCCGGGGCAAGACACATTCACATACCAAATTTCAAGTCGATAGCTCCACCCGTTGCCGAGATCTCGTCTGCGCATGCGCGAAGCTGGCGTCGCACGGGCTCGCCAATACGACAACGTTCACCGCCTGGTCAAACTACACACACGTACCAAGTTTCGTCCCGATCGGTCGAGAATCGTAGATTTGTATAAATGACAGACAGACAGACAGACAAACAAACATACATACATACAGACAGAGGTCTTCAAAATATATATGAGACTAGCCGATGAGCCCGACGTTGTCCGGGCTATTCAAAAACCAAATTTCAAGTCGATAGCTCTACCCAGCCCGAAATTTCAAGTCGATAGCTCTACCCGTTTCCGAGATCTGGTATGCGCATGCGCGAAGCTTGCGTCGCACGAGATCGGCGACCCGATAAAATTCGTATCCGGGGCAAGATACATTCACATACCAAATTTCAAGTCGATAGCTCCACCCGTTTCCGAGATCTGGTCTGCGCATGTGCGAAGCTGGCGTCGCACGGGCTCGGCGACCCGATAAAATTCGTATTCGGGGCGAGTAACTCGATTCACCGCCTTAGGTAAATTAGTATATGGCGTCCGCAAACTTTGCTCGACAGAGAATGTAAATAAAGCTCGGTAGAGAACCAAATTGCCAGGAGTAGTTCCCCCATAGTGTATGAAGGCTTCTATGGTTACTGTGATTCAAACTTATTAAAATAGGGTCATCAGGTCAAATAGGTGGGGAACCCAGGACATAACTCTTTCCCTCTAGTAAGTCATAAAACGTCTTCACAAGAGCCATCATACTAATTAGCTTCTATATACTATGGAGAGCCCTTTGGTGACTGGGTACAGATTTGTTAAAATAGGGTCAAGAAATGGCGGGGCTAGGGAGACTTTCTGTTCATTGTGTGTAGGATCCATGGCTAGTTGGGCTTCAAATATGTGACCCGCCATATCAAATCCAGTCGTAAGTCCAGGCATGTGTACCGGACCGGAGTGGCCTGGACCTGACCGCCTTGGCTGAGGCGTTATTTCGCTAAAATCCCGATTCAGAATCTGGATTCAGATTACAGATTGGTCCCCGTACGACTTGGTTCGGCAAAAGAACAGACCAGACATTGGCAGAATCAGTAAACGAACAGACCGTAATCTCAATCTCGTGGTAATCCGAATCTGGATTCCGATTCCGATTACGGACTCAAATATTCGTAATGTAAACAAACCGAGATTTTGCCACCTCGGAGTTTAAAAACACAATAAAACATAAGAATCCGTCTCTTGTGTACAAATTATTGCAGAATATAAACGATCTATATCAAAGAATTTTAAATGCGGAGACAAATTTGTTTTATTGAATGTAAACTGGGAGAATATTATTGAAATTAGCCAAATAATAACGCTATTTATAGTAACGCCGCTGGGGGAGCACATCAGTTGATTGTCACTTTCATATGTCCATTTCATAATTCCATCCATAAAATACCGCCCGAACGCATGTCGATTTCGAATTCGGCGGATACGTCACCATTGACCGAATTCATATGAACCTGCATGGATATGTCTTCTGCTGTGTTCGTTATTATAATGTTTCTTCTTATTCAAGAAATAGTAGGATTATATGATATCGATGGATTATCAGATACACGTATGTACTATCATCTAGTCTTATAGCAATTTCATGTTTAAAATGCTTTGTTTCGTTAAATGCAGTCGTTTTGCACAATAGTCTCTGTGTAGACAACAGACACATGTTCTAGGGACGTGGCTAGAAGTTTCCTCATATTTCCGGCCAACTGCACCCCCCCCCCCCCCCCCCCCATTGAACCAAACATCAATCTCACAGGTTCGCAGAATTCCATTTGCTCCCCTTGGAAATATCCAACCTGATAAACACTAAGATTGGAAAATTACCAACTTTTACTTGTTGAAATAAATCAAACAATGAGAACAATGCCAACCTATATATGGTGTCAAATTAATGTCCAACTAATGTTGTGTCATGCATGAAATTTCCGACTGCTGGAATGTACCAAAGTTTAGTTTAGATATATTTATTTCAAATATATGTCAAATTTAGATAACACATGATATATAAACACATACATTTGTTTATACATACAAAGGAATTGGGGGACAAGTGCTGACTCACTTAAGGGTACCCCCTCTCCCATATGTTATTACACTGAAAAAATAAATAATTAGTAATGGCAAAGCAACATGATTACCAAAACAAGTTGAACATATATACAGATCACTGGACACCCCCTCTCCCGAGTTAGTCATAAGTTTGTATATGTATTTATTTAAAATCGGGTTTGTTTGTTGCGTTTGCTGGCTTGTACGTATCATTATTTGGAACAGTTAGTCAAAATAATCCTGATTTTCCTCACGTATGGATGACTGCACGGCTAAGCAAATTGTACCAAAGTTCGGGGTGGGGGTCGAGACACCCAACCAACCCCTGTCGTCACGTCCCTGTTCAACTGACAAGTTTCGTGTGTTTTTCACAACATCTTCGGAATTTGATTCAGGAGGCCTAGAGCTGTCACGATTAGATATGCTTGCCCTCATCAATAAACACACTTTAACTTGAAAAAAGATGCGATTAAGTCGGATTGGCAGCAAATTATGTCCCGTGTATATATACACATAGAAGAAAAGCATGACTTTCACAACAAACTTTATAAATATAAGATACAACTGATACTTGTGTCAAATACATGAGCCAGTCCGGGAGCTAATAGGGGTACCCTTGCACCCCCCCGCCAGTCCGGGAGCTAATAGGGGTACCCTTGCACCCCCCCCGCCAGTCCGGAAGCTAATAGGGGTACCCTTGCACCCCCCCCCCCCCCGCCAGTCCGGGAGCTAATAGGGGTACCCTTGCACCCCCCCCCCCATGGGACTTAACTTCACCCCACTCATTTTGTTCCCTATTATGTCCTTCAACTTTTAAGCCATGTTAACAAGAAAAAAAGTGGCCTTTTAGACTCCAGACAAGATGGCGTCCATCATGGCCGCCGTTTTTCAGACCAGACCCTAAGTCAGTTTTATGCAAATTATAGCGGGAAAATCTAGTAAAATGTATACAAATGTATATATTTTCGTGAAACTGAGACATAATGACACTTTTTTGGGCCAAAATTGAAACTCACCATCCAAGATGGCCGCCAAAATTGCCACTGGAAGTTGAAAATATGACATTTTTTCGCAAATATCTTCTAGATCTATTCGTGCTGTTTGGAACTGGTTGAGTAATGCAACTTTATTTTTTGTTTTGTGTATTAACTGATCATTGGATCAATTAAATATGCAATTATTGGGGTCCTAACCCCTTCCGATCCCTCAAAAATTCGATTTTACAGAATGCGGTATAAAATTTCACACACAAAAAAATCACAATTGGGATTCTAGTCATATTTCAACAAGAAATGAACAGAACTTTGTAATGTAAGTGAGGCATATCATTACCTATGAATATTCCAAATCACTGGAACCAAAATTCTTACTTTGGCTCAAAATGGCTGCCAATATGGCCGCCAAAATCTGGAAAATGGTAAATATTACACCAGCGTGTCATGCAGTCGCTTACAAGTTGTGGTTGATGTATAAAATTGGCTATTCTGCATTCTATACATTGAATAATAATGCAGCGGCCAAATCGAAAAAGAGCTCTAGTTTTCGAGATACCCCTACCCACGGTAGAACAAGTTAAAACCAACTTTTTTTTAAGGAGAAATATATACTGTTGACGAAAATGATAGTGAAAAATAACGGAATTAGTGGTGGCTATTGTCAAATCGACGATGAGCGATACCCACCAGTGACTTTTTCCAGAAATGAACGATTTTGGTAAAGCTAGCCCTGTGGCTATGTCATAACCTATTTGCCAACATTGTTGGGGTTAAAATTACTATATCATACCATACCTCTACCTGATATGAAACAAATGTTGGTTAATTTAGATTTTCCTGCCATTTGGAGCCGAAATATTTATTTTTTGCTGAAAAATCGCACTTTTTCACAAAAATATTATTTTTCAAACATTATCATTCAAATGGATATTGCTATAATGCCGAAATATTTAATCCCTATGGTGAAGTAGTTATCTGCCAAGCATATCCACTAAGAAGTTAACAGAAATTTAGAACGATTTGCGAAATAATGGATTTTAGCTACCCCTCCCCCAAACACGTTTTTGGTCGAAAAATTACATATTTTTGTTCAGAACTTTACCAAATTTCCCAATTGATCATAATGGGACCCAACATAATTCGTTTGCTGAAAATTGAGCCCGGGGATATTACTTAAGTGATTAAAGACGTGTTCGGGCTTCCAGACACCAAATTACAACAACAACCCATTTTATTTGCTATTACATACAGTAAGTGTCGCATATCACAAGTACTCCATTCTCGCTTAAGATTGAAATGCAGAACTATGACCTATTGAGTAATCACATTAAAATGTCCCCTCGCTGTCATTGTGGCAAAATAGAAACAGCATAGCATTACTCATTGGAATGTCGTGAATACAGCGGTCATAGGACTGAACTTCTATGCGCCATACCGAATGTCATTTTATCAGAAATACTCAGAAACTCAGTCATCGCGAAAATATTAAAATAGTTGACGGGGTTCAAACATTTATCTCGAAAACAAAGCGATTTCCATAACGCTGTCATTTGTTAAAACTTCGCGAAAAGCATTGAAACCCTGCTGAGCGCGAAATTAACCCCACCAGATCGTCTGTAATCTCACGGCGACGGACGTATCAATGACGCAAACAACATTATCTGTGTATCATTGTGTCCAATCAGCTCCAACGAAACTATGTGTATATCATTGTATCCAATCAGCTCCAACTGGATTACATCCTAACTTTTCCCATATAGTCTCTCTCTCCCAGATAAATTGTTTACCTCCTGATAGAACTACCCTATGTCAACAGACTCAGTTAAAACTAGAAGCATGTCCATCGAGTTCGTGGTGTTTTCATGACCTAAAATAGCGTAATTGTCACATAAACAGTTAAAATTGAATTTTTGTTATTTGCCAGCCGCTTTTTTGTAAAGTGTCACATGCTGTCGGAAACTAATACAGCCTTATATATCGTATAAACTGGGTGCCAACCGCTTTTAGTAAAGTGTCACATGCTGTCGGAAACCAATACAGCCTTATATATCGCACAATATCGGCCACAATATATGTTGATATTGAAATTATAATCCATTCAGTACATGATGTGTTCAAGACTTCAAATAGGGTAGGGGTACATAAAACTGAACATTTTCCAGCCGCTTGTTGTGGAGTGCCACATGGTGCAGACTTTCGGGAACCAACACATATGTATATCCTGATAAAAACTAACCTTTGGTCAAGCCCTCAGTTAATATTGAGGTCATATCATTTCACCATGTGGTGTCTTCCAAGACTTCAAATAAAGTAGGGGTCCTCATAATTTTGCCTTTCTTATTTTCCAGCCACTTTTCGTTAAGAGCTCATGCTTTCTGAACCCAATCCCATCTATTTATATTGTGTACGTCCTTGTACAACTAACGCCCCATGGTCCAAACACTCAGTCAATGATGATATCGTTCCAGTTCGTGGTGGGTTCTAGTCTTCAAATTGGGAACGGGGTAATACAAACATTGAAAAATCTCATTATTTATTTTCCAGTCGCTTTTTGTAAAGTGTCCCTGATTGTCGGGTACCAACCCATCTATAACAATTGTGTATTTCTTGATAGAATAGCCATTTGTCCAGACATTGTCCAGACATTGTCGTTTGACATTGAGGGCACATCCATTCAGTTCGTGGTAGGTTCAATGGTTTACATGCGGTAGGGGTCCCTTAAAATTCGCCATCATCGTTTGTCATCTTCTTTGTGTAAGGTGCCACGGTGTTCTCGCGAACGGTGGGCTCGCGAGAGCATTGCATCTTTTCTGACAGAACAGCCATTCGGCCACAATCTCGGGTGATATTGATAGCATATGCATTGAGCTAGTGGTGTGTTCAAGACTTCAAATAGGGATTGGAGTCCCCTGAGACAGTCAAATTTAGCCCTTTCGTTTGCCAGTCGCTTGTTGTAAAGTGCCATAGGCTTTCGGGAACCATCTCATCCATAACATATTCGTATTTCCAGATAATACTCCCATTTGTCCACAACTTCAGTTAACATTGAGAGCATATCATTTGTTTAAGACTTCAAGTGGGATAGTGGGGTCCTCAAAACATAGAAAATTCGCATTTCGTGTTTGCCAGCCGCTTTTTGTAAAGTGTTCCAGGATTTCGGGGGAACCAAATCACACATAACAATTAATAATTCCACGATAGCAATACCATTCGATCACAGACTCAGCTAAGTATGAGAGAATATAACTTCAGTTCATGTTGTGATCAAGATATTAAATGGGTTAATGGGGTCCCCCAAACAGTGAGTATTCGCCTTTCTCTTTCACCAACAGCTTTTTGTAAAGTGACCCAGACCCTGATATACCATACTCTTGATATAGCGTCCATTTCTCTACACACGCAGTTAATATTGGGAGTATATCCGTTCGGTTCATTGTGTGTTCAAGACTTCAAATGGGGTAGTGTGGCCTCAAAAAAAATAATCATATTTCGTATTTGCCAGCTGCCTTTTGTAAAGTGCTCCAGGATTTCTGGAACCAAACCAACCACACAAATTGTACATAATACACGACAGCACTACCTTTCGTTCACACACTCAGTTAATATTGAGAGTATATAGATTCGGTTCAGTGTGCGCTGAAGAGTTTAGAAGGGTTATGGGTACCCAAAACAGTGAAAATTCACCTTTCTCTTTGCTAGCCACTTTTTGTAAAGTGTCCCAGACATTCGGAAACCAACCCACCCACTGAAGATGTATATTTCCTGAATTACCTACCATTTGTCCACACCTCAGTTAATATTGAGAACATATCCATCCATTGGTGTGTTTAAGACTTTAAATGGGGTAGGGTGCTCAAAGAAAATATTCAGCTTTGGTAATTGCCAGCCGGCTTTTGTAAAGTACCCTAGGATAGTGGGAACTAAATTATCCATATAAATTGTATATTCCCTGATAGCACTACCTTTCGTTCACACTGTGAGTTAATAATAAAAGCATATATATTCGGCGCATGGTGTGTTCAAGGGTTTAAATGGGCTTATAAAGTGGTCACACACACAAAAAATATTCGCCTTTGGCGTTTACCATCCGATTTTTATAAAGTACTAAAGGCTTTCGGGAACCAACCAACCCATCCATCAACATTATGTATGTCCCGATATTACTATCCTTTGCCCACATCCTCAGTCAATATTTACAGCAATCATTTCAGTTCGTGGTTTGTTCAACTTTAACACTTCAATTGTGTAGGGGGGTCCTCAAAACATAGCAAATTCGTCTTTCTTATATTTATCAGCCACTTTGTGTAAAGCGACACAGGCACAACCCATCCATACAAATTATGTATTCTCTGATAGTACTACATTCCAGTCACACTCTCAGTTAATATAGAGAGCATATAGCTTCATTTCGTATTGTGTTCAAGTCTTTAAATCGGGTAGAGTGTTCTCGAAAAAATAAAAAATTCGCCCTTCATATTTACCACACAGCCTCGTTTTGTAAAGTGCCACACTATTTCGGGAACAAACCCATCCATAAACACTGTGTATTTCCTTATGTAACTGTCCTTTGTAGTTACATGATTCTTAATAGTGAGATCATATTCTTTCAGTCCGTGGTGTGTTCAAGGCTTCTAATAGGGCAGGGGATGGGGGCTCAAAACATAGAACATATTTGAACTAACGCTTCCACCTTGGTCAAACTAGTTTATGAGATATAAAATACAATATCCATTGTTTCTATAATTTGGTCGATTTAGAGGGACTCTAACAATCACTATGGAAGCAACAATGGTTTTGTTCTGTATGATTATAGCCATGTTGGGTGCAGGACAAGTGATACCCAAACCAACTGATACTCAACGAAAAAAGTCAAGTGATACCTAATCTCGAGTCAACTGATACCTTCTTTTCGAGTCAACTGATACCTTCCTAAGACAAATGATAACTTTGAATTTTAAGTGCAATAATAATTTCTCTTGTCAAATGTTTATGTGTTGAGTGTCATATTGTCCTAATTAGAACATTTGACTCGGAATTGGGTATCACTTGTCTTGGTTATCACTGGACTCGGAATTGGGTATCACTTGTCTCGGTTTCTGCGACAGCCGGGAACAACTGTGTGTAACATGTTTTTGCTTGCAAAATTGGTCAAATGATACTCAAAATTGCCGAGTTATTGGTGCAGGTATTTTTGAGGTCAAATGTATCTAAATCAACGTTTTTGATAAAAGGTACCATTTGACTCAAAAAGGTATCAGATGACTCGGCCATCTTGGGTATCAGTTGACATATTAGGGTATCACTTTGTATGGTATCACTTGACTCGGGTATCACTTGACTGTTAACCCTATGTTAGTCTATATTATTTGTCGTTTAGAACAAATACTTTAGTTCCTCAAAGTCGATATGTGTTGATATAATATTACATGTTATAAATAAAATGTTTGTTGTTGTTGTAACTGGGGGATTGGAAACCTGAGGACATCTACAACCACGCTCGCGGTGTCTACGGGTCAGGTTTTCATCACACGAATCATGATTAAATGCCCATTAGAATCATTTAGAATGGTCTGTGTTGTCGTTATCATAAATAGGTATTTTTTTTACCAAATCGCGTCCGGGGGAGCGGTACCTAATTCCAATATTTGGAAAACCGTTCACAATTTCTGTCAAATTCTTTCTACTTGTGATGTCCAGATAACTGCTGAGCCATATGAATTATATTGGCCACGTGTTGTTTATAACAAAGGTTTTAGTACTTAACATCGATGTTAATGCATGCAAAATTACATGTTATCAATAAAATAATTGTTGTTGTTGTAACTGGGGGTCTGAAAGCCTGAACACATCTGTAATCAATTAAACGGTATCTCTGGACAAAACTTTCAGTACAACATTCATATTGGGTCCCATTCAGATCAATTAGAAAATGTTTGTAATGTCGTTATCAAACATATGTATTTTTTCGACCAAAAACGTGTTTGGGGGAGGGGTAGCTAAAATCCAATATCTCGCAAACCGTTCAAAATTTCTTTTAGCTTCATTCTTCATATGCTTGTCAGATAATTAGTACACCATATGGACTAAATATTTCAGCATTATTGCAATATCCGTTTGAAAGATAATGTTTGAAAAACATTATTTTTGTGAAAAAGAGCGATTTTTCAACAAAAAATAAATGTTTCGGCTCCAAATGGCAGGAAAATCTGAATTAACCAACACTTTTTGCATATGAGGTATAGATATGGTATGATGTAGTAATTTTAACACCAATAATGTGGGCAAATAACTTAGGATATAGCCGCATGGCTCACTTTACCAAAATCGTTAATTTCTGGAAAAAGTCACTGGTAGGTATCGCTCATCGTCAATTTGACAATAGCCACCACCAATTCCGTTATTTTTCACTATCATTTTCGTCAACAGTATATATTTCTCCTTAAAAACAAGTTGGTTTTAACTTGTTCTACCGTGGGTAGGGGTACCCGACCACTTTTGGCGTTTGGCCGCTGCACTATAATAACATGTCTGATGCACCATGGTTAATTGTTACTATTGTCACCACTGACATCGTCAAAAATATTGGACTTTTCTCTCAAAAACGGGACATAAATATTGGCAAAAATTAACTTTTCAGGTTTGGA
Source organism: Siphonodentalium dalli (assembly GCA_032622095.1). NCBI lineage: Eukaryota > Metazoa > Mollusca > Scaphopoda > Gadilida > Siphonodentaliidae > Siphonodentalium > Siphonodentalium dalli. Next base: position 288,892,188 of record CP136063.1, read on the forward strand.
CCATTTTTTCAGGTAAAATATAACTATCTTTGGATTGAATGGTATTTATTGTTTTTGTCTATCTTAAATGTGTCACACGGTGTTTGTAGACCAAATTGCTCAAGATGGCTTCCAAAATGTCAACCAAATTTGTAAAATGTTAATTTTTTACATACATCCCGAAAATTCTCAGCATTATCCGAAAAGGTAGCAAATTGTGACTCACTTGGTTATTATACGTGTTTGTTAATTAACTGACAACTACATGTTCTATTCTGGTTGTCCCAGTTCCGTATGAGGCATGACAAATTCATTTTAAAGTATGTAATTTTGCCGAGAACCTCTTTTTGATTTTGGCCATATTTATTGAAAGGAAATGGGCAGAACTTTGAGACAGAACTGAGATGAACTATAATCTCTGGCTATACTGGTCCATTGTGATAAAAAAAAACAATGTCAACAGGATACAGTGTGGATGCCAAGATCGTAGCCAGAGAGTTACTCTATGACCATATGTGAGGTCAATAGGTATACAGTGAATTATTGTATGTCATGACTGATGTGAGTAGGTATACAATAAGTGACTATATGGTTATGAGTGGGTTGTCCATGGTAAGATGCATCTAGGTATACATGGAGAGGTCATGGTCAGGTGTGAGGTGAATCGGTATCCATGGAGTGACTTATGGTGTATGATTGTGTATATCCAGTACGTGTGCACCCGGTGTGCCTCTATGGTCAATAGTGTGGTGTATGGATATAGATACATGGTCATCTATGTGTTGGTTATGTATATATGGAGTGACTTTAATGCCATGGGTGTGATATGTACATGTGTTGTCTGTATGATCATGGATGGGGTGTGTGGATAAATAGGGAGTGATTTTATGGTTACGGGTAATGTGTATAGGTATACATGGAATGACTGTACGGTCATGATTGAATATGAATACCTGGAGAAAGCTGGGTTGACACTATTGAGCGTGTGGGTATATAGGGAGTGTCCTTGTGATAACGGATGGGATGTATATTTATATATCTCGTGGATGTATTGTCATTGGTGGGTGTATATGGCTTAGCTGTATTATCATGGATGGCGTGTATGATTATACAGTGAATTGCCGATTTGTCATGTGTAAGGTGTATATGCAAGTATGGATTGTTTCAGTGGTCGTGTGTGCGGGGTTTTTTGTATATCTGGAAGGGCTGATTGGCCATTAGTGAGGTTTACATGTATACCTGGAGTGAATCTATGGTCTAGGGTGGGCTGCATATGTATATCGAGTGGTTATATGACTACGTGTGTCGAATAGGTATACAGGTAGTGACTGTATGGTTAATGGTGAGATGGGTACATGTAGGTATACAAGTAGTGACTGTATGATCATAAATGTAATGAACATCTATACAGGGGGTGACTAAATGGTCATGTGTCAGGCGTATGAGTAACCTGGTGTTCCTGTTTGGTGACCGACTGGCGATATGGTCATGTGTAGGTTATACCAGTATACACACGTATTGCTTTATTGTCATGGGCGAGGGATTTGTGTATATAGCGAGAGGCTATATGGCCATGGATGAGGTGCATATGCATACATGGAGTGACTATACTGACATGGCTGGCGTGTATTAGTATATCTTGAGTGGCTATTCGGCTATGGTAGGACAAATAGGGATATAGGGAGTGGCCAATGTTGAGGTGAATATGTATACAAGTATTGGCCATGATCATGTATGAATGTTTTGAATAGGTACACACGGGGTGACTATATGGCCATAGGTCAGGTGAAGTAGTATACCAGGTGACATGGATGAGGGTGTGTGTATGAAGCGAGTGGCTATATGGCAATTGGTGAGGTGCATATGTATACCGGAGTGACTTTATGGTCATTGTTGTGGTGTTGATGTATATATTGATTGTCTATTTGACCATGCGTTTGGATAATAGGTATACAGGGGATGACCTTATGGCCAATGATGAGATAAATGGGTATACACGGAGTGACTATATGGTTATGGGTCATGATTAGGAGTATACCCGGTGTGCTTGCATTGTGACGCGTGGCTGTATGGTCATCCGTGGTCATGGGTCAGGTGTACGTGTATAGAGTGGGTCACTATATTGTTATGTCTGTGGTGTTTATGTATATATGTAATGACTGTGATAATGGGTGGCTATCGCTTCCCACGCTTAACGTCCCCCCCCCCCATGTACATAAAAACCATCAAGATGGAGAACTCTCTGACATGACCTATCTATTGATTAACATATCATTGAGTTATTGTGGAAAGCGTTAGCCACCCAAGGTACACATGTACAACCCATCCATTACCCCAGTCACTCCATATGTACATAAACACCACACACATGACAACATAGTCACCCACTTTATACACGTACACCTGATCATACAGTCATACTTGGTTATACCCGTACATACCACAAATGACGATACAGCCACGAGTCACCATGCATGAGCACCAGGTATACACCTACACCCGACACGTGGCCATATGGTCACTCTATGTATACATATTCACTACATTCACGATCATTCAGTCACTCATGGTATGCACATTCACATCACCATGGACCATACAGCCACTACATTTACACCTATTCGCCATACCCATGACCATAGAGTCATCCAGGTATACATATGCACATCACCAATGGTGAGCCCTTCCAGATATACCAATACCCGCACATACGACCACTCATAAGTTCCATACTCATACACGCCATCCATGATCATACATCTACTCCCCATACACCACCAATGATAACACATCCACAACATATATAAATATACGTCCGACCGTTACCAACAGGGAACTCCTTATATACCCACACATCATTCATGACCATACAATAACTCACTGTATACCTATTATCCTAATATATGATCATAGAGTAACTCCCTGGTTGTCATCTTGGCTCCCACCCTGTATCCAGTTGATAAATGTTTATCATAATGGGCCAGAATACCCACATATCATGGTTCATCTCAGCTCCGTCTCAAAGTTTTGCCCATTTCCTTACAATAATATGGCCAGAATCACAAAAGAGGTTCTCCGCAAAATTCCATACTGCAACTTTAAAATGAATTTGTCATGCCACATACGCAACTGGGACAAACATAATAGAATGGAGTTGTCAGTTAATTAACTAACACATAAATAACCAAGTGAGTCACAATTTGCTACCTTTTTCGGATAACGCAGAGAATAATGTTCGGGATATGTTAACTTTTAACTTTTTACAAATTTGGTTGCCATTTTGGAAGCCATCTTGAGCAATTTAGTCTATAAACACCGTAGTGTGACACATTTAAGATAGACCAAAGCAATAAACACCTTTGATAACAAAGATAGTTGCATTTTACTTGAACAAATGGTCGAACCCTGAAAAGTTAATTTTTGCCGATATTTACATCAAGTTGTAAGAGAAAAATCCAATATTTCTGGTGATGTCAGTGGTGACAATAGTAAAAATGATCCATGGTGCATCAGACATGTTAGAATGCAATGTATAGAATACAGATTAGCCAATTGTATACATCAACCACAACTTGTAAGCGATTGCAGGACATCCTGGGGCAATATTTACCATTTTCCAGATTTTGGCGGCCATTTTGGCAGCCATTTTGAGCCAAGGTAAGATTTTTGGTTCCAGACAGTTGGAATATTCATAGGTAATGATATGTCTCACTTACATTACAATGTTCTTTTCATTTCTTGTTGAAATATGACTAGAATCCCAATTGTGATTTTTTGTAAAATTTTGTACCGCGAATTTTTGAGGGATCGGAAGGGGCTAGGACCCCATTAATTGCATATTTAATTGATCCAATGATCAGTTAATGTAAAAAACACAAAATAAAGTCATATTACTCAACCAGTTCCAAACAGCATCAATTGATCTAGAAGATATTTGTGAAAAAATGTCATATTTTCAACTTCCGGCGGTCATTTTGGCGGCCATCTTGGATGGTGAGTTTCAATTTTGGCCAAAAAAGTGCCAATATGTCTTAGCTTCACGAAAACATATACATTTGTATACATTTTACTAGATTTTCCCGCTATAATTTGCATAAAACTGACTTAGGGTCTGGTCTGAAAAACCATCTTGTCTGGAGTCAAAACAGGGGTGGCGCCAAGGGGGGGGGTCGGGGATGGTCAGCCCCCCCGTCGGGGATATCTGCCAAATTCGTCGGGGAGATAGTATCTTATGCGCCACAGGCGCCCGTATATATAGGCTACTACCCACATAAATAGAAGTCTAATTAATGATATCCCACCCACCACCCCATCCCGCCACCCATAGTATCTTATGCGCCACAGGCGCCCGTATAGAGGCTACTGCCCACATAAATAAGAAGTATAATGATATCCCACCCACCACCCCATCCCGCCACCCATAGTATCTTATGCGCCACAGGCGCCCGTATATAGGCTACTGCCCACATAAATAAGAAGTATAATGATATCCCACCCACCACCCCATCCCGCCACCCATAGTATCTTATGCGCCACAGGCGCCCGTATATAGGCTACTGCCCACATAAATAAGAAGTCTAATGTAACTATAAAAGTAGATCTACCAGAACACTCCAGAATCGATCTCAGGCTATGTATTTTCAAAATTTTCGTGGGGGAGGTCCCCCAAACCCCCCGTGTGAGAGGGGACACCCCTCTCGCGCTCTCCCCGGGGCTGCCTTCGGCAGCCGCCGACGACCTTCGGTCACCGGTCTAGCCCCCCTGTCGGGGACCATAGCCCCTCCGTCGGGGAAATCCTGGCGCCACCCCTGAGTCAAAAAGGCCACTTTTTTTCTTGTTAACATTGCTTAAAATTTGAAGAACATAATAAGGAACAAAATGAGTGGGGTGAAGTTAAGTCCCAGGGGGGGGGGTGCAAGGGTACCCCTATTAGCTCCCGGACTAATGTTTGACGCTGGGAGAACATTAAACATAGTTTCGTGGACCACGTGGATTTCAAAATCTGACCTAGAATCGCCCCCGTAATCGGCTTCGGATTCTGAATCCGGATTTTAGCGAAATAACCCAAGGTGGTCCGGTCCGGTCCGCATCACTACTAATGGTGTGTCTATTATACTACCATTAGCGTGAAGCATGCAGGCGCGTATATAGAAGCGGCGTATATGGGCAGCGTAAAATGGGGGCGGACAGCGGAGCGCGTTACAGGCCCCTGTGGGCCTATGCTCGTTTGTTGAACTTATTATTTGAACATTTCCTATGTGATAACTACTCATCAATGATGCTTTAGTATAAAACGGGTTAATCTGCTATCTGTTATCGAATTTGTTGCGGACGGCGCAAGGATATATTTCACGAAAGCAGTGCTTGAATGAAATGTGACTGCGCCGTCCGCAACAAGTTCGATAAAAGAAAGCAGATTATGATGCAAGTTGTGTTCTGTATTTATTCAACACCCTTGACTGACTATCATTGATACAATAATTACCTTTATTGTCCCCCAAAATTTTCGGAGGACTATTATAATCAACATGTCCGTCCATCCGGGTTGTCTGTGTGATAACTTGAGCAATATTCAACAGATTCAATGATGTTTGACTGAGTAATGTTTCCTTATTCTTCGTCATTCTATTGTTAGCTCAGCATCATATTAAGCTCCACGTGTTGAACTACAGTGTTATTGACACTTTCATTACATACAATCCTACAATTAGCGTGTCTGTAATTTGCAGAATGAGGTCCCCAGAGGGTGAATTTAGTGACGCTATCCCGCATAGCGGCCTAGCATCACTAAATTCACCCTCTGTGGACCTCATTCTGCTTAGGCCCTCAACTGATATGACAGACTAGACTAGAATCAGATTGAAGTTCCATAGTTGAAGTCGGTGATGTTCACCCATTGGGCACCTCAATTATGAATTTTATCTTCTGCAAATTAGGGGATATAGAAACTTCCTAGAAGGGAAATGTAACTAAAACAATCTTAATTTGATACTATAGATACTTCCCAGATGATGAAGCCTAATCATAATGAGGTATCCAGAGGGTGAATTTGGTGATGCTAGCCCGCTGTGTGGGATAGCATCACTAAATTCACCATCTATGGGCCTCATTCTGCAAATGACAGACACGCTATTTGCAGGCTTGATCAGTAATGTAAAACATCCACCTCAAAAAACAATGTTAAAGTTTTATCCCAAAGGGAGCCTCACACAGATGGAAGTATGCACTGAAGAGTGTCGTCTGCTCCAGTCTATGTGGGGCTCTATAAAGGGTGACAGACACGCTATTTGCAGGCTTGATTACATATGTATACTTGTTGATGAAACTAGTATCTGTTTTACAGACTTTCATTAATGTATGTTAGTTAAAAGTACTCAATCCGACCAGAAGGACGCTCCTAAATTACTATTTCTTTGGCTTCGGGGTAAATAATATTTGATTCGAGTCGAGGAACCCACCAATCAAAGCTCAGAGTGATCAGATATCGATTTTTTAAAGTTTGTTATTTCTCGTGATGTGTAATAATATGTGGCCCAGAAACACGTGATCAAATGGAGGGTCTCGGACACAATTGCGGATTAAGATGGATAACTCTAAAATCAAGTGGTAATACGGTCAAATTTTGTGATAATACGCGGCCATAGTTTGTTGAACAAAATGTTGATAAATAACAAGTTTTGGGAAATTTGATACCACAGTTGACAGTGGTGAGCATTATTTTGTTGCAATAAATCGATTCTGATAACTAAAGCGCATTTTGAAGACATGTTGTTGTATCTTGATGGTATGGGGACCGTCTGATCGGATTGAGTACCTTTAATCCGCATGAACCCACTTCAATGACATTGCATGGGTCCCTTCAAATTACATTCCCCGCGTTTATTGTTGAGTAGTTCATCTTCTTTGTGGAATTCAGTGAACGAGAAGGCAAGTGTTCATATCTTTAAATTCATATATCTGAGTTATCAACATGTACACAATGATAAAAGAAATTTAAGGTTGTTTCTGGTTTAAGCAGCTACCCACATGAAGCATGGTAAAATTGCACGATCAACAACACAAGTATACATGAACTCTGTGATCTGGGTTATAAGTCGATCAACAACACAAGTATACATGAACTCTGTGATATGGTTTATAAGTCGCACCACAGACTCGTATACAGATTGGGTCTCTGTTCAGCATTTTATTATAGAGATTCCGGCTTATAAAATAATAATTATTACCGACAATAAAGAGTCAGAAATTGAGTTAAGACTGGGGCAACATATGTTACTATTTTATATTATACTACGCTGTTCAGCAGTGATCATGTGTGGTTTTCAATATCTTCAATCATTTTTAAGTTGAATGTGTGACACCAAACCGTTTCAAATTAAAGTGATGTGAAACACTCCGGTGGGGGTGATCAAATATAAATGGATAATAATCTTGCTCAAAGTAGTTGTTTTTTGCAAATATTATATCCAAATTGATAACACACATCGTCATTCTTATATATTAATTAAATGCAGTGACTCTCGGTGGCGAAGTCGCTTTCGTTAGTTTATCGCCGATAGTGCATGGCGTCCCGAATCGAAAGGTAAATATTAACAATCGCGCGTAGTTCAGACGATGTTTTCTATGGAGTGTTGCGGTCGATTTGCTTGAGATTTTCGGCGATGTTAGTAGAATGCTACATTTACCCAGTTGGCATAGCGCCTGAGTACTAATTTATAAGTTTCACACACCCGAACAAGTCACACCCGAACAAGTCCATAATATGTCTTTAATGATGCCCCACCATCTATCAGTAATATATTTGAAAAGAGTACAACAGACCATAACTGAGGAAACTCTTTATTATTTACCACTTTTGTGAAACAAAAGCATGGTTTATCTGAGGCGATCTTCGGAAATTTTCTCGTCTGACAAAATTCAAAACTTCTTCAAACTTCATCTTTTGTAAGTCGATAACAAGACCCGACATCTACAAACTGGCAAGACAGCTTCATGCAAGTTCATGTTAGACTTCAAATAGGTGAGTTTTCCTGCACCAGCATATACACAGAGCCGTATCTCATATGTGGACACATAAACGGGTTAATAAGCATGCCAGAATGTCAGTCGCAACTTCTCGGATTATCCTACTTGGCAGAAATAGTATTATTTGCGTACGGAAATCACCGAGGTTTGCCGATTGGCCAGAATGCTTGTAGCTATAATTGTCAAAGAAAAAGCCCGCAGAAAGAAAATTACTACGAGTATTTTTTTGGTGATAAATCATTACAGCGAACTGAAGAATGGCTTCGCTAGCTAAATACTTGCAAGTTACAATGGTGGAAACTGTGCACTTTACAAACTTCTTTGGGACCGTTTAGGGATCACTTCGCTAACAATTTTGTGTAAATTGGCCGCGTAATTGCTCATGTTTCTGTGGTTATATTGATGATGCACGGAATGACCTATGTGCGGTAACCCCTTACACATTCAAGCCTGCAAATAGCGTGTCTGTCATTTGCAGAATGAGGTTCTCAGAGGGTGAATTTAGTGATGCTATCCCGCACAGCGGGCTAGCATCACCAAATTCACACTCTGGATACCTCATTCTGCTTAGGCCTCATCTTTTGGGAAGTAGGCCTATCTATTGTATCAAATTAACATTGGTTTTAGTTACTTTTTCCCTTCCGGGAAGTTTCTATATCCCCTAATTTGTAGAAGATAAAATTCATAATCGATGTGCCCAATGGGTGAACATCACCAACTTCAACTGGGAACTTCATTCTGATCCTAGGTCTACCATAGCAGTTGATGGCCTAAGCAGAATGAGGTCCCCAGATGGTGAATTTAGTGATGCTAGCCCGCTTTGCGGGATAGCGTCACTAAATTCACCCTCTGGGGACGTCATTCTGCAAATGACAGACACGCTATTTGCAGGCTTGTACATAAAATGATTACATTTGTAATAGTCTTTTATGTTGGTACGATGTATTTGAGTGATGAATCTCACGCGAACAATTCTAACATAAGCGAGATGGAAAATAATCAAAAACTGCAGAGCAAGATTCGCTCATATAGAAACAACCAAGCAGTCTTAACCCTTTACCCAACAGAACGCCCAGAAACGCCCTAACAGCCTAAATTATCTTCGGTCTGTCTCAATAAAACCATGGAAATATGGGTATCATTGGAACCGGCTCATTGAGCACATTGTGATAGTTACAGTTATGCCCTGTGCCAATGCATTCTCTTATATATGCGAGTCGACCATAGGTCGCCTCGCATATATAAGAGAATGCATTGGCCTAAACAAAACTTTTTTTTAACACTTTTTACCATTTTTTCTTTAATATGTGTTAAGCCAATGCATTCTCTTATATATGCGAGGCGACCTATGGTCGACTCGCATATATAAGAGAATGCATTGGCACAGGGCCCTTCTGTTGGGTAAAGGGTTAAAACGAAAGCAGACATGGAATTGGCCAGCCTCCAGTTATAGATTTTCACAGTCAATTGTAGATTGTGTACTTACTTCACGTATATGTAACTTTCTCCTGCTTATTATGGCAAAGCCATGATGGGTTCCTGAACTTTCCGTATTTGAATTGAACAGGTCCGGGAAACCTATGTCATAATTTGCTCGAAAATGGCGGCAAGATGTCACACCTGGAAATTTCAACAGTCCTATTTCCTATCTTTTCCAAATATTGATGTAAACTATATTAGACTAATGAGCTACCACAACAACTCATACAGGATACTGCAATAACCGAATATCGAAGATATTTGCTTTAAGGAAATTTTGGCATTCAAATGTCATAACCTCGAAACATGGAGATCGAAGTCACTTGAACACTAATATCTTCTCAACAGTCATATTATATGAGGACGGGATTCATATTTATCTAGTATAATTTGATATACATAGCTCATTCGCCATCTTTGTTTGTTTGTTTGGTTTTTTTGGAGCTATTTATATTGGCTAGTGAAGAAAACATGCATTTCACTTTGATGTGAAACATCTTTCCAACATTCTCCAGCAAATTATAACGTCGGTTCCCGCCCCTGTTGAAACTCGTTCAGAAATGAGGTGTAGTTTTGTTCATCCAACAGATCTCGAAACAGTTGTAAAATCGCGCCATTTTGTTTCGGAACTGTGGATCGTATTCGCCACACTTTCTTCATTCTTGAAGCATTATTCTCCCCTGTTCGTCATACACGTGTCTCGAATAAGAGACGACATTGTGACAACAAGGCCAAATGGCATGCCATTTCGATTCATATTCCGTATTCTATACAATTCCTTCATTCGACCCTGAACGCAAGATCGAGCCGCCGGACTAGGTCACGTGATCGTTCTGTCACATGATAACGAACTGGTCTCTACACGATTCGCCTTTGGAAATCACATCGAGAAATAAGACAACACACCGAAACGTTGATCCAAGAAACCGATGCCGAACACCGCGGATTAAGCAGACGATAAAAGGCAGGCTACGTCATCATCACGTCGACTCCCATGTTATAGGGTTCCGAATTTTCGCGGGCGGAGCACTCTGGCAGCGCCTTGCGAGACGAGGTGTTGGGGCCCTAGGTCGAGATGGCCGAACGTCACGGTCCTTCAAAGATAACTTCTGAATTGTCATGGCCTCGGAAACCCATTCCGGGTGAATAACAAAATAGTCCCTTCTGGGTGAGGCTAGGAATATACCTCCGTCGTATGAATACGCTGATCTGGGTTTACCATCCTTTTGAGTTTTTACTCCGGCCGGCTTCATCTCGAACTTGGTCGTTGTTACCTTGTTTGGTGAGTTTGGAAAACTCCTGCTTAGTCCGGACATGCTCCATTGGTGTGTTGTTTTATTCCTTTTGTCGAAATTCATTCTTCTGGTTAAACCTCCGTCCATATGAAGGGAGATAAACCGTCTAGCAACAGCCTGCTTCTTAAGCCTGAAATTAGCAGAATTATATATAATCGTTCCATTTGAACCAGTGGTTTAATCCCTTCTATACTAAATACTCATCGATGAGTATTTCATTTAGGAATGTTCAGATATTAAGTTCAATATAGGTCGTTTGTTGAACTTATTATCTGGACATTTCCCACAATAGAATATGAATTCTTCAGCGCTTGTATTAAGTTTTTGCCACACCCTAAATCTAGTTGGATGAACGTTGTCACTGGGGGGAAACTGTTTCACCAGAATCGATTCTATCGCCCTTCCGGTTCCGTCTCTATCGAATTAAGTTCCGACTCTTTCGCGATTTCTAAAACATGTTTTCAAAGTTTTGACCGTTGTTTATAGACTGAATGTCAAAACATAATGTTTTCTCCAATAACAATCGACAGATTATATCTTTATACGTGTTTATTGATGACAGTAAAGCAAAATCGGCTGCATGTTGTGCACAGTTACAGACGTAGTGCGTTTGGGTGCATTTCCCATGAAAATTAAGCAGCAGTTTGATGCTCAGATTATCGGCCTTGTCTACTTTAAATTGGACTGAAACTTGTCAAGTTTTATGGTTGAACATTAGATAATTATAATACAATACCTCCCGACGGTTCCTCGCCGTACAATTCCTTCAAATTAGTGCCTCAAAAAGCAACAAAAGGTTCCGATTCTATTGTGATGTTTATGTTCACGATCGGTTCTTTCGTTCCTGTTTACAGTACATTCATATTCGATCAGATTATTTGATTGTACATCTATAGTTGCCCAATGACAATCCATGGTCATATATGGTTTAAAATTGTAGCCATAGTAAATCAATAGATGAGTTTTAGTGGTCCCAAACGATCATAGGTCAGATATTAAAGATGATCGTCCGATAATCTTTAATATCCAACCTATGATGCTTTGGGACTACTGAACAACTCATATTGGTGTTGCTGTGACTATAGTTTAAACCATATATGGTAATATGGCAACTAGAAACACAAATGAACTCTCTGGTCGAATATAATATTGCATTAAACGGGGGGCGAAAGAACCGATCGTGAACATAAAAATCACATTAGAACCGGAACATTGCGTTGCTTCTTTTGGTGGATTAATTTGAGGGTCTTTTACTGTGAGGAGCCATCGAGAGCTGTGCTGTAATCGTGTCCTGGTGTTCGATCATACAAGAAGACATATTTCAGTCTAATTAAAAGGTAAAAAGGCCGATAAAAGGAGCATCAAAATGCTGCTTAATTTACAAAGGAAATGCACACAAACACATTACTCTTCTAAGTGTGCAAAAAATAGCCGACTTCGCATTATTATCACAAATAATTACGCACAAAGACACAATCAAGCGATAGTTTTTGTAAAATACGTTCTGTTTTAACATTTAGTGTATAAATGGAGGTCAAAACTTTGAAAACATTTGTTTCAAGTCGCGAAAGAGACGGGACTTAATTCGATAGAGACGGAACCCGATAGGCGATAGAATCGATTCTTGTGAAACAGTTTCCCCCCAGTGGTTGTATGCAACTCGTTGTGTGCGAATTTGTTGTATACTTATTATCCAACAGTTTAGTACGATGTACACAACTGATTGCGTGAACTGTCTTCTGTGGTATTACTTTCATACCACATTGGATAAAACCGCCACGTGACCGGGTCATCCAATAGCAGCGCGTTTCCGGTGCGGGCGAGCATGCGAGTTTTTGGCTCCAAATATTTTAAAACAAGATGGACGACTGCGTGAAAAAACTCCTGAGCGACTGGAAAATGGGACAACACGTCGTGGATAGCTTTGCCGGTATAGTATACCTTTGTTATAATTATTCTTTGTACGACACACTGATTATGTAGGTTTTATGTATTGAGTGTATATTTATTTATATTTGCCAAATTTAGAAGTTTACAAATTTACACAACTGCATGCTGACGGCACTAATTTGACTAAAGTAGTCACTCATACATTCAACACATAAATGAGGCCCCCACCCCTACCCCCACGGAATACGGAATACCACTTAACACAGAGGGTGGAATACGGAATACCAGTTAACAGCCATATGGAATACATAAACATATATGAAAACTTCATTTTTTTAAGGTCGGCGTACGAATACCGGTATTTTTGGAATACCGAATACCTCCTATCAGAGGGGCCGGAATACGGCGTACCTCATAACAGAGCATGGAATACGGCGTACGAAAAAAGGGGGTGTGGGCCTCATAAATCCTACATAATCAGTGTAAAATTCTTCACATAGATTATATTTCTTTTTTAGTTTAGTTTCTCCATATCCCCAAATTGGCAGACGACACATTGCATAATCGAGGTTCCCAATGGGTGTACATCACACTATTCACCATTTGGGAACTTCAGTATGAGTCTATGTCCAGATGTCTCCCATAGCAGATGAGACCATGCAGAATGAGGTCCCCAGAGGGTGAATTTGGTGATGCTAGCCCGCTATGCTGGACAGCGTCACTAAATTCACACTCTGGGGACCTCATTCTGCAAATGACAGGCACACTAAACTCAGGCTTGGTTCCAACACAGGGGATGGTGCAAATGGAATTTCTTGTTTAAAGATGGGCGTGGTGCAGTTGGAAATGTCAAGGTGGCACCCCAACAAGCCTGCAAATAGTTTGTCTGTCATTTGCAGAATGAGGTCCCCAGAGGGTGAATTTAGTGATGCTATCCCGCACAGCGGGCTAGCATAACCAAATTCACCCTCTGGAGACCTCATTCTGCTTAGGCCTCATCTTCTGGGAAGTATCTATTCTATCAAATTAACATTGTTTTAGTCACTTTGTCCCTAAAGTTTCTTGGAAGTTTCTATATCCCCTAATTTGCAGAAGATAAATTTCATAATCGAGGTGCCCAATGGGTGAACATCATCCACTTCAACTGGGAACTCCATTCTGATCCTAGGTCTACCATAGCAGTTGATGGTCTAAGCATAATGAGGTCCACATAGGGTGAATTTAGTGATGCTAGCCCGCTTTGTGGATAGCGTCACTAAATTCACCCTCTGGGGACCTCATTTATGCAAATGACAGACACGCTATTTGCAGGCTTGCACTCCAAACGGAGATAAATTACCATCGACTCTCATAGGTCAAAACACGTATATCTGTTTGGTGTCTAGGGTTGTTCAGGGGAATTTCCAGGGTGGCCGTGTACTAACATATTAAACACTGAGCGCTATAAGTATTGAGTAAAATGTATATAATTAGTTCATCATTACAAAGGCAGTATACTACGCTCTCATCTGAAACATGCATCCATCCACATACCACGGCGCTTAATGGATGCTACTACAAATTTCCATCTATAATTTAGCAATTTAACCCAGACATACTATAATTTTCTTTCAATTTATCTCCGATTAATTTAATAGTATCGTCCCACATATAAAATCCAATTATATACGTTGGAACGTTGTGTGAATATTGCGCATGGCGCATTGAGTGAATATCTAGTTTTCAGTCCCAGAAACTCAGACACATCTAAAACAAGAAAACCATAGTCAGAAATGGTAACGCGCTCAAGATCTTATAGTATATACCCATGATTGTAATTATAGAATCTTTTTCATTTATGTTATTTGTAATTGGCATAGCTCATCACAAACAAAAAATCAACATTATTGACATAATGTAAACGCAAATAAACGAAATTGAAATTATCAACTACACCTTTTATCGGTAATGCTCGGCCTCGGGGTCGCACTACAGCTTGGGTCGGGGTCGCACTACAACTTTTAATGTGTCCCAATAATTAACATTCTATAAATAGAACCCCCATGCGCTATGGCAGCGCCCAGGCGAAACAAGAATTTGTACATTAGTATATATACACGCGGCGCGCGTATACAAGAATTGTGATAAAAGTTAAGCATTGTGTATTTAACCCTTTCTATACTAAATAGATTCTTATTTCAAAAATTATGAAAGTATACATTGGAATTATCTATTATTCATCTGGGTGGGTTTCAGGAAAATTAAACAGACGACAGATAACACGTGCAGAAAGAATCATATTTATTGTAGGAAACTGTTCAGATAATAAGTTTAACCCTTTACCCAACAAAACCGGCCAAATAAAGCTTCAACAGCCTAAAATATCTTCGGATTGTCTCAATAGAACCATACACATATGGATATCATTGGAACCGGCTCCTTGACCACATTGTGATAGTTACAGTTATGCCCTGTGCCAATGCATTCTCTTATATATGCGAGTCGATGCATTTTTACCATTTTTCTTACATTCTTTAACAATTTTATAATTTTTAATGTGTTAAGCCAATGCATTCTCTTATATAAGATAATGCATTGGCACAGGGGCGTTCTGTTGGGTAAAGGGTTGACAAACGATCTATGTTGAACTTATTATGTGAACATTTCCTGAGGTATAACTACTCGTCAATGTGTATTTAGTATAAAAAGAGATTAATAATTAAACAGCCCCCACGCGAGCCATATCTATATAATTAAGGCTGACCAGCCATATATAAAGCGGCATTCCTGTATCCAATCATAGATCAAAACAAGAAAACCAATGTCAGAAATGGTAACGCGCTCAAGATCATATATTATATACCCATGATTGTAATTATAGAATATAAGATATATTGGTTTCACGAATGACCAACTCAGAATTCCGTTAAAACAACTAATCCTTCAAATTATTACAACAACTATATATACGGCTTATCACTGAAGGTTTCTCATGCATCTTACCAGAATTCCCAACTACACCTTTTACCGGACTCGGCCTGGTCGCAGTTCGACTGTTAATCCGTCCCCAAAAATTCCCATTTCTATAAATAAAACGCCCATGCGTCCACTGTATACCAATAATTAGCGAAACATACACGCGGAGCGCGAAATAAATTTCACAATGATCCCCTACATATATATAGTGTTAGTGCTACTTTAACTCAGTATAATCAGTATAATCAGTATAAGTAGAAATAGGGTCGATACTTTTATCTGATTTATACACACGTCTCCACGTTTGTACGCAATGATCCAGACCCTTGATGTGATGTTTATACGCTTTCTTCACATCAGACGTCTTTCTCATTTAAGCAATTCATATTTGATCGATTTTCGAACAAGCCGATTGTCGTGTATGTATCCAATCCTCATTGCACAAACTGTTAAACAAGAAAAAACTGTCGACTAATTGATTGCTCTTTGAGAATTATATACATTGCGAAAAATTCCATTGGACGTTAAACGCGTGCGTCTGAGCATAGTTTCCATATTCACCCCTGGTTAAGTGGTCTTGCTAATTGGCTAATATGTTGCCAGGGTCCTGCTGAATTTTGAGGATGCTGGTATAGGCTAAATGATGCTGACCATGTTGTTAAAGTGATGCGAAACACTCTGGTAGGGTGATCAAATATAAATGGAGAAAATAATCTTGTTATTTGATTTAAAGTTTTTATTTTCGTTGCATGTGTATAATACGTACATTCAAAACAAATATTTTGTAAAATATTTCAATAATGGCACGTTTGGTTGTTACAAACCGACCACTACCTTATTATATACCCAGATGGCAATTCCTGTCATGATTGTGAACACCAGAACAGCCATGATTAAAATATTAAAAATAGATATGCCCATGTATGTTTCATACAGCCATTGGTATCTTCACAAATTGCTCGTCCAAGCCAAACACCGCGAAAATGACAATTAAAAAAACCCCAGAACTGTACTATTTCCCCCATCAGCTTCATGGTAATTCAGCAGGACACACGAGCAACTTAGGAGGACCAACATCATAGCAAATTAGCGGGACAATTTAACAAGGGGAGTTTTAGCTGATTTAATCATGAACCATGCAGACTCGAGTGGATATATTTATAGCTATGCTATCACATGCATGACACGAAGCACAAACGTATTTATGATTTAAGCAAGTCAATGAATTCATGTTTTATCGATTTTCAAACAAGCCTATTGTATATGTACCAAATCCCGACTGCTCAAACTGTCGACTTATTTATTGCTCCAGGACCATTATATATGTACACTGCGAAAAATATCCGTGGAACGTTATTAGTAGAGGCTCTTATGTACTCCCGTGTGCACTTTGTGAAGAAATATAGCGACTATGCCAATGACGTTGCTTGATATATCAGGCACCAGAAAACAAATGTTAGACACCTTGGGGTCGCGACTGGGTGGATTTATGACGTCATCAATATGGCCGCCATACACAATTTCACAGTATGCACTGAGTCAGTTTGATCAATATCTACTTGTGAATTTATTATAGAAATTTGATTATCTCACCACTGACGTGAAACTAATACCCCATACTTCCATTTGACAGAAAAAGTGGCCACCATAAACCAAGATGGCCGCCAAAATGGCGACTGAAATTTGGAAAATTTATGATTTTTCACACTTTCCTCTTGAATCATTAACCGATGTTTGAAATTTGTAACGAATAAAGACCTAAATTTGAATAAATTATAGTATCCAATCATTTCTACAACATAATATGTCATATTTCGGATCTCATACTGCCAGTAATCTTTAAAATGTGAATTCAAAAATGTGCTATGAAAGTTAACCAAAATTCAATTAAGTGATTCTAGCCAAGAGTTGAACAGAAAATAACTAAATTTGATGAAGATAATGTAAAAATATTTTTAATTATGTGAATTGCCATATAGTTACACTGAAAATAGTGCATTTTCGTTTAAGGTGGCGGCCAAGATGGCTGCCAAAATGGAGAAATCACCAAAATCTGTCCAATTTTTATTGATATCACTCATGTGTTGGGGAAAAGTAAATATATGTGAATATGTGCTACTTTTTCGCGTAAATCCATGGACTTATGGAATAATTTGTAAATTTGGTGAACCATATAGCTGCTTATACCCAATAATTCAACATAATTATACCACGAAAATATTAAGTCAAATCATCTTCATGGCAGCCACACAAAATTGCAGAATGGACACTGAGTGAGGAAGAAAATTTAACACAGAAAATAAACAATATTTCTACGGCAATGATAAAATTGCACCAAGCTTCCTTTTGAAAGAACAAGATTGATAAAAAAACAAGATGGCTGTCAAAATGGCGACCGAAATATAGAAATGTGTTGAATTGTTACACATGCCCCTTACAGCATTTTCGGGTTATTCGTAAACTGTGGCGAGTATGACTTATCTTTGTTTTTATCAGTCATGACACCAAGTACTTTGGAAAACATATTATGCTGTAATTTGTGTCTAATTGTTGTCCATTCTCCGAAAAATGCAAATTAAATAATGCGCTATGTAATTTCACAAATAAACTTGCTTCTCGAGGTTCTAGATTAACATTGGACAGAAATATGCATCATAAAATAAACAAAAGTGTACACAGTTTTAAATATCGTTAGTGTCATTCAATTACACTCGACATTGATCTATTTGACCCAAGATGGTCGCCAGAATGGCCGCCAAAACTCAGTTATAAAATGTGACAAATGTTTATATTCTCAAACGGCATTTAGGAAAGGAGTTGGATATATTCGCCCAATCTAAATTAGATACTATCATGTTAAGGTATATTGTGACTACATGTATGTTTGACCAAACATAGTTTTGTTTATAATCGAGAATAAATCAGAATGGACTCTTAGAAACCTAACATGAAATTGCCCAATATAATTTAAACGATCCTGCCCGTTTCCTGGGAAGGAAGTCAAACCGGATATGTGCTGACTGAACATTATAAGAGCA
Organism: Siphonodentalium dalli; assembly: GCA_032622095.1. NCBI lineage: Eukaryota > Metazoa > Mollusca > Scaphopoda > Gadilida > Siphonodentaliidae > Siphonodentalium > Siphonodentalium dalli. The sequence goes on from CP136063.1 coordinate 288,910,849, forward strand.
TAACGAGTACTCGAACGCAAAAGAATCCCTGCAGTCATAATACAGACAGAAATCCAACTTTATGGCTATATTATTTCGTTTGGGGCGGATCTGCTTTATTCGTTGCCTATTCTTGATGAATTGTTGACCACGTTGATTTCGCCCGGCCACAAAAATTTAGAAGATTCAGGGAAAATATCACACCTTGACTTCATCGAAGTCGAAGTTGCATTGCTATCATACTGCCACCTGGAAATATAAGTGCTCAACTTAGAAATACACAGGCATTACATGTTAGTGCAAACAGTATTTCGTATCTAATTATGAAACAGTTGTGCCTAATAAGATACATTAGGGGAGATTGCATGGTTCAGTTTCTTGTTTTTGGCATATCTGTGTTTCATCACCCGACATTCGTTTGAATAGTTGAGACATTGTCACACTTCTCAAGACGTGAGTCAGCACATGTACCTCTCTTGTTACTTCGTCCAATAGATGGTCACATTGATGGTAGTCTATCTACAACCAACTCACCCCAGCAACTACAGTTGAATTACAAACTCATCTAACAGAGCTCACCACAAAACTCTCCGACTGCATATAAGAGAATCCATATAGAATGTTTGCATCGGTTGTGGAATGGAGAGTCCATGATACAGATTTAATAAATAAATTTCAAAACGGCCACTGACCTCATAAGAGATACATTGCAAATTCACTTTGATGTAGTCTAACAGAGCTGTGCACATAACCAAGTTAATGCTTGTCAGTTTATTTTAGAATATGTCAAAACATCAGTATCGGGCAAAAATAGCCTAAGGTTTGTCATTCTCCATGTCGAGTCCAGCAAGTGACAATAACGGCTCCTCACCTTCTTCCTGATTGTCAACGAAAATATATCGTGAAATCAAAATGCCTATGCCTAGTGACTGGATATTTAGTGATGAAATACCTCATCGAAACACCAGAAGCTCGTCTTTGGTCCTTGTCATATGGCGGTGCATCGAAGTAATGAATACAGTGACGAGTCATCAAGATCATTTAATGGAACGTTATTAAGATTTCTTGAAAAGCGTCCACATGGGGAAATTCATTAGCATTATACATCAACTGTTAATTCACAGAAAGTAAAGATCTTCGAATCACAGAACGAAATCCTTTAATTGTCCATCGAACAAATGTATTTTATAGAATTTGCTGGCAAACCATACAACCATAATAGTCGGATCCACAAGTAGGCCAATAAAAAGCTATTTGAAGAGTCCATAACTGAAATTACTTCAACTGTTGCTCAGGAAGGTATACGATTACAACGTTTAACGACCTGAGTTTTCTGCAGACCTGCTTTCATTGTAGTGGGATATCAAATGTTCCTGTATAAAACATCTGGAAAGAATACTACAAACTTTCCACCCAATAATAATACATGTACCTCAACATGTCGGTGAGTTGAATTGCCTCTACAGCCAAGTCGAACTGTGCATTGGTGCGACAAATTATTATAAATTTTATCTGGAACATTGCTGATAGCCGATAAAATTACAGAAATGCAGGCATTTAAAGAAAAGTTGGTGTGAATATGTTTCTTGTATGACATTTTGACGAGAACGCATAACGCAAGCATGAAAGAACTTCGATAACACATGTGACAAATATGACATGGGTGTATCTAATGTAAACTTGATGAGTGCATAAGTTCAGCACAGGAAGGTGTGGATCATACACGGACCGAACATGCACTATATGCGATGTCCAGAAAGCTGTCTATGTGGAACTCAAATACACATGTATACCAATTGAACTCATTATATGAGGCTATCTTCCTATCCTAGCTCGATCAAAATCAGCCACGCTTTCGCAAATCTTGGGTGTGGAGTCAGTGAGTTGACATATGAGCTGACCAGAGCTCCACAGAAGTTTCTGTTTTGGTACAAACCTGAACATAATTTATATCTAGTCGCTATATATCGCATGTAATAAGCAGAGGTCTGGTAGAAATCCGCCAATGCGATTCTTCTTCGCAGAAGACACATATAGCTCATATCTGAACGCTCTCGTTTGGTAGTCTGCGACAAAGCAATTACTGTCATATAATCCCCTGATGCACACACAATTTGAACTAGATGTTATTCAAGGACGGGCAATTGTAAATTTTCTCACTTTCACAAAAATATACCGTGTGTTTTCGTACATGTATATTAATAAGAACGAATGACACAAATGTTAGCTCCTATTCTTATATTTGTACTAAGTATACACTAATTATTAAGCTTGTTAACATGGAAGATGTCTGTAATGTCAACGCATTATATGCCGCTACTGTTTTGGGTACTGCATTGTGTGATGTTCATTCAATTAATTTCCGTGAGCAGCTGAATTTCGGTAGAATTGACTTAGTATGATGGCATTACATGAGCAATACAGGAGTCAAGTGAACAATTCTTAGCCAAACCCCATAAGGGGGGCGATATCAAGGGGAAGTAATTAAAGTATTGCTCAATACCGACAGCCTTATTGTTGAGGTAGGGATTTTTCTCCAGTCGAGTCACCCAATCGGGACATTTCCGATGTACATGTAATGATGGATGTAATCAGCATATATTCATATTTTGATATTTTCAAATAGGTCAACATCAGATGAATTTATCTACTTTTCATGGTTTCTGTTTCCATTCTCATGAAATCTCGAATATAAGCAGCTACTTTTCGCAAATATTCATATTGTATCAGATTGTATCAGCATTCCTGGCACTTTTGTCAACGGGGGAACAAATGTGTTTACCAGTAGTCACTGAAACCCACATTAGGAGCGTTATCAATGAAAACTAGCAAATTTGGATGATTTCTCCATTTTGGTAACCATCTGAGTCACCATCCTGAATTTAGATTCATATGGATAATAAAATGTTAATCTAACATATCATGGTTGTCGAATGATTAGATAGTATAAAATTCATTCAAAATAAGTTCGCTAGTAGCCACCGATTTCAAACCGCTGTGAATAATTTAAGAGGCGAGTGTGAAAAATCATCAATTATTAGAATTTCGGTCGCCGTTTTGGGAGCCATCTTGGATTTTGAGGTCCAAATTGCAAAGTCAAGAGGAAGTGTGATCCAATGGTATTATTGGTCGCGAAACACTTCACTATCTAAATTTTCACTAATCACTTCACTATCTAAATTTTCCTCCCAGACTCGATGCCAACTCTGAAATTGTTCATGGTTGCCATTTTGATGATTTCATCTCATTTTCGAAGTTTCATTCTCTCGAATTCTTGAGTATAAACAGCCATTGTTCACAAACTATTCATATTGTTTCATGTCTCCATCTTATTACGCAAACACGGAGCAATTATATTAACTAAATCTCACATTAGGAGTGATATCAATTTTTTTGATTTATCAATTTTGGCAACCATTTTGGTCGCCATCTTGAATACAAATGCACTTTTTTGGTTGTAATTATACGGCAATCTATATGTTTAAACCTGTTGCAAATGTGTGTCATCAAATTCAGCTATTTTCTGGCTAACACTTGGCTTGAATTACAAAATCGATATTTGGTAAAATTGCATAGCATATTTATGAATTAACATTTTGACGACATTTTGTATGAATAAGACCCAAAGTATGACATATTATCATGTTCAAATGGTTAGATATTCAAATGTATTTAAAATTAAGTTGATATTAGGCACCGATTTCAAACAACCGTGAATGTTTTAAGAGACATGTGTGAAAGTTCATCATTTTTCTGAACATCGGTAGCCATTTTGGCGGCCATCTTGGATAAATGTGGTAAATTTTTCTGTCAAAGTGAAGCCTCTTATCATAGTATCACAATAGTAGAGAAATATTATATTTCCTACCATAAATTCACTACTAGCTATTAATCAAACTGATTCAGTGCCTACTCTGAAATGTTGGATGGCGGCCATCTTGATGACGTCATAAATCCACCCAGTCGCGACCCCCAGGTGTCTAACATTTGTTTTCTGGTGCCCCAGATAACAAGCAACATCATGAGCATAGTGGCTATATTTCTTCACAAAATGCACACGGGAGCCACAAAATGGACATAAGAGCCTCTACTATATAGACACATGCGTGGGATCGTGCCACGAAATTCTACCCTGGCTACGCACATACACAAGCCTGCAAATAGCGTGTCTGCCATTTGCAGAATGAGGTCCCCAGAGGGTGAATTTAGTGATGCTATCCCGCACAGCGGGCTAGCATCACTAAATTCACCATCTGGAGACCTCATTCTGCTTAGGCCTCATCTTCTGGGAAGTATCCATTGTATCAAATTAACATTGGTTTTAGTTACTTTTTTCCTTTCTGGGAAGTTTCTATATCCCCTAATGTGCAGAAGATAAAATTTATAATCGAGGTGCCCAATGGGTGAACATCACCAACTTCAACCGGGAACTTCATTCTGATCCTAGGTCTACCATAGCAGTTGATGGCCTAAGCAGAATGAGGTCCCCAGAGGGTGAATTTAGTGATGCTATCCCGCTTTGCGGGATAGCGTCACTAAATTCACCCTCTGTGGACCTCATTCTGCAAATGACAGACACGCTATTTGCAGGGTTGCACATACAGATCATATTCCACCAGTTCAAAACTTGGGAATTCTTTGATGTTCTGACGGGGAACTTTATAACATTGACAAAATAACGAGTGTAATATATTTCTTAGTTCATACATAGAGGATCTCACATGAGTTTCTATTTTATACGGAATTTATCAACCGAGTTCACTAAATTCGATTTGAGCCGAGGTTTACCGAGGCTCAAATAGAATTTAGAGGACGAGGTTGATAAATTACGTATAAAATAGGACGAGTGTGAGATACCTTTTATCACATGATCAAATAAACCCGACGCAACGCGAAATATTCATCGAAAACAACAATCATAAACTACAGCGATTGCAAGTTATCTGAAGAACGCCGTGACGTCATCGCACGCGCTGATATTAAACGTGTCTATTACCGATAATTATGAAACTGCTTTTATGGCCAAATTATGTGATAAAATAATGTATGTCACAGTGGGTGAAGAAGTTGGTTCGAGAATGCATGATTTAAGCGAATATTGTGAAATCGGCTCACAAAAGTCGCCTGTATCATGTAATCTCGAGATGAGATCTTGACATAAGTGACCCGCCATATCAAATCCAGTCGTAAGTCGGGATTTTTTTACCCTGTGCCAATGCATTCTCTTATATATGCGAGTCGACCATAGGTCGCCTCGCATATATAAGAGAATGCATTGGCCTAACAATTTTTTATCATTTTTTAGGACATAAAATAAAAAACATCCATTACCCTGCAGGGAGCCCCACACATATATAGAAGCATATGGAAGAGTGTCGTCTGCTCATGTTTGTCTGGGGCTCTGTATGGGTGAAATTATAAAATTGTTAAAGAATACAAGAAACAATTATTAAAATTGTAAAAAATTGTTAGACCAATGCATTCTCTTATATATGCGAGGCAACCTATGGTCGACTCGCATATATAAGAGAATGCATTGGCACAGGGTAAACAAAATCCCGACTTACGACTGGATTTGATATGGCGGGTCACATATACTGCAAAATACGCTCTTTTAAGAAACAGGTACTAAATTAGAAATATATTACCTACGTTATGTTCACAATTAAATGTTATATAGAGTTCCCGGTCAGAACTTCAAAAAGTTCCCAGGTTTTGTACTGTGGAATATGATTTCTATATACGGGCGTTAGCCAGAGTAGAGATTCATGGCACGATATGATGCATCCAAACAATGTGTAAGATTAGAGCCACTTTAAATCAGTATAAGTAGATATTGGGTCGATACCCTTAACTGAGTTACACATGTCTCCACGGCTGTACCTTATGAACCAGACTCTCGGGGTTATGTTTATACGCTTTCTTCACATCGGACGGAACAAAAACGTGTTTCTCATTTAAGCAATTCATATTTGATCGATTTTCAAACAAGCCTATTGTCGTATATGTATCCAATCCCGATTGCACAAACTGTCGACTTATTGATTGCTATCTGAGAATTATGTACACTGTGAAAACTCTCCGCGGAACGATAGACACGTGCGTCTGAGTAGTTACTGTAGTTTCCATATTTGTAGCGATGTGATGCATGGGTTCGTCCGAAATTGAACAGTGGCTAGTGTATTGCAATGTATATACAGTGATCCGATTGTAGGATTTTCCATAACTGATTATCTGGGAGTCAATGTCTCGACATGAGTTTTCCCGACCAGTTCCAAACGATTGACTGATTTGTATGTCTGAAGATTGATCTATGATTGATATCACCAGCAGGCTATCGATTTATTTTATGGAACTCGCAGAGAACATCCCGAGTTTGCAAAAGAGTTTGTAACTATCGTTTGAACAAGTGGCACCATCGCGGGTCGTCCCCTATCGGAACGGGCCTTAAATAAATAGACAACAGTAAACTGTTCTGAGTAGCGTACGGGTTTATAACTGTTCTGAGTAGCGTATGGTTTTTCTCCTCGAGTGAGATCCGGAGGATAATTTTTACGAAGCGTTAGCCGAGTGAAAATAATCCTCACATCTCACGAGAGGAGAAAACCCGCACGCTACTCAGAACAGTTAACTGTTGTGTTTATTATATTTTCTATACCAGTTTGTTACGACTCAGACCACAATGAAACACACAGTTAGACCGTTTAATGTACGTTCTTAACCCTTTCGGACTTGGCACTGAAAGGGTTAAAGCTACCACACCACATGCCATTTCTGTTAAAATAACTCACAAGGATACCGAATGACGCAAATATTACCGTCATGACGCAGTGCTGAGACATATGATTGTATTCGTTCGGTCTTACCGCCATGACACAGTGCTGAGACATGTGATTGTATTATTACCGCCATGACGCAGTGCTGAGACATATGCTTGTATTCGTTCGGTCTTACCGCCATGACGCAGTGCTGAGACATGTGATTGTATTATTACCGCCATGACGCAGTGCTGAGACATATGATTGTATTCGTTCGGTCTTACCGTCATGACGTAGTGCTGAGACATATGATTGTATTATTACCGCCATGACGCAGTGCTGAGACATGATTGTATTATTACCGCCATGACACAGTGCTGAGACATATGATTGTATTATTACCGCCATGACGCAGTGCTGAGACATATGATTGTATTCGTTCGGTCTCACCGCCATGACGCAGTGCTGAGACATGTGATTGTATTATTACCGCCATGACGCAGTGCTGAGACATATGATTGTATTCGTTCGGTCTTACCGCCATGACGCAGTGCTGAGACATGTGATTGTATTATTACCGCCATGACGCAGTGCTGAGACATATGATTGTATTCGTTCGGTCTTACCGCCATGACGCAGTGCTGAGACATGTGATTGTATTATTACCGCCATGACGCAGTGCTGAGACATATGATTGTATTCGTTCGGTCTTACCGCCATGACGCAGTGCTGAGACATGTGATTGTATTATTACCGCCATGACGCAGTGCTGAGACATATGATTGTATTCGTTCGGTCTTACCGCCATGACGCAGTGCTGAGACATGTGATTGTATTATTACCGCCATGACGTAGTGCTGAGACATATGATTGTATTATTACCGCCATGACGCAGTGCTGAGACATATGATTGTATTCGTTCGGTCTTACCGCCATGACGCAGTGCTGAGACATATGATTGTATTATTACCGCCACGACGCAGTGCTGAGACATATGATTGTATTCGTTCGGTCTTACCGTCATGACGCAGTGCTGAGACATATGATTGTATTATTACCGCCATGACACAGTGCTGAGACATATGATTGTATTATTACCGCCATGACACAGTGCTGAGACATATGATTGTATTCGTTCGGTCTTACCGCCATGACACAGTGCTGAGACATATGATTGTATTATTACCGCCATGACACAGTGCTAAGACATATGATTGTATTATTACCGTCATGACGCAGTGCTGAGACATATGATTGTATTCGTTCGGTCTTACCGTCATGACGCAGTGCTGAGACATATGATTGTATTATTACCGCCATGACACAGTGCTGAGACATATGATTGTATTCGTTCGGTCTTACCGCCATGACACAGTGCTAAGACATATGATTGTATTATTACCGTCATGACGCAGTGCTGAGACATATGATTGTATTATTACCGTCATGACGCAGTGCTGAGACATATGATTGTATTCGTTCGGTCTTACCGTCATGACGCAGTGCTGAGACATATGATTGTATTATTACCGCCATGACACAGTGCTGAGACATATGATTGTATTATTACCGCCATGACACAGTGCTAAGACATATGATTGTATTATTACCGCCATGACACAGTGCTAAGACATATGATTGTATTATTACCGCCATGACACAGTGCTAAGACATATGATTGTATTATTACCGTCATGACGCAGTGCTGAGACATATGATTGTATTCGTTCGGTCTTACCGTCATGACGCAGTGCTGAGACATATGATTGTATTATTACCGCCATGACACAGTGCTGAGACATATGATTGTATTCGTTCGGTCTTACCGCCATGACACAGTGCTAAGACATATGATTGTATTATTACCGTCATGACGCAGTGCTGAGACATATGATTGTATTATTACCGTCATGACGCAGTGCTGAGACATATGATTGTATTCGTTCGGTCTTACCGTCATGACGCAGTGCTGAGACATATGATTGTATTATTACCGCCATGACACAGTGCTGAGACATATGATTGTATTATTACCGCCATGACGCAATATGATTGTATTCGTTCAGTGCTGAGACATATGATTGTATTCGTTCGGTCTTCTGGGAATTGGGTATATGATTTAGATTTTGACGTAAAAAGTTGATGAAAATATAATAAATAGTAATTATATTCTCGGAATTAAATGTTCAATGTGTTCGAACAAAATTGTATACTTTTGTTTCACGACCAATCGCATCAATACTATTGATACTATTGACACACGACCGCCTTTCGGTGACTATTCCGAATGATCTTTTCGAGGACGTATACATTTTAACTCAATATCAAACATTCTGGGCAGATAATCGCAATTAAAGATCTCTTTCCGGCAACATTTCCAACAATAACACAAATTTGTATGAAACTCTTTTTGAAGTTTGCATTGTTGTTCCCCGAAAACACATGAAAATGTATGGTGTAACAGACTAACATGCATTATTAGTGTAACATATATTTCACTTGAAAGTGTTTTAAGAAATATATTTTCGATAAAAATAATAGTGTAATGTTCTAAAAATAGTCACATTTTCTGTCCGGGTTCGTGAAAAAGATAATAATGAAAACGTTGTTTCCCAGTGCTACATCTCCGTGTCAAGAAGATTGATCGATACTTTATCTCGTCGGTAGGCAATCGATTTATTAATATATAAATTGCAGAGAACATCGCCAGTTTGCTAAAGAGACTGTAACGAACGTTTGAACAGTTACATATCCTCGGGGCGTCCTACAACCGGATGGATGTTAAAATGATTAGCATCCATTATTCTCTGCAACAAATGTGTTCCAATAAAATTGTCCTTTGGTCACACCAGCAGCCGTATATTGACACGAGGACTTGCCCCTACGGCGACCACATAGAATGGTCTTTTCAAGGACGTATATCATACCTTTTTTTTTTGCTCAATTCTGACGAGATATATATGGCCCACAGGCAGCTTGTGTATATAGACTCAAACCATCATAGATACAAAACAGAACCAAGGTTGAGAACACTGAATCTTAGTGTTATATATGGGTGCCTCTTTTAAATAAATGAGTATTTCAAATGCGATAAGCTACCAAACAGCGCGAAACTACATGTAATGTTCGACGAGGCACAACAAACCGCCTTCAAAATAGTATGCAATACGTTATTATACCGGTCGTTCATATACGTTATTATACCGGTCGTTTATATACGTTATTATACCGGTCGTTTATATACGTTATTATACCGGTCGTTTATATACGTTATTATACCGGTCGTTTATATACGTTATTATACCGGTCGTTTATATACGTTATTATACCGGTCGTTTATATACGTTATTATACCGGTCGTTTATATACGTTATTATACCGGTCGTTTATATACGTTATTATACCGGTTGTTTATATACGTTATTATACCGGTCGTTTATATACGTTATTATACCGGTCGTTTATATACGTTATTATACCGGTCGTTTATATACGTTATTATACCGGTCGTTTATATACGTTATTATACCGGTCGTTTATATACGTTATTATACCGGTCGATTATATATTTTACAGAACAGCAACCGTCTTTGTCTGGCCAGCCAGATGCCTCAACAGTTAACGAAATTGTGGCATTCAAAGTAAAGAAAACTATTTTAATTTGAACTATGAACAGTACGCCCCCCCCCCCCCCCCCACAAGCTTTTAATTCTCACCCCTCGTGATACCACTCGGAGATTTCATATTGGATATGCCAATTTGCATGGAAGAACGATTTATAGGCGGGCAACACAACTGTTTGATATGTTTTTTAATTCGTTCATGTATAAGGGTCTGTTAGTCAAGCAAATGCTATACAACAAGAGATCTCAAATGTTATGTTAAATACAAGTATTTCGAACGAGTTAGATATGAGTTAGGGTGGATACACACATCATGCATGTAATTTCTGCACAACCCCTGGAAGGCAATACAAATTATATATCTCTAAACTGATCATCATGTAAATACGTTTATATACCGTCGTCTTGATCACATGTATGTTATATTATTGTATCGGGAGAGGGGCTTCGTAAGTTGTAAAAACTTGTGCCTCAATCCCTTTTGTATATTATACAAATAAAATATGTTTCAAGTCATGTAATTTCTGTATGTAAAATACATGTATTTTACATGGTCACACCAATCATTGATAGCATTAGTCGCTTTCGCGCGATCGGACAATTTCAACAGGCGAGACAAGTGAGCAGTTATAAGCCATTATTAAACTAACTGATATCAAGAAAATTCAGGCCAGTCATAAATTCTTTCATGGCTGCCGAAATGAATAAATCCTGTCTGATATATGTTGCTGTTTTCCACGACTTTTAATTCATTTCGAAAAGTTGATTTGAGTCCGTCGATTTTATACTTGATTTGTTCCTCGTCGTTTCAGCGTCATCCAAAATAAAAATAACATGTGCAGAATTTGAAGCTCTTTTAGGTCGATTGTGATACACGAGTGTTTAATGTCCCATTAACAATCCGATATGGTGCTCTCATGCCTTGAATAACAGGCGTTGGAAAATTAAGATAGACAATACCGGTTCGTTGAGATTCCTCGGATAGTTTCAGAGCGAGCTCATGCGATAACATTCAATTGGGATTTCCATGCAAATATCCATTACAGTGCCAAAAAATTAATGCAGGCACAGCATTGAAAGCAAAAAGAGTGACACCACCCCCCCCCCCCCATTTTCACCCAGAATTAACATAACAGTATAAGTTTCTCAAACCAAAGGTTGAACAAGTTCCTTACTGTCACAATTTAGCTTGTACATGCTTGAATTAAAAAAATTTAGACCATAATCCATGATTGAGGGAGGGGCTGGTTCTCGAAAGCTTCGAATAACTAAGGGATTTAGTTGAATGTATCAGCCGGGATTATCTTGGCATGAATGTACAATATGTTTAACTTAAATATTCCATAGTTGTAAATTTTGCGTATACATATATAACACAAGAGAGGAAAGGTGACGTAGTTTTGGAACTCGTAGAGCTTGACAACCCTTTTCCCAGAATGAAGACACGCAGCAGCTCCACCTTCTGTAATCTCAAATTTAAAGCTGTAATACTATTTTCATAATTATATGAATAGCATAAATTGCTGAGTATTAGATTAAATCACGGGTAGCAAACAAACACGACAGAAATGACTATCAACTACAATATTTGTAAATCAGGAGTGGCTTCGTGGCTTCATTGTGGGGGGGGGGGGGTCAGGACTCAGGGTGCTGCATACCCCTACCCAACCAGTCGAGGAAATATGCAATGCATGGTCAGTCCATGCAGTAGCTTCCGGGATAATATAGCCCTCATGTTGGACATCATGCCCCCTGCGTTGGGGAAATCCTGGGGCCATCATTGGTATAAAAATCAAGAGAAGACTGACAATGATTTAAACAGAAAGTCCATCATTTTGTGTTATCGCGCGAACAATTATTTTAAGCGGCCTGACGACTTCGTTCAGTCAACGGCTCTCTGCACTTTCAGAGTTTGGCTCACTGTGGTCAAACATAGCCGCAATGATTGGGTTGTCAGTGGACACATATTACATGGTCTGTATGATCCATTTAAAACGACAAATACACGACATTTACAGAGATTACATGCATGTGTGTATCCACCCTTAAGCTGTAAGTTCTGTGAAAATTTGCGAATGCATGCACATAAAATATGGATGTTATGATGAATGTCACCGACTGATATCGACCGAGTTAATTGATATATAGATTACAATGTGCTTCCAGACACCTATTATCACATATCGATTATAGTTAATCAATATGAATAATGTGCACCTGGTGTCAGTTATTAATTTCCAATGAAGTGGCGCATATTTCATGTAATGCCAGCTGCTGCACCTGGTATTTCTCACGATAGCTCTTTACACACAGAGAGACAACGAAGAAGCGTTGAATTCGCTCATACAAGCCTGCAAATAGCGTGTCTGTCATTTGTAGAATGAGGTCCACAGAGGGTGAATTTAGTGACGCTATCCCGCATAGCGGGCTAGCATCACTAAATTTACCCTCTGGGGACCTCATTCTGCTAAGGCCCTCAACTGCTATGGCAGACCTAGGGTCAGATTGAAGTTCCCCAGTTGAAGTTGGTGATGTTGACCCATTGGGCACCTCAATTATGAATTTTATCTTCTGCAAATTAGGGGATATAGAAACTTCCTAGAAGGGAAATGTAACTAAAAACAATGTTCATTTGATACTATAGATACTTCCCATAAGATGAGGCCTAAGCAGAATGAGGTCTCCAGAGGGTTAATTTGGTGAGGCTAGCCCGCTGTGCGGTATAGCATCACTAAATTCACCCTCTGGGGACCTCATTCTACAAATGACAGACACTGTAATTTCAGGCTTGTGGTCATATATCGATATAATACGTTCTATGGCTTTGTTCATAATGTGTGATTTTCCGAATAAGTTCCTTTCTTGCTTTCGCATTGTAACAAATGGATTACCACGACAATCGATAGGGAAACAGACGTGGCCACATATCATGATATATGCTACGTCCACTACTTTATAGGCATGCGTTCGCCGCATATCATGATATATGCTACGTCCACTACTTTATAGGCATGCGTTCGCCGCATATCATGCAGATGTCTATGATTTAAGTGCAATATGAACGACAAACTATGCATAACATTCATTTGTAACACCGTTTACTATGCGGACAGTATGATCTCTGTACTTCAACATGTAATTTTCCAGACTTTAGCCATTAAATATGAGAAAATAAACCGTACATCCCATCATATATCGAATAATCGAAACCACATACTTTGAAATTCCAAAGTGTATATTAATTTAAAATGTACAAGCGATATCCAAGCGATATCCACGCGATATCCAAGCGATATCCACGCGATATCCAAGCGCGACGATATATTGTCAGACAAGTATGCCAGTGTGTGAACGTATAGCCTTAGAATTTGTATTTATTGATTATGCCAAGAATCAATCTCTACTTTGGCGCAGGGGGGGGGGGGTCGGAAATATATACTGATTTTTTCCTTTCGACCTTTGTTGGGACCCACCAACCCCCCGCGTCCAAAATATTTTCCGTTTTCGGCAGTTTTTTTCCGACCATTTTTGGACACCACTCTGTGAGTTGCGGAAATAATTGTTTGTTGGTCCCATCGACCACCCACCCACCCCGGTATACGTGCCCGGAAAAAACCCCTGTTATTCTAAGGTATTTTAAGCCAAACTCATTGCAAAATAATTTTGTTTGAGTTGCGAAAAAAATTATTTGTTGGTCCCATCGACCACACACCCACCACGGCATACGTGCCCGGAAATCCCCCCCCCTTGTTTGGCGTTGAAAAAAGAGACACAATCGCATGAGCAACAATATTCGGAATATGTTAATACCCATTTGTTCCAGAATACGCAATATCCAGAGTAGAGATTCGTGGGATGATACCATTTAACCAGTTATCGACATTTCCGTTTGAATACTGTAAAATGGACAATTAACCCCATTCTATACACAGGCGCCTGGGGGAAATTACTAAAATACCAATACTGGTATAGTCTATATTGGTATTTTAGTAATTTTCCCAGGCGCCTGTGATTCTAAATATAGGGAGCAGACACTCATGAGGTCTATTTTAATCGGATCAATTTTCAACCAAGGGAATAGCCTATATATATATATATATATATCAAAGAACAATTAAAGGTACTCAACCCGTAAAGAGGGTCCCCATCTCAACAGATTCCAACAACAACAATCCGATCAGAGGGTCCTATATTACTATTTCTTTGGCTTTGGGGGTAAAAAATATTTGATTCGAGTCGAGGAACCCATCAAACAAAGCTCAGAGTTATTAGATATTGATTTTTCAAATTTGTTATGTTCTCGAGATGAGTACTAATAACTGCCGTAATCTGCTCTGGATGTGTACTCCAAATCTATTCAAACAGACAAGGATGAATAACTCTAAAATCAAGTGGTAATTTTAACGCAATTTTGACTGAGTTCTGGGCCAGATAATATTCCCGATAATGAAAAATAATAGATTTCTAAAATCGATATCTAACAAATCTGAGCTTTGATGGGTGACTTCCTCGACTCGAATCAAATATTTTTGACCCCCGAAGCCATTGAAATAGTAATTGAGAGGAGTTTTATCGGGTTGAGTACCTTTAAAGATCAACCAGGATCAACTAACATTTAAAATTCATTGCATGTAAAGCTGTGGACGTGATTATAATCAAACTTCAATTGCATACATGCCAAGTTTCTTCAGCGTTCGTCCATTGACCCCATGTCTCACACCGTGTCTGTTTGTGAATAGAATATACAGCAGATCTATCAATTAGCTTTCCGTTATATAATCAACTCAGTCGGTGCTCAGTGGGGAAGCGACAGGTTTCCACTCCGCCGGATATGAATACACTATAAGGAACGCACACGAAGATTTCACTCAAGAGGACAGGGTCAGTAGTGTGCATATAGGTTACGTTCATATAGGTTACGTTCATATAGGTTACGTTCACAGTTCAAACACTGGTCAATTTCCTGGCTAATGTTCAGGCTACTATATGTAAGCACATATTGCGCACATTTTGAGTGATAAGCTTTAAAACTACACCATGACAGCAGATCCCACATTTATCTAGAACAAAATGACCCCACTCCTAAAAGTACGTAAGAGAGAGACAGAGAGAGAGAGAGAGAGAGAGAGAGAGAGAGAGAGAGAGAGAGAGAGAGAGAGAGAGAGAGAGAGAGAGAGAGAGAGAGAGAGAGAGAGAGACTTGTACTTTTGTGAGTGTGGTCATTTTGTTCCAGATAAATGTGGTAGATCCCACATTCGGAGAATAGAGCAAAACATGGCGTCCAAGAACATTGCAAATACATGCAATGAAACTATTGCACTGTTTTGCCGTTGTTGCTGCTGTTGTTGTTGTTGTTGTTGTTGTTGTGTTTAAACCTTGGTTTAGTTTTAACGAGATGTTGATTGTAATGAAACCTTGGTTTAGTTTTAACGAGATGTTGATTGTAATGAAACCTTGGTTTAGTTTTAACGAGATGTTGATTGTAATGAAACCTTGGTTTAGTTTTAACGAGATGTTGATTGTAATGAAACCTTGGTTTAGTTTTAACGAGATGTTGATTGTAATGAAACCTTGGTTTAGTTTTAACGATATGTTGATTGTAATGAAACCTTGGTTTAGTTCCAACGAGATGTTGATTGTAATGAAACCTTGGTTTAGTTTTAACGAGATGTTGATTGTAATGAAACCTTGGTTTAGTTTTAACGATATGTTGATTGTAATGAAACCTTGGTTTAGTTCCAACGAGACTCTGACCTGACGCTATACGTGAGATCACTAAGATGCGGCCATATTGGATTCACCCAGCACCCGTTCCGCCGTTTCTGGAGGTGCATTCCATATATGGAACTTTGAATATTCATGATTCCATATATATGGAATTCATGAATATTCAAAAGCTCCATATATGGAATCAAGAATATTCAAAAGTTCCATATATGGAATGCACGTTCAGAACTTTGTGATCCCAGTGATCTCGCTTTTTCCTTCTTATCGAGTATGATCCTTCGATTATGCTATACACGGTATGTGATTTGAGCTATTATATTATTTCATGATTGTCATTTGCCAGGGTATTTGTGGGGCATTACAATACATGAAATTGTGTTACGATACAAAAGACAAGAACGACGAAATGTTCAACACTATGTGTATTTTCTCAGATATCCCCGACGTACAACTCGACCAAATGAAAATAAATTAACTTGCAACATTCCACAATGTCATGGGATTCTAATATATACCACATGTCGTGTTAATAATAATTGTATGGCAAATCGAAAATCACAGCGTTCCAGAATATCATGCGCATTCAGCAGAATAAATAGTGACAATCCAGACAACCTCACGGGAAAATTGAACATTCCTTCGTATGCAAGTCATGTTCACTTATAATGAAGAATTACGATAACGGGACGGTGTTTTATCGTAGCAAATGGATTTGGAGCAATCCCACTTAATGATGTTACTGACATCAGGCGGGCGGCGTATGGAGAAAATTTAATTATTCTATATTCCCCATATAGCAAGAATAGATCGATGCTATGACCGATTTTCCGATCAAACATCAATGTGCCTTGGGGAAACATCCGATAAATACCTACATCACTGTATGCCAATGTACAGTTATAGACATAAATTGGTGCATAAAATAGACTATCATGTTATATCTGCAACAAGGGCCAAAACTCTTGTAACAATGAACGGACGAACCCATAGTAAGTGGGTATCCTTTCCCTCTTAAACTGGGCTAGCAATACACAAAAGAACAACCACATCCGATGAACCATGACCAAGTTACAAACTGAAATTGTCTTTCGGACACAACAGACTTTCCTCAGTCGGCCCTAGCTTGGGACATCGGGTCTACTACATGTATGTCCTGGCATCGAAATTCCAACAATTGCAACCTTCCTTTTACCAGCCATTTCGCACAGTTTATACACCCTGACCCACTTGCACCACTTTGAAATGTCCAACTGCACCCCCCCCTATTGAAACCGTCTAAATTCTAATACATTTACACCCCCTTGGGTTGGAATTTTCCAACTGTTGGAAATTTCCTATCTAAGTTGATAGCAAGTTCGGAGCAAAATGTTTACTAAATAAAGAGAAATATGCTTCTGTTGGTCTAAAAAAACAAAGATAACAATTTCAGCCTATACATAAGTGGTGTAAAAGTTCCAACAATTGTTGTGCGAGGCATGAAATGTGCAACTGTTGTACATTTTGACCAAAGTTGGGGGGGGGGGGGGGCACTGTCGTCATGGCCTTGGCTGAGGAACAAATGACATGGGACAGAGAGCAGTCTTTGTTTGTTCTATAATATTACAGGAAATATAACTATAAATTATACTGTACTCAGAGAAAAGTATATAAACATGATATCTGAGAACGAGTTTGTTCCACAAAAGTGCACAAGGCGCGGTTTGCATGGCATAGGTTTGTCTGTTTTGCATTTATGCTTTACCAAGACCAAACGTGCCCTTCTGTGCATGGAAGTTATTTCCCTTTGCCATTGTTGGCGTTCAGTGCTCCTATATAATCTCCACCGTGTTCACTCGGTGGTACATACGAACGAAGTGTAGTCTGCATAGCGATTCACACTACAATTAGCTCTATAACATGACAGCCAGATTGGAGGTCATACCAGCCTGCAAATAGCGTGTCTGTCATTTGCAGAATGAGGTCCCCAGAGTGTGAGTTCAGTGACGCTATCACACACGGCGGGCTAGCATCACTAAATTCACCCTCTGGGGACTTCATTTTGATTAGGCTTCAACTGCTATGGGAGTCCTAGGATCAGTTCCTCAGTTGAAGTTGGTGATGTTAACCCATTATTACAGTCATCTCTATAATGCAATTTATCTTTTGCAAATTAGGGGATATAGAAACTTCCCAGACGTGAAAAAGTAACTAAAACAATGTTTATTTATCTTCCCAGAAGATGGTCCCAAAGCAGAATTTATTAATGAGGTCCACAGGGTGTGAATTTGGTGATGATAGCCCACTGTGCGGGTTATCATCACTAAAATAACCCTCTGTGAACCTCATTCTGCAAATTGCAGACATACTATTTGCAGGCTTTTGGACATACATGTAGAATGGAAAGTACTTAATAACTACGTTGACCTTTCGTTGACCTTTCCATTGGTCGCTTAACGCGGTGACGTACACGAACTCCGACAATTTAAATCGATTTAGACGCGAATAATTAGAATAAGTGACGAGTTTTTCGTTTTCCAAATTTGTATTGAACATCCCATATAATGATATATACATGTACATATAATATATATATAGCACAATTGTAAACAAATAAAAACAAAGTGCATATGTGTACAAATGGGGTCGGAGTACAAGTAGTTCAAATTATAGCAAATGCTCATATATCCAATGGAATAAAGGCAAAAACTTAAATTTAAAGCGGATTATTCAATAGCGATTTTGTATGTAAGTATATTTTTAAGTCTACACAGTTGCATGGTTCAGGGTAAAGTATTGAAGTGGCGTATGATGTGTACAAGTAATATGTGCATGGGTACGTAGACCCATCAGCGCGCTCTATTTGCTATCTGTTTTCATTAAGATGGCCAGCACAACCCTTACCTTTTGTCGAGAATGACTGGCTTGTTGGCTTTTGTCACTTCGGTGATTGCATCATTGACGATAACAGGCGGACTAGAATTCCTTGGTGTAGGAACATCCAGCGAAGATTTCAAAGAAACGACCGGTAGTGGTATAATGGTCCTGGGAATACATGGCGATCTGGCCGAAGCTGGCCGAGCGGACCAACACCGCCGCCGGGAAGAACTCACTGACTGGGAGCGGTTATCCTCCTCCGAATCACCATCCTCTCTTAGAATATATGTAATCTCGCTCTCTGCGTCTGTAAAACATAATTACCGGTACGTGGTTAATTACAACTCGTATATCTTACCTTTCATCAGCTGTTTGTCCGCATTATTTGTGCCGAGAGAAATTTCAAACCATTTTTGTGTGCTGAGCGTTTTCCGGGACGCTATTTTGTGGCTTTTCCCTCGCAGATCGATAATTTATCCAGGAATCTTATCGACCGGTTACTGACTCATTATAATTAGGCTCGACACTCGCTTCACACTCTCCGTGATCGGAGTAATATATTATTGGAAATGGGACACACTGGCACAGATTGATACAAAAAAAAATTCATGAATTGCAACACGTTCTAATGTCACATATGTATTTACACCACGTGACAGATTTCTCATTTTCAATAAACCATCTATTGGAAGGTTATGAAACTCATGAGTATGTAGCAATGCCTCTGAATTACAAAAAAAAATTAAAAAAATTAAAAACACAGAACCGAACCGAACAACATCCAAATTGTCCACTTTTATGTTGCATTTTTTCTCAGATTATAACGGACTTTTTTCTTTTTTTAACAATTTCAAGCAATTAATGTTTTTTAGGATTTTGCGAAGAAATCAGAAATTAATGAAGATAAAATAGTTTAGTTTTGTCGGAATTTCGAGCATTTGAGACCAAATGTCAGAATGTTTTTATTAAGGAAGGATGCTTTACAAATTGATTTGTTGGAAACTGTTAAGATGTTTTATTCACACAATAATTATGTTACAATAAAGCAACATTAATATATAAAAAATTAAGTGTAATTATTGTGAGGGAGTGGCATAACCAGGATTGGCTGTCTTTCCTGTCACCCCCGTTGTCAATATAATAACTAATTTATCAATGGCATAACCTCAAGTTGATGTGCTAATAACGAAATACTGGAATTTATAATATCAAAATATTGTATTATGTACATATATTTGTATAGTTATGGTTATGTAGGCGTGTGCACGGCAATTAAAGAACACTTTCTATATAATAGTAAGGTGGACCTTGCTTAAGTAACAATGATAATGCGAATAATTAAATCGTGTTAGTAGGGTCCGATAAGGGCGAGTTTTCAGGGTAGTCAGCACTCACGACAGGGGAGGGGTGGCTTGTTACTCAGGAGTTAAGTATATATGTAGTTTCATTATTTATTGCACACCCAATGGCTTATTTGTGCGAAATACAGCAAAATACAGAAGAATTGAAACGTTCAATAAAAAAATGTGTATTTTTCTTGAACAATACAAACCTATTACGTCAACAACGTCACTAGCGACGTCAACTTTAACAGAAAATGTCTTCGCAAAATTATGGGGTATAGTCTACATTAAACACACGTTTGTTCAATTAAATACAACAATATCGACCTAAATGTTCGTACGTTACAAGCTGCAACCTTCAGAGTGTGCAATAAACATAGAACAACACAGTTGTGTGAACATGCTAACGTTATTGCACTCGTTTGTTGTGCCGCAAGGTAAAACTCGAACCTCCGGTTCTCGTTTTACCATCGCGTCACAACAAACTCGTGCAATAACGTTAACCAGTTCACACACTTGTGTCGTTCTATCTATGAGTTTTTGGGAGGAAAACATTCTCTGCAAGTTTTTACATTTAAAGGAGGGCGGTGTGATTTGTCATACAAAGACGAAATGTTGGTAGGCACATTTGGAAATTTGGAGATTATGGAAACCATTCAAAGTCAAAACCCCCTTTGCTAAGATCATAATCATCTAGCGGGGCTTCAAATGTTGTTAATGACGCCCCTGTCACCAATATATTATTTGGCTCTTTAACAAAGCTACTATTACTTTACATCATGCCATGAATCTCTTCTCCGTATATAGTAGAGATTGCGTTCCAGCAGTTCAAAACAAGGACACTTTTTGAAGTTCTGACGGGGAACTTCATAACCTTGAAAAAACAACGCAAGTAATACGTTTCTTATTACCTGCATGTTCCTCAAATAATACATTTCACAAAATGTGTCGGTCCCAGCTCGAGATTACATGATTTATGTGACTTTTGTGATTTCACGATAAACATGGGATTGATTAGCCGGGTGAAATATGTGACCCGCCATATCAAATCCAGTCGTAAGTCGGGATTTTTTTTACCCTGTGCCAATGCATTCTCTTATATATGCGAGTCGACCATAGGTCGCCTCGCATATATAAGAGAATGCATTGGCCTAACAATTTTTTATCATTTTTTTAAAATAAATGTTTCTTACAATGTTTAGGACATAAAATAAAAAAACATCCATTACCCTGCAGGGAGCCCCGCACATATTATAGAAGCATATATAAGAGTGTCGTCTGCTCATGTTTGTCTGGGGATCTGTATGGGTGAAATTATAAAATTGTTAAAGAATACAAGACAAAATTATTAAAATTGTAAAAAATTGTTAGGCCAATGCATTCTCTTATAGGCGACCTATGGTCGACTCGCATATATAAGAGAATGCATTTGCACAAGGTAAAATAAATCCCGACTTACGACTGGATTTGATATGGCGGGTCACATATTATGATTTGCTGGCGACACACAAGGGAAATAGGCAATCAAATAATCTCGAGCTGGGACTTTCACCTACATGTATATATATATATATATACACTTTGAAATGCATTGTTGGGGAACATGTACTAACTTAGAAATATATTACCTGAGTTTTTATTTGTTAAGTGACATATAGGAGTTCCTCGTCAAAGAAATCAAACAGTTTTGGAACCACAATTTGAACTGATGGAATATGATCTCTATACGGGGGGGGGGGGTTCAACCCCTGCTCTATACGGGCATTCATATATATCCAGAGTAGAGATTCATGGCATGATCTACCGTTACCCAAAACAACTCACCATATAGATTTACTCACCATATAGATTTACTCACCATATAGATTTACTCACCATATAGATTTACTCACCATATAGATTTACTCACCATACATATAGATTTACTCACCATATAGATTTACTCACCATATAGATTTACTCATATAGATTTACTCACCATATAGATTTACTCACCATATAGATTTACTCACCATATAGATTTACTCACCATATGGATTTACTCACCATATAGATTTACTCACCGTATAGATTTACTCACCGTATAGATTTACTCACCATATAGATTTACTCACCGTATGGATTTACTCACCGTATTGATTTACTCACCGTATAGATTTACTCACCATATAGATTTACTCACCGTATAGATTTACTCACCGTATTACTCACCATATATATTTACTCACCATATAGATTTCCGACTGGAATTCTTATCGTGGGCATGATGGAGTTATCCTCCTGAAATAAATAAACCATACATTACACCGTGAGCTCATAAAATTACATTGTTCGGAAAACTTTGTCGTCTGCTCAAACGAAACACACATTACTACAACCCCGTGGAGGTTTAGTTTAAACAAAACACTCATTACTACGGCCCGCTGAGGTTTAAACTAAGTTTTGGGTCGCAAACAAAAACAGTATTTTGCACGGCATGGAACAGAAAAGAGCTGTGTTGTGGTATATAAATAAAGAGCATTTGTTTAACTTCTGTGTTCAAAAAATTGAAAACAGCTGGAAATAAGAACACTCTGGAACAGACAAAGATCCCGCTCGCGGGTTTGGACAGACGAGAACACGTTCTTTGTGTGTTCCTGGTCTGTCTCGGTTTTCGAGTGCCCACACCGGGTTCACGACCTGATGGTCTGCGGTAACGTTCGCGAATAGCCAGAAGAACACGGATAAGAATACAACAAATAAATCATCATGTCACAATGAAGAGCGTCATGTGTGAGTCTATTCTGGATATGGTTAGCATAAAGAGCGTTAATCTCACTATATAATGTGCAAAAATAGTGAGAAAAAAATGAAAAATTCCTGGTGCATGGGTGAAAGGGGGTGGGGGTGGGGTCAGCCAAAATATTACGTACACATCACATGCATGCAGGGATGAAAATACAAATTCCGCCCAACCATGCAGTTACCCATATATTTTTTGTTTCATTGTTTTTATTATAAAAATAATTGAAACATCACCAGGGAAAATTGGGTTTTCGGCTCTCCGAACCACCTACCCACCCCAGTCCTGTATATGGACATTTTCGTCACACACCCCCCCCCCCCCCCATACACCGCCCCTGGAAAAATTGCTGTAAATTTTGCAAGTTTTAAAGACCATATAAAGCTGCTATAGATAGGTATGTCTGTATTAATCGATATAACTTATCCCCTTTCCGGCCATCTAGCTGTCATGATCTGGAATTCTGGATAAACAAACGAGTCACGCCCGCCTATCTATTTGCACATGTGGTTATTGGTGATTTCCAGACCACTTTGTAGTTGTAGATCGATACATAATTTATTGACAATTTACACCCACTTGGGGCAGATGCCATGCACTCTTAGAACAAATGTGTATAAATACTACACAAAATGTGTTACATTTGATCTTAAACAAAATTGTGTAGAAATTACACATGACATATAATTATTAAATATGTCGGTGGAATATCATCAACGTTGAATATGATTGAATATGTGAGTGTATCATAGTTATTAGATGAAATGTGTTCTATTGGAGACACAGAACTCGTAAAGGCTACCACATAACAGACAATTGGCAGCAGCTTTAAACTTTGTTATACACTATGTTTGTGTAAAAACTGAACAACACATAATTGTGTAGCACAAAGTTTTAAAGCAGCTGCCAATTTTTGATTATGGCAGCTTTTACGAGGTTTATGTCTCAAATAGAACATATCTCATATATTAAATATAATATACTCACATATTCACTCATATTCAATGTTGAGAAAATTCCACCGACACTTTATGTCATGTTGCATTTCTACACAATTTTGTTTAAGATCAAATGTAACACATATTGTGTAGTATTTATACACATTTATTCTAAGAGTGTGCATGTAATAACATTTAATATGCAATTAACAGCAATGCTTATCAAATATGTAGACATATAATGAGTAATACATGCAAGTAATTTCTTTATTCTATCTCTTCGTTGAATTTCTAGACATGTTACAGATATTTTGTAGTGCAAACATCTTTGTTTTCGTTTTTCATAAGAAATATGAATTTATCGTTCTCATTCGTATATTTAAATTCGAGTATTTGGGCTAATATGCCGATGTCAAATATTTCGCGCGTTCCACTATTTTTCACCCATTGCATAGCAATATGTTTTTCCGTCCCAATTTGATTATTATCACAATATCTATTACATACATAGTCTTTTCTCGTGTGCTAGTTTGGGTTGTCAATGTCTTCCATTTTCAACTTCAAGACAATGATTACTCACTCTGAGTCTACTAAACGCTATCATACTTTCAAAATTCTTTAAATTCACACGATTTGTTCCCTGTGTATATATAATTTGCGACGACGACGAAAAGTCAGTCATGAACTAATAATTAGTTCATGACTGACTTTTCGTCGTCGTCGCAACTGTCCCTCTTGAAATTTGATATATCCTCTGTTTGCATCAACTCACTTGTTTTCCTCAGTATATAGTCGGGTATATATGTTCAAATTGATAACCTCATTAACTTGTTCAAATAAAAAAGTTTTTCAGACCAACGTTGATCAATTGATATATGCTATAGTCGTGAGTCGTGGTATATATAGTGGTCCTGCATGTATCATGGCAGCTTCTCGTAGTAATTTATTTTATTCAGATCTCTTTAGTTTAAACATGTACGGACGTGCGTTTATAACTGCATCATATATCGACATGGCACCGGAATTCTCATATTAGTCGGATTCCTTATGTCGAAAAAAATGGTCGCGCGTTTTCAGAATGTTAAAAGCGATATGAGAACAGTTTCTATACCACCAGTGTGTCTATTTTCAGAATCTACCTGTTTCCAGCTTGATATTTTAGTGGAAACAGGTTTTTGTGAGGCTTTTGTTTGTGTACCCCTCTATTTTTTTCCCGTCCACCTGGTAATAAAAACATGCTATTACGCATAGCCAGTTCGGTAAGTGGCTTTCTTTGTTCTTATAAATCGTAAAACATGGAGAGATCTTGCCATAATTACTTAATTACATATCTTAATGTGGAATTTTATCATAAAATCATCAGATGAATTGTATTTATGACTGCATTTTCAATTTTCTTTCCCAAATATTAAGGTATTGTATATTCTTAAAATCAGCTAGATCACATATAGACGAACATGAACAATCTACAAGGATATCTTGATCATATGCCACAAACAAAACTTCGATACATCGAATTTTGGTAAAGATATCGCAGAAAAGCTAACCCTACCCCACCCTCACTGATTTCACAAGTCAGATTCCTTTGGTCAAAAACAACGGTCGCGCAATTTCGGATTGTCTAAAATGACATGCGAACGGTTTATTTATCAATAGCGTGTCTACTTTCAGAGTTGACCTGTGTCCAGATGAAATTTTATTGAAAACAAGTTTTTTTGGACTGTTTTAAGAATTTAAAGAGCGTTTGCTTATTATACAAATATTAATCCTCATAACTAACCTTCTGGTGGATGTGCGAGTTGAAATTAACAAAAGTATCAAATATGGCGGTCTACTTTCAGAGTCTACTTGTTTCCAGTCTGACAATTTAGTGGAAACAAATTGTTTGGACGGTTTTAAAAATTTAAAGAGCGTTTACTGATTATACAGGTATTAACTTACACGATTAGCCTTTTCATGAATTGTGCGAGTTGATATTATGCACATATGTCAAGTATGTCAAGTCCACCATCATGGCATCAGCCACGGCGATTTGAGATAAAGGGTGTTGTAGGGTGGCCCGTAAAACAAATTAAGTAATCACCCCTTTCACCAACCCGATCCAAAGTTGCCGCCGTCCTGGGGGTGGGTCTCATAGGGCACCCACGACATTCAGTATATCTTGGGGCCACCCTACATCACCAATTCTACCACATCAAACGGTTAATGGGCCGAGAAATTGTATAGGTGCCATATTTGAACCCATCTGGGCGGCAATTTTGGATCGGAGATGGATAAGCCGGTGAATATTTAGTTTGTCTCATCAGGGGGTCTGTATTCTACCTAATATTGGGGGGGGGCTATTGCATTGTACCATAATTATATGGACCCCAATGATCATTTATCATTTTCGCTCGATTGGGCTGAAGGTGTGAAAATTTAGCTTGCTTTGCTAGCCACCGTACAACACCCTTTATTTGATCTATATCGGTCAAGTGACCAAGAAATAATGTGTACCCTATTTGACCCCTTCTGAGCGGCGACCATTTTGGATCGGGTGTGGTTGAAAGGGGTGAATATTTATAAGTTTGTTTTGGGCCCACCCTACAAAACCCCTTATTTGACTTAATTCGGCCAATATATATGCCGAGTGAAATGCCATTCCCATTCGATCCCTTGTGGTAAAAACTAATGAATATTCAGTTTTTCTTGGAGCCACCTGACCCGTGTTTCCCCGTTCTCTCTGGGCTAGTTTATATCGGACGTTCATATCCCCATAGAGCCCGGGTCCCACGCCATAAGGGGTTTATAGTAGCTTCTCTGCGATCGTACAAATTGTTTCTAAAACATCATCAAGTGTAACCATACCGTAGCAGGGTGGCAGTAAGACAGTCTAGCCTGACTATGCCACCCCCTTCAATATACAATACAATATTTGTCAAATGTATTATGTATTAATATGTGTATATTGAAATAAAATATCCCATCCTATCCTATCCCACCGTAAAGGTATCTGGATATATGCAAAGGTCAATCAGTTATAATTCGCCACGAATTAGTATTTCGTTGCCACGAATTAGTAATTTAGTGGCCACGAATTAGTATTTCGTGGCCACGAAATAAAAAGAACAATTTCCCATGTCCTAAACCAGCCACCGTAGCTTATGCATCATTCTGTTTGGTATTAAATTTGGAGAAACCCGACCAGCATCAATGTAACAACTATACAACAACTCATCTATGCCAACGATGTGTTTAGCCATACATGTGGATAGGGTGCACAGTATTCTTTAAAAATGTTAAACAATGTTATCATGTCCTTATGTATTGCTAAATATTGCTGGGCATATATAGATGGTTGTTCTATAATTCCTGGTCGGGTTGATCAAAATTGGGAGTTTAAATTATGTTCATCTGATGATAAAGAAAATACTTTCTCCGTCCACTCGATACATCCCCCGGCATACATGTTTCACATACTAAATTAACACCTTAGTCAACATAACAAATCACTCCCTCAAGTCCTTTGCCACAAGAATAAAAATACATTGTCAGTATAAATAGGCAAGACATCTCTGGACACTTTCTAAGAGATAATTTATTTATAAGAAGATATATGTGTGCAATATGTGCTTGGTCTTATATATAGTACAACACAGTAAGATGCAAGTGACACAGTGCGGGACAATACTGTGTCGAAGAACATATTTGAGGGGACCCTTCCATCGTCCTTCATATTGTATCATGACTCCATCCGTTGTGAACAAACCATCGACTTAGGCTTAATGGATCGTTCTCCCCCAATAATATACTTGGCTTTGAACCGATCAACATTCTGGGCCGTGGCATTTTCCCGTAAATTAAATAGTGTCTATAGTCGGATGGTATTGGTTATGTTGAAATGGTGACACAGATATGAAACTGTACACGTTAGTGCCCCATGGGCCATTGATCATTATAAGATCGAGAAACTTAGTCTAGGAAATTACCGGGAATTCACTAGAAATTGCAATTGTAACAGATAGGGTCGTAATTCAACGTTTGCGTCAGTATAAATAGGCAAGACGCAAACGTTGAATTACGTTCAGTATAAATAGGCACCGTTTCCGATGCAGTTAACACCCAAATGTGAAATTTGAGATATACCTGGCCGTCAAAGTGAACCATATGTCTTATTTAAGGTTAGCAACGGTTGCTAATCATTCATTGGTATTGCCATAATTTAGTCAGTGTCTAATCACATGGTGCTGCATGGTTTTGTTCAAAGTTGGGCACATGTATATATGTCTTTTAACTGTGCAGCCATGTTCTGCATAGGCCACTTATCATTATAAGATCGGGAGACTTTGTCACCGATCCCGATAGCTCCTTAGTAACGGTTATTAAGAACCTACTGGGAATTTGCAGGAAATGCAACTATGGTTGATATCTATTTTACTCAATAAGCTCTACTTTAGTGGAAATTCGAATTTACTTGATTTTCACAGCTATACACGAAGCGTGGAAATTTACTGTGGTCAGAATATTGATGGTGAATGTTGGGTTTCAGTCGCTGTACTGAAGTTGGCCCAAATGTAACTGACGTGGGAAGTATGAAAGCAAAGCCTATACCGCTATAGCAAAGATCTCATCTGCACCGAAATGTCCATTTATCAGTAGCACAAATCCTGCGAAAACACAGATTTTCTCAGTGCATGTGGGATAGACTCCGATGACAACGATTGAGTTAATGACAACTACAATCTATATACCTGTGTATTTGTGACACTACATCCCGTTATGATCAACGATGCGGTTTTAAAAACTAGTCAGTGGACAACAAGACATACAAGTATCAAATAAAACAATAATATAATGCCTGCACCTAGTACAAACGCTATCGCATGCCAAATGGGGTGGGATGCTGAAAAATCGCAAGCCAATTTGCGCGCGATTTAGTTTGCCGTGTCCCGCGTGACTCAGCATCGCATGCGAATATGTTTCGATTGTAAAATTCAAAGAAATGTAACTCTAACATACCCGTTATTTAGTAAAAAATCATACCAAAAGAATGACACCACAAAGAGACACGTTTCAAAAACACTATAGGAAAAATCACTTTTAGGGTGGGTGGGCTTGGGGGAGGCGGACGGCACTGTCTAAGACCTGTTGGGAAACACAAAATTCAAACTGTTATTCAAACGTCACCCCTTTTTCAAATTGATATCGAGGCAGTCAGGTCGCGCCAGCGACCGCTGCCGCGGGGGCCTGATGGCTCATAAAAACAACTCTATATATAAGCGCCCGCGGCTACCACTTTATAGCATCAAGGGTAGACTGAGCAAATCGAGACGGGATGCTGGTCCCGCCAAACTCTCCAGACGGCATCGACATATCAAAACGCATGCGATTCTCGCCTATCGTATCCGTATTTGGACGAGATTGTAAGACCATAGCCTGAATCACATCGTGAACAGTCTTGTTGTGAATATTTTCGTTTGATTCAACAGACTGCATATTATCAAAATTACAAAACCATTCGACACTTACTTTTGCTGTATCTTGAGGCATAACTATATCATGTATTAATTGCATCTATTAAATCACGGATAGTTACAGTGGGTCAAACACGAGTGTTAGTCTACATATATATTTGCGCACGATTGCCAATAAGTGATATTACAATCAACGTTTGAGCATAACACGAAATTCTCCATAGGGTTAAGTGTTAAATTTTGCTCGCAACTGTACCCAGCAAGAATCATCTGATCACATCCATTCTTTTAAAAACTACGTCTGTGTTTCATACTTAGTATTCTTTAGAAATATCAGTACGCGCATATCATAATACGCAAAATGGCGCCATTTATCCAAAGTACTATATTCTCCATAGGACTCAGTGTTAAATTTTGATCACAACTGTAGCCAACAAGAATGAACCGATCACATCAAAATTTTCAAAAATACATGTAACAGTCATATCTAGTAGTTTGGAGAAGTTTCAAATCACACCGATCACCATATGCCAGATGGCACCATCTATCGTTTTCTATAAATACGAAACGCTCTCTAAATTATGTTGACCCCGATTTAGACCGACCCGCCAAAATTCGAGAATGGAAACAAGTGCATCCTGAAAACACACCTACTAGGCATACATAATCCGTTTTCAGATCGATTTTAACAAACCAAAAATGCAAAATGACATAAGGAATCCGACTATATGGTGCAGTTATGCAACCTATCAAATTCTCAGTAATAAAGGATACTGTATTTTAGAGGGCTGAACATATCGATCATTATAATGGGCAGTGAACCCTTTCCAAAAGCTCAAATCTCGCCAACCGATGGATTTAATCATATGCATACTTACTTCTTGCACACACGAATAAAATCTCCATAGCATTTACTGTTGAGAATATATAATTTATTTCGAATTCATATAACTCCGTGGAAATTAAATCGTTAAACTGTCCACAGGAAGATACCGTACCGGTGCACTTAATAAAAATGATCTCCGAGAATGATAAATTTACAAGTCTGGTTGTGTATTCAGTGGGTGGTTTGTCTGTTGAGAGTTGACACACGGGAAAGGTCGGAGATAGTATAGCTTTATGGTATATTATAACACGCCGTCACACATAGTTAAGTGTCAATAAATCTGCCAACAAGACAACAAAACATGGATCAAAATGGTGATTGTTTGTAAACATTGAGGGTAAATTTGCCTTTTATATTGTATGTTCGGGGCCATTTATTGGTTTAATGTGCACTTGAACATTTCTGCATGAGCACAAAGAACTGCAATGAGTTTATGAATGGTTCAAAGAGACGAAAAAAGTTCCGATATCAATTGCAGCCCTATGACATAACCAAATCTCTCCGCCATTATTTGTCTTGTCCGATGAAAAACGTGGTTGTGCGATTATTGTGAACACATTTCTGTTTTAGACGAAGATCCAACGAGATAAAAATCAATTTGTATGCACTGCAACTGTCATAATTAACCAAGTATATATTATAAGGGATCGAGGTTGGGCTATATCACGAGTCGTATCCGATGGGAGGAACAGGTTGTTGCGGGCACGTTAAAATATCCTGGGTCGTGACGATGGGAGGAACAGGTTGTTGCGGGCACGTTAAAATATTCTGGGTCGTGACGATGGGTTCTAGTGCTGATATATATATATATATTTGGTTTGAGGGTATATAATACAAATTCTGTGAATTCAAGTTAGTAATCAGGCCCCATCTTCACTGGAAGAATGTACAAGTCAACTAAGATTGCAGAAAACTCCAACCGCAATGCTAATATCATTTATGAGAATACAATTAACTTCTGAACTACAAATGTTAAGTTTTAGTCATTTATTCGGGACGAATTAATGACCGATAACACGCGACAACGAGATTGACTGCATATAATTCTTTTATAAAATGACACTGTAGCCAGTGGTGGTCGAAAAAAAGGTCTAAACACGCGGGCGCTTTTTTATTTTGACCTATCTTGGCACCCACGTACACCCCCTATTTCCCGCGGTCATTTTGCAGGGACCCACCCCCCCCTTATTCGAACCTTTGTAACAATAATAACTTAAAACCACATGGCGGTTGCGCTCCAAAATACACATAATATTATTCGCTTTTGTATTGTACTCAGAGACGTGGCGACAGGGGGGGGGGGTTTGGGGGTGTCTCACCCCCCCTCAACTTTGGTCAAAATGTTCAACAGTTGGAAATTTCATACCTGCCAAAACATTAGTTGGAAATTTCACACCAACAATATGTTGAAAATGTTCTTGTAGTTTGATTTTCAAACAATTTATTGGGGGGAATTAATTGTTTTTGGACCAATATTTGCATATTTTCCTATTTTTTATAAAAATTTTGGAATGAAATTGTCATCAGTTGGAAATTTTCCAACCTTAGGGGGGTGTGACAGGTTGGACATTTCCAACACTTGGAAAGCTTGTGTCCTGGTCCCTCCCCCGTGGCCAGTCAAAAACTGCTAGTTAATTTAAAAAAACAATATTGTCATACATTTGGTCAGCATTGTCATTGGAATTGTCAATTGGAAATTTTCCAACCTATATAAGTGAGGATGTCAGGTTTGAAATTTCCAACTCTAGGAAGGCTTGATGCTAGTCTAGATGGTAGGATTTTGCGATTTTCTTGTTCAGATTTCAAAATGTTCGCACACCGGGCCGAACAATGGTCGGCCCGGTGTGTTATTGTCCCCGTGGCCAATACAAAACTGCTAATTAGTTTAACAAACAAAACAATATTTTACTACATTTGGTCAAACTTGTGGACTGAAATGATCATCAGTTGGAGAATTTGCCAACCTGAGGAGGAGTATTAGGTTTGAAATTTCCAACACCATAGGACAACTTCAGTTGAGGCCA
The DNA here is from genome assembly GCA_032622095.1 of Siphonodentalium dalli. Lineage (NCBI taxonomy): Eukaryota > Metazoa > Mollusca > Scaphopoda > Gadilida > Siphonodentaliidae > Siphonodentalium > Siphonodentalium dalli. The sequence goes on from CP136063.1 coordinate 288,943,215, forward strand.
GACTAGATGCTATAGGATTTGCGATTTTCTTGTATAGTTTTCAAAATTTTCTCACACCAGGCGGAACAACCATGGTCAGCCCGGTATGTCCTGGTCTCTTGCCCGTAGCCGTGTGCATTTGTCTTGAGTTAGACCACTAGATGTTAGGATTTATGCAATTTTTCAGGTTAAAATATCTGAATGTTCTCATACCGGGAATTTAGAACCATGGTTTATGAATATATCCTGGAGACCCTCTAGCCACGTCCCTGAAATTTGTACTCAGTATCGAAATAGGTCGATAAATATTTTAACTACATTTCTACGAGCCTTTTGTAACGCAAAAAGGCCCATTGAAGTAATGAAAAACACAACTGTGAATACGGTGTTTGGGTCCCAAACACAAAAGAGCCATTTGCGCGACATGGAACAGAAAAGAGCGTTCCGTGCCAGTCTATACCTGATATGGTAGTAATAAAGAGCGTTTATTTGACTTCTGGCGAATAATTGAAAATAGCTGAACAATGGCTGTGACATTGGCAAGTGTTTTTCAGAGCATATGAAGCTGGTATATCCATAGTTCGTTTATTTATCGACCTATCGTATCCGTCGCTCCACATTACGTAGAAAACAAAATTTAGAGGTTCTACTGAGTCATGTCCGTTTAACCCTTCAATGCTACGCATGCCTATTTTCGTTGTTGATACTGTGTAATGCTTCGTTACACAGTTAGTGGTACTTTTGGATGGAATACATAGTCCTATACAAAGCCGACATTGTTTAGATCTGGAAGGATGTTGTATGTTTGAGTGAAGCACAAAATAAGTTATGTTTTAACAATATTAATCCATTCCATTCAGCCACTATACCACCCGTACACTCAGTTTTGGCCACACTGGTATAAAAAAAAAAGAGTGTTGCAATTAACACATCAAACAAATAGATTTTTGCAAAAACAAAAAATGGGGAAGAAAATGGTTGAACATTATTTATACAGTAACGAAGCACACGGATGACATTGAGGCTCCATCTGTTGCTGTATGACATGTGAACCAATCAAAACAAACAGTCTGTTGCTGTATGTGAACCAATTTACCACTGTATTATTAGCAGTTCATTTAGTTGTCTTTTACATTAATTAACCAATTTGATTAAAGGTACTCAATCCGATAAAACTCCTCTCAATTACTATTTCAATGGCTTCGGGGGTAAAAAATATTTGATTCGAGTCGAGGAAGTCACCCATCAAAGCTCAGATTCGTTAGATATCGATTTTAGAAATCTATTATTTTTCATTATCGGGAATACTTTCTGGCCCAGAACTCAGTCAAAATTGCGTTATTATTACCACTTGATTTTAGAGTTACCCATCCTTGTCTGTTTGAACAGTGTTTTGGTGTACACATCTCGAGCACGATACGAAATTGACGGCAATTATTAGTACTCATCTCGAGAACATAACAAATTTCAAAAATCAATATCTAATAACTCTGAGCTTTGTTTGATTGGTTCCTCGACTCGAATCAAATAATTTTTACCCCCAAAGCCAAAGAAATAGTAATATGGGACCCTCTGATCGGATTGTTGTTGTTGGAATCTGTTGAGATGGGAACCCTCTGTTCGGATTGAGTACCTTTAATGGGTATCTGTATATGACCAATTGGAAAGTGGAACAAGTTGGACTTTCATTTACATCATCAACTGTCGCGCTCTGTTGTCTTGTGTTTTCAATTATTACTATTATTGACTAGTTGTGTGCACCAAAATGATGCAGGGGTGTAATTAAATAGACTGATCAATTGGTTCCGATTACATATACGATTATGATAATAATGTACTCAGGTCACAGTGATTGCACATTTCACACTGTTCTTAGTGTCCTTAATTGTCTCACTAAATCGTCAAGTCACGCAAAACACACCCTTTGAGTACAACGCAAAACACACCCTTTGAGTACAATAGAATGAAATGTAGCTGTTTACTAATATACATGAACACAACATTTGATATGAATTTGAGTACATATGTGCGGCCTCTTTCTGTGCATGTTGTGAACATCCCATCAAGTTGATATGATTAAATACATGTAGTCTGATATATATGCCAGGAAATGGCAGGAAATATTTTTTAGTTTCCAGTTTTTATATTGACTAGCTTAAAGACATATTATGTACTTATTCGGGTGCGTGAAACCAGGAAGTTAGTATTCAGGCACTATGCCAACTGGAGGAATATAGCATTCTAGTAACATCGACGAAAATTTCAAACAAATCGATCTTACCACTCCATAGAAAACATCGTCTGAACTACGCGCAATTGTAAATATTTACTTCTCGATTCGGGACGCAACTATCTGCGATAAGCTAACGAAAACGATTTCGCCATCGAGAGTCACTGTATTTAATTAATATATAAGAATGACGGCGTTCGTTGTCAATTTGGATATAAACATTAGTTTGAGCAAGTGTATTCTCCATTTCTATTTGATCACCCAACCGGAGTGTTTCACATCACTTTAATGTGATATGATGTATCTAGTTTTAAAAAAAATTGTGCAAAAAGCTTATTAGGTAGTACCAAATTAGTTTTAATTTATTCTGTTTAATTGATAGTTTATTTCATTATCTTCAGAGATTATGTTTGATTATAATCATCTTGTTAGAACTGGTCAAGCAATTAGTAAGTCACTCAGAGTCACTTGTGAAGTCTTGAATGACATATTTTGTTCGGGTCACAATTTGGAACTGTGGTGAATTTATGCATCTAACAGGGCGGTTCGGTATGGGTTCTGAAGTGATAACTCACTCCAATATAACACTATATATTATATATATAGTACTCTATATACGTCATATACAATATTTATTACCATTTCTGGGTCAAAATTAATGATATATTTTGAAAAAAAGGCACGAAGAAAAAAAAAATTCAGCTTGCGGAAAAAAATGATTTTTGAAAGACTACAAATACCCTTTGCTGTCAATAAAACACAGACAAAACTGAAGGTTGAGTTTTTATATTATTTATTATGCCTTTATTCCTGAAAAATGTCTGAAGCGAAATGGCATATTGCCTTGATGGAGATTGCTACCAATATAGAGTTATCCCTCCTGCTACGATCCGGATGCACCTGAAATTATGTTCTAAAAATAGCCCATAAAACTGTTCCCATAAGGTTTTAAGTACTATACCAGATCACGTGACTATACCAGAACAAACTCGAAATAAAATCAATATTAATTGATCGAATCGTTTCCAGACAGGTGTATGCGATTCATATTAATTATTTTATATCCGGAATCGATGTAATACTTGTTAGAAATAGATAGATAGACCATCTTTAAGTGTATATATATTTGTTTTGGTCCACTAGTTGAATATCATTCCTACTTCCGATAAAATGTTAGACTCACAAAGCACCAGTTGACAATATCAGGCTGAAAATATGTTAATATTCTTCTGCCATTCGATTTTGATATTCCATTGACACAAAATATTGGTAAAATAGCTTGGCTTCAGACAAAATAGTTTCAGAAATATTGTTTTGAAACTTCACTTAAACCCCCAGATTACATTATATAAAATATATGCCATATTATATACCATTTGAAAGAGGAAGTTCCAAAACATTGTATTATCAACTTATCCGGTGTTAAACTGTGGACATGTTGTTTTTGTTGAGTTGCCAATGCGTCTTGTCATCAAGATTGAAGTACAAAAAATCAGTATTATTTTCAATGCAGGTGGAATAACTATATATATTTAAGATAGAGTTCTTCCCCTTTCATTGAAAAAGTTTGATTTCTGTTGCATTCTGGATGCCAGAGGGGGCAAGTCTTCAGCAGTTTTCTATTTATCTGTGGGCATCTTCTGAGACACAGATGTTTCAAATAGTGATGAATTATAGTATTTTAATCATATTTTATGGCATAGATTGTCATTAAAACCGTATATCAAGTCACTATAAAAAAGTAATCGGAGACTCGAAAATTAAGTGGGCCTTTAATTAGAGTATCTGTATATGTATCTGTATATGTAGATATTTCAGTGCAGGAACCAATTATGGTTATAAACGCACTGGTCCAGTCCACATGTCCCTGGTCCAGTCCACAGGTCCCTGGTCCAGTTGGGGAAGGGACGCTGTGGTGCGCCGACATCTACACAAATAGTGAAGCGAGTTGCTAGGACTTGATTCATGTACACAAAACCTCATTAATATCATTTCCCGATTAAGTTCCTACAGAGAAGTGGCTTCTATGGTTGAACCCCCAAATGTGCTTCCTCACCGGACAGGCCATTATAGAACATCCACAAAGGAAAGAAGAGTGGCCAATTATAAATGTGCTAATTACCACCAGAAAATCCATATACGTCTTCGCCAAGAAATAAATTCACGAGTATCTGCCATGGGTTAATACGTCAATATGTCTTCGTATGGTGTTGGCATCGCTACCATAACACGCTAGAGATGTTTAGGGTACGTTCACACACTGGCAAGTTTGCACGTTATGATTTTCAGGAATTTCGTCGTAAAAAACGACATGGTGCCAGAATTCGTGTGAACTAAAATCTCTGTAGTTCCACCTGTAGCGATGCTACCGGAATTTACTTGTACACAGCATGCAATTATCTCACAAGAATTAATCATGCAAGTATTGAAGGAAAATGCCAGTATATATAGTGCCCGTTAGTATATAGTGCCCGTTAGTATATAGTGCCCGTTACAGTATATAGTGCCCGTTACAGTATATAGTGCCCGTTACAAGTGGAACTACGGACATTTTACTTCTCTTGTCGTTCTCTTTGGTATAAAGATGCATGTTATATGCACGTTTCGGTTCATATTGTGGTTTTCTATGACGAAATTCCTGCATGCAAAACATACCGTGCAAACTTGCCAGCGTATGGAAGTACCCTCAAATTGAAAACTTCTCAGTCTTCTCCCGTCAAGAAATAACAGACGTTACTATTCGTCACGTTGTGGTGGGAGATTGTGACCAATCGTAGAACACGTCTAGTCTGTTGATAAACTCTAAAACATCGAATGCGAGTGTTATGCACGATTATAATGCCCTTATTAGTGGAGGGCCTAACTGCACGAAAATGGTCAAATCGTTCACTTTGTGATAGAAGCACCAAATTTGTTACAGATGTCGCCTAGTATGTTGGCAACTACACCCTAGCCAGTTCCACCTTTCTGATGAGTGGAACTGGTAAAAATCTGGAATGGAACCGGATCGGGTTGCCGAATTTCGCGTTATTAACCTATCTCTAGTCAAGTTATACGCGGATTGTAGAAATTTCTTTTGCGCTATGGCATTGGAATTTATTTCCTGCTGTTCCTCATATATTTTCCCATTTATTGACGCTAATTTTGTTAGGCAACGTCCAAGATGGCCGCCAAAATGGCCGCCGAAATTGAAAAAAATGGTATTTTTTCTTTAAATCTTTATTTCTTTCGCAATTTGACCAGAATTCACTACGGTTATTCGACAATTTGTCACCATTATATTGAGAGTAGTCACTTGGCATCACCTTGGAGCTATTTCGGTACGCTGGGGTCACCATTGCATCGCGCACTTGATGTTGAAAAAATGGTCATTCAAAATTTGATTTTACAGAACGCGGTATAACATGTCACACACAAATCACCATTGGGATTATAGTCATATTTCATCAAGAAATTGGAAGGACTGTGCAATGTAAGTGATGCATTCTATTGCTTATGGATATTCCAACTCAATGGTACCAAAATTGTCAAAATGGCGGCCAAAATATGAAAAATTGTAAATATTGCACCAGCGTGCCGTGCAACAGCCTATAAGTTGTGGTGGATCAACAAAATTGACTATTCTGTCTTATATATATTGAATACTAACATATTTTAACCACTGAAATTACCAGAATTATTGGACTTTTTTTATCACAAACTTAGCATCAAAATCGGCAAAAAATAACTTTTCAGGTTTGCACCATTTTTTCAAGTAAAATGGAACTATCTTTGGTATCAAACGTGCTTTGTATTATTGATCTATCTTATATGTGTGACACTGAGTTGTTTTAGACAAAATTACTCAAGATGGCTTGCAAAATGGCAACCAAATTTGGTAAAAAGTTGATTTGTCACATTTTTTCCGAACATTATTCTAAGCTGTTCCGAAAAGGTTGATAATGACTCACTTGGTTATTAAACATGCTACTTAATCAACTGACAACTAAATGTTATATTCTGGTTGTCCCAGTACATTATGAGGCATGACAAATCATTTTAAGGGATGCGGTGTGGATTTTTGCCGAAAACTTCTTTTGGGATTCTGTCTGTGTTTTTGAACAGAAATGGGCAGAACGTTGAAACGGAACTGAGATGGATCATATTATGTGGCTACTCTGGCCCATTAGCATCAAACTTTATTAACTTATGAAAACCGTTTCCTTCGTATTGCATATTAATGCCATTAAGGTGGAGAACACTCTGATATGATCTCTCTATCATATAGCGATAGGGAATCGATAGTCACCCAAAGGTACACCAGTGCGACTCACACATTACCATGCAGTCACTCCATATATACATGGATACCACATACATGAACATATGTCACTCGCTTTATACACATACACCTCACCCACTACTATAGAGCCACACATGGGTATGCCCATACACCCAACACAAGGCCATATAGCCGTCAGTAAACATGCAGCACACCAGATATACTCATACACCCTCACCCATGACCATATAGTCACGACCTGTATACATATTCACTACATTCATGAACATACAGTAACATCTTGTATACCTATCCACCTCACCATTGGTCATACAGTAGCTCCATGTATATTTATATATTTGCCATATGGGCACTCAAGATACACCCCAACGATGACAATATAGTCACTCCCGGTATACATTTTCGCCACATTCATGATCATACATCACTTCTTGTATACATATTTGCCTCACCAGTGGTCATAAAGTCACTCCCTGTATATATATTTGCGACACCCATTGCCATATATCAACTCAAGATATACATATGCACCCAACCCAAAACCATAGAGTCACCACATGTATATATAGTATACATATAACCCTCACCAATGGCGTTACAGTCCTTATAGATATACCAATGTCCCGCATCGCGCTCACGGCCATTCATACACCCCAAACGTGCATATACACCCCACCATGACAATTCAGTCTCTCGCTGTATACCATAAACCACACTCGTGATCATACAGTCAATCCTTGAATACCAATTCACCCACCATTAATTTTGCCACACTGGCACTCCCTATATACATATTGGCCACATCATGGCCATATAGCCACTCAAGGTACACAAGGGTTCGCGACTTGCGAGCAATGAGTCGAAACGTAATGTGACATTTGCTTAGAATGGCACACAGTCAGCGATCTGCAACTGATGATGATATTATCCAAACATTTTGGCATCTTTACAACTCATTGGGAGTAATTTCCAAAAATGTCTAAAATCTACTTTTGGAATAAAATAAAATCTTGTTTTTGTGGGGTACGTTCTAAAACTATTTTCAAAATTCCATTAAACCGCTTCAGGGACCCACCAGCTTCCACCTCAACATTCATGTCATTAGAACGGGGATCAATTTGTCTTCGAGAATTGGGACCTTGGTCATCATATATTTTGCCTCGCATAGTCTGTAATATTCCTAGCAGACATCCTCCCCTTTCTTTTGACATCCATACGTTTGTAATATGCCTAGCAGACATCCTCCCCTTTGTTTTGACATCCACCTTCATTGTGTTGGGAATTACATGACGGATAGGATGTAAGCCATTATTTCTTTCACTATACTTATGTTGACAAAACGAAAAGTCCTTATGGTCCGTCAGCCAGTGCTCCCTTCTGACTTGTTATTGTCATTCAGGAGGGCTAGGTGTGATTTTCGTTGATCCGGACAGATGTGTGACCTTGTCAGACACCCACTTACATGTATTTGTTAGCCTATACTTACCTGTATTGGTTGGTTGTTTGTATTGCTTAACCCATTACCATAGTCACTCCAGGTGTATACCTCATTAATTACCATACAATCCTTCTTTTATACATATACCCCGCACACGGCCATTCGTACACCCCAGACTTGCAAATACAGCTCAACCATGACAATTCAGCCACACGCTGTGTTCTTACACACCCATCCATGAGCATTCAGCTATTCACTGTATACCGGTACACACACCAATGACAATACGGCCACAACAGATAAACATATACATCCCACCATGGCCATGATGTTACTATCTATGTACACAAGCACGACGATGACAATCAAACTGTACTCAAGGTATGCATATACACTTCAACAACATTGACCGTGCAGTCATTCCATGTACACATATATACATTGCCCATAACCATACAACCACTCCCTATTTATCCATACAACCAATCCGTTACCATACAGCCAACGCGTGTATGCATATACACCCACCCATGACAATACAGCCACCCAATGTACACATGTACATCACACCCATGATCACACAGTCACTCCATATATAGATACACAACACACAGATGGACAATGTAGCTAATCTCGCTATACACATACACCACCAGACAGCCACTCCATGTATGCATGTTCACCTCACACATGACCATAAGTTACTCCATATATACATATGCATCTCAACGTGGACACCCCATACACGACAATATAGCCACACATTGAATAACTATTCACATCATTCATGAATACAATAACTCCCCGTATAAATACTCACCTCACCTATTGCCATACAGTCAACAGACATACACACTGTATTAAGTTGATCAACGTTGATTATAATGGGCCATATTAGCCACATACTATGATCTCTCTCAGTTCCGTTTCAACGTTCTTGCCATTTCAGTTCAAAAAACATGGACAGAATCCCAAAAGAAGTTTTCGGCAAACTCCATACTGCTTCCCTTGAAATGAACTCTTCGTGCCTCTTAAGGTACTGGGACAACCAGAATAGAACATTTAGTTGACTAAGTAGCATGTTTAATAACCAAGTGAGTCACAATCTGCTACCTTTTCGGAACAGCAGAGAATAATGTTCGGAGTATATGTGACAAATCAACATTGTACCAAATGTGGTTGCCATTTTGAAAGCATCTTAATCCATATTGTCTAAAACACCTGTACTGAGTGTGACACAGTTAGCACATATCAAAACAATAAACACCTTTGATACCAAAGATAGAGTTCCATTTTACTTTTAAAAAATGGTTCAAACCAATAAAACCTGAACAGTGATGTTTTGCTTATTTTGATGTTAAGTTTGTGACATACAAATTCTAGTGATTTCAGTGGTTAAAATAGTAACAATTAACCAGTATGCATCAGCAATGTTAGCATTCAATGTATATAAGACAGAATAGTCAATTGCGTGCGTCAACCACAACTTGTAAGCAGTTGCATGGTACGATGGGACAACATTTACCATTTTACATATATTGGTCGCCATTTTGGCAGCCATTTTGAGCCAAAGTGGCAATTTTGGTACATTTGAGTTGAAATATCCATAAAAAATAGAAAGCATCACTTACATTGCACAGTTCTTCCAATTTCTTGATGAAATATGACTAGAATCCTAATGGTGATATTTTGTGATATGTTATACCGCGTTCTGTAAAATCGAATTTTTGAGTGTTCGGAAGGGGTTGGGACCACATGAATGGCATATTTCATTGCTTCGAAGGTCAGTTAACATACTAAATACAAAATAAAGTCAAAATTCTCAACCAGTTCCAAACAGCAGAAACTTATCTTAAAGATACTAGTAAAAAAGTACAAAAAAATTCACTTCCGGTCGCCATTTTGGCTGCCATTTTGGACGAGGAATTCCAATTTTGGCACAGAAAGGTGGCGTTATATCTTAGCTTCACAAAAATGAATACATGTGTATATATATAACAAGATTTTCTCACTATATTTGCATCAAACTAAATTATCGGAAATGGCAGCCATCTTGGATGCCATCTTGAATTACAAAAAATGCTCAAAGCGGATTTTAGCGGATTTTGGATATGTTATAGAGGATATATTCCTCTTCAAAATTGTATACAAACAAACTTAGTCCAAATTTCTTCTAGGTCAACCCTTTTATCGACCAGACTATAGCGAGAGCTCATTTCATGTCATCAATAATGTACAGGACGTTTTAACACTGTCTCTTTGTTTAACCTAATTCTAGAAATTACTCGCATACCAGAAAAGACTTTATATGGTAGGCTAAAGATTTACGTCAATAAACAATGCAAAAAAGACCATAATTATGTATTATTTACCCATATTTATTTCAATTTTATTCAAAAATAGTGAAAAAAAATAAATTGAATTTTGGTGGCCATTTTGGGCAGCCATCTTGGATTATTAAAAAAATAATTAGATTCAGAATAAAGCATATTATGTTCACAATGTTCCCACAATTTTTCACCTGTATTCCGATATAAATATAGGTTGTTTCTGAGATTTTAGGCGACTACCATGAAAAACTGTTACTTTAGAAGGTCAAGGTCAAATAAAAGGTCAAGGAGGTCATTAAAAGTTGGAACCCGCTAACTGGGTAATGTACACCACATACAGACAAAACCCTGAAAGTTTCATGCTTCTATCACAAAGTGAACGATTGGTGCAGCTAAGCCCTCCACTATATGTAATTATCGCTATCTTACCAAGGGGGGGCCAGGAAAAAATTTGCATACTCAACGCTGAATTTTTTTTTTTTGCAACACTTTGGATTCCCCCCCCCCCTTTTTGTGCAAAAAAAAAAAGTTTTCCACTCATGGGTTTTGGGACCCTTTCCAGTCACATTTGAATGAAATTGATCAAGCTGTTGCCATTATAGGCAAAAACATCAGGGTGTAGAATGTCCAGTGAAGGTGGCTGATGTTGAGAAACAGAGAATGGTTAAATTAGAATGAACATATATAATAATTATCAGTCATTCGTAATTTGACCATTCTGTGTTTTCAAGCATCATCCAACTTTGGTGTACTTTCGCCACCAGTTAAACTCAAATACTAATAAATAATAACTATGAGCACAAGCAATACACTCATGAGATTAAAAACATTTATCATGAAAAACTCAACACAACCAGCTGACACAACCAGTGAAACAACTTAAAAAAAATATTTTATCTAATTATTTATTCCAGACTTTGCACTGGACTTTGTGTAATGTGCATTTATCCATGAAATGCACTCGTGTTTACTTTATATATTTTTTTAAGTTGCTAGTTAAATTGAAGTTGTAAACACACAACACACCGGAAAATTATATGCTGCCCAGGTTGAGATGGGGTTTTCTAGATAAATGTTTTAAATCTCATATGAGTGTATTGCTTGTGCTGAGACAGTTCAGCTCTTTTTGGTATGCAGTATTTCATAAAGTGTATGTCCTATATATTTCCATTGGAAGTGTGTCCTTATAAGTGTTTTGACTGGTGGTATTAATATAGTTTCCTATGAACGATCCACTCCGATCTTATTGGATTTAATGGAGGCAGATGTAGCAGTGACTTTCTATGAAAAATATATCAGATATATTCATTTTCATTTTATCATCGATGTCGTTCAACTAACATTTATAAATTGAATTTTGAAAAACGTTGAAGCTGATTGAAGAATTATTTAAGTTACTTTAAACTCAGGTGAAGTTTCAATTATCGTTGTGCAAAGTGACTTACAAAATCTTTATCTAATCTGGATTAAGAAATGATTGAGTTTAACAAGAAACTTTGGTTACATTTTCTGGTACAAAATTACCCAAGTATTTCAGACTAGACACTTATCAAACTGTTTATTGCCTGTTTTACAATATGCAGTGTACGTGCTTAGATGGATCATTTTAATATTAACAATAGCTAAATGGTTGTAGAATAGCGTATATAAATAAATAATATCTCATTATTTCACAAGTGAAAGACGGTCATGTTTTACTAAGAAAATGCTATTGAGACTGATAGAGATCCATGTGAATGTCTGTTCATTAATAATTGGGTATGTAACACTGTAGCACTTTTGTCTTTTATAGTATTAGTAACTTTGTGCCAGAAACATGTCTATAGATTAGAGAACAGGCATGTTCTACATTTATTTTACACATTATTTCAGTTTCATATCAGACTTAATTGGAGAGTTGAATTTCAGTTTGATACCACAGATAGTGGTAATGTGATATTTTATTTTACTTACTGAAGTATATGTGGTTTATTTGTCTTTAGAGTTCATTATAATATATTTACATACCAAGTGGTTATCCAACCCAGGTGGGCCAGGGCAGTTAAAGATTTCACGAAGGTTTACTTAGTATTAGAAGGGACCAAATAATCAAAACATTCTGAGGCCAACCTGACCACAGATAACTGTACCTAGTATCTTGTGTGTACACTACAGGTGTTATTTAGACCCGCACCCCTCCCCCCCGGCCTTGTGTCGGAATTTGTTTGCACGACCACCCCCACTGATCTTACTGACAAATAAATAGCTGTTTTATGTTGCACAAATATCGTTTGGAAATAGAGCATAGCTGGCTGCATGTCTACTGGGGTGTACTTTTCTGACACAGGGCAGAACAGAATCTATGCATGGCGGGCGAATTTAGAAGTTTTAATCCTATCTATTTAATTGACTCTCTGGTTATTATTGTTGAATATGTTCTTGTTCTCATGGAAGTATTGTAGTTCACGCGACATATTTCGATTATGCAGACTGGCAGCTATGTGTTTGTATACTTACTTCTTGAGGGAGGAAACCGGATTACAGCAATTAAGATTGACCCACTCCCATGGCGCCTGATGACGATTACTATACGAGCATATACAACACAATCTCTTATTGAAAACGCACACCATGCACTGTCATCATCTCACGACTTCATTTGCCCCCCTCTTGTCTTATAGTTCTCCTTCCTATATATATATATATATATATATATATATATATATATATATATATATATATATATCTCTCTCTCTCGCTCGCTCTCTCTCTCTCTCTCTCTCTCTCTCTCTCTCTCTCTCTCTCTCTCTCTCTCTCTCTCTCTCTCTCTCCCTCTCCCTCTCTCTGCTCTTTCTCTCTACTTTCTCTGCCCCCTACTCTCCCAAAACACTATCTACGTCCTTTTCTTTTTATCCCATGCCTAACTCATATTATGCTAGATATATCCAATTATCCGGAAACCATTATTTCCAACCCTTCCCATCTGAACTATACCCCCCTAATAGAACGTCGTCCAAATTCAACAAACACACATTGATAATATATAACGGAAACGGCGGATTATCATGCCATAATAAATCTAGAATTGGTAGACACCACTCATCGATTTGCCTGTGTTCAATTTTCACTCAATCGCTTCACCAGACATTTCCTGGCGCATTATACTCGCTCGTTGAATAGTTTGCATTACCCATCCCAACATACATGCCATGCATGGCTCATTTGAACCTAAACAGTTGTGTTTATATACACACTATGCATGTATACGTAATTAGTAGCAGTTGCAATATAGGTAGACAAATTTGCAAGATATCGATATACTCTGAAAACACACACCAATGTCATAGACATTGTTCATCTGTTTTCAATCTTTCACTCAGGAGTGAAATAAACGCTCTTTATTCATACCATATCAGGAAGAGACTAACACTGGGCGCTCTTCAATGTATCAAGCTGTGGAGTAAACGAGAGCGTCGCTGGGCATGGCTAAATACATGTTTTATTTTATAAGATTAGATTAATTCTAAGTTGAAAAGAGACGTAACTCGTCTGAACATAATTGGACGATACCCATAATCAATATTTGCCTATATTTCTGGCTAAGAAACACACGTACAAACTTGTGTTCTGATAAAATGATCCAAATTAGATTTATCGATCGGAAACCAAAATGTTATGAAATCGTGTGGATTCTAAGTTGAAAAGGATGGCAATTAATGTAAAATTAAAAAGCCACAGGCAGTACACGCGGACCATTCGCGAGCCCGTGCGACCACTCTTCACCCTTCAACTGCCACCGTAATGGCGATTGATGGGTTAATCACGTGGTCATTAATGAGCGTTTGTATATGAGGCGTCGCTATTAAAGAGCGTTTATCTATTTTATTAAAAATATACGGCATTTGACCGTCTCGGAAACTGGGGATATCGAGACGACATTTCGTACTTCGGGTCAGTTTGTCCGCCCGAGGTGACCTTGACCTTGAAACGGGTACCCACAAATGACCATGGGCGATATCTCGGTCGTCAGAGGTGACATCGATGTGAAATTTGTTATGTATGGTCAACTCGGGACGGCAAATATTTTTGTCCGGTTATTTTGTTCACCCAACATGACTTTGACACGGGTACCCGCAAATGACCTTGGGCGATATTGCGGGCATCAGCTGTGGCAGCGACGTACGGGGTTACCTTGAAAAACAAAAATTAATGGATCGACCAAAGCCATGGGACCAATCCCGCCAGTGGCGGGCTAATCTGTTAGTGGTTTATAAATGGGAACGTGTGGTGAATACTTATTGGATCATAGAAGGGTGGCATTGGGGTGTTATTATTATTTGTTTTATTATTTGTTTATTAACCTCCAGTAAAGAAGAGCACACACAACTTATAATTATTGTGGTACAGGCACTGTGTCGCCTGCACACACAAACTAGACAAATATATATATACAAAAGATATTACACACATGTTACTGTGCAATGGAGATGCAGAAATAGAGTCAAAGAGAACAGAAAGAGAAATAGAGAATGTGAGAGGCAGACACTAAATGTATGAATGTGTTGTTAGGCATAACACAAAGAGTTTCTGTCAACTGTGAGAATATTTTCAAGTCAACACTATTTGTTTGGATTACCATATGTCACACGCATATGGTCACCTGGCCGTGGCTATGGTGTAACTATGAGTATTGTCTCGTGCGTGTGGGCGAGTCAGTCAGACGACGTTATGAATGGTTGTTGGGCCTAACTAGAAGATTTCCTTTATACAGGAATATGGCTGCAAATATTATAATGTCGGGCCAGTTATCCGCGACAGGTCCAGGTGGGTCGAAATTAATTCCACCTAGCAGGAATTCTTGGAGACAATCGTATTGCATAGAGTCCAAGAACACAAAACATTCTATACCAAAACGATCCAAGAGAATTGTCCAAAATTGGTACGAAGAAGATGCATTGGGTAAGCGTTGCATGAATTAGTTATGTGTTCCATCTCATTGTCGAATGAAAGTCCACATAAGCTGCAACTGGAATTGTTTTTGAACAGTGTTCTGTTCAACAGCAGTGCTAAGTGTTTCAGTTGTTTTGATTGGTCAGGTCGAGTGGACAACAACTTCCAGATACTGCAAGTGGCGAGTGGGTCGCTATGAATGGTACGCAACTTTCTAGTATGGTTTTCATTATTAACAGAAGTGTTCCAAAGATCAGCGTAACAAAACTTAACCGCAGAAGTGATTACACGCTTCCATGAAGCTTTTGATGGGAATGTTCCATGCTTGAGAAAATCAGAGAGATTAGCTGATACAGTTCGAGTATGTCCGTCACATCCTTTACAAATCCTGTTATTCGGGTGCTGAACAGTTGGTGTTGGTATAACGTGTACAGGAATATTTTCAATGGAGCCTGGTGTGCAGCAGGTAAATTCACAAGGTCTCCTAGGAATGCAAGTTTGCGTATGTGTATCTGTCTCTGGATAGGTAAGTGACCCATAAGACTGAGTGACATATTTGTGCTAGCTCTGCTGGGGAGAGACTGTATGTGTTTGACACATGTCCGAAATGATTTTTCAATTGTATACTCTGCCTCCCTGTTCGGCGAGTAGAGAAGTTCTGAACCATATAAAGCTTTAGGAAGGACTATACTATATAGGAGTTTTGACATTGTTAGCGGGGTACACATTTGAAGATATTTCTTTCATGCTGTTGAGAAGTAGGTTTTCCTCATAGAATTGGATATCTCATTGGCGCGATTGGACGAGTGATTGAATTTATGTTGAGTAATACCCAGATGACGACATTCTGTTGATTCTGACAGCACCTGATTACATAGGTACCATGTGCGGTTAACACGATCGTGACGGCGTTTTGTCTCGTTGAAAACCATAACAGAGCTTTTGGATATTGAAAAGCAGAATCTCCATCTAACACTGTAGTTATAACATGCTTCTAGTAGTTTATCAAGACCTAGCTTGTGCATGGATATGACACAAATGTCATCAGCCGTTGTTGGGGATGTGCAGTTCACGTTGCCAATGCGCATACCATAACTAGAAGATTCCAGTTCCTTAAGTAAATCGTTTATAAACACCAGGTAGAAAACCGGAGATGTTATGGCTCCTTGTCGATTTCCATGGCATATTTGGAAAGATTCCGACAGCATTCCGTTAAACAAAACTTGACTGAAGCAATGAAGCATGTTTTTAATGACGCGCAGAATTTTGCCTTCAAATCCCATGTGGCTTAGTTTGACCAAAAGACCTTCGTGCCAAACTCTGTCGAACGCCTTTTGAGAGTCCAGGAAACATATGTATGCCTTGGAATCCTGGTCCTGAGCATACTTAATAGCTTCTTGGACTACAAACGAGGTCATGTTACATCCTATTTTCTTCTGGAAACCAAACTGAAGATCGTGTGGAAATGTATTGTTGGGTAAGAAGTCCATGAATCTTGTTAGGAGAATAGCCTCAAATAGTTTATATACAGGAGAGAGTAGCGTTATGGCACGGTAACTATCAGGGCATTGTTTCTGCTTCGGTTCGCCCTTATAGAGGGGAATAACTATACCAGCTTTCATATCAGTTGGTATCCATTCAGATGAGAGTATGCCATTATATAGTGAACAAAGCGCACTCAACAAAGATTCGGGTGCAAACTTGAGATGTTCGTTGACGATGCTATCTACACCACCAGCCTTGTTTCGTTTCAGAAGCCGTACGTGTGCGACAACTGCATACACAGTGATCGCGTTGCACAGACGATCGGAATTGCAACCACCGTATGTTCCTGACAAAAGTTTATCTATATAGTTTATCCAGCACACACTGTTCTACGCCAGGTTCTTTGTGTGCACTGGCGGAATACAGTGATTGGAAATACGTGCTCCATCCTAGTGATTGCGATTTCGCGTCAGTACACATTCCGTCACCGAAGTCTATACCTGGGGATATAGTTCGTGAACACGACCTAGACCTAGTCATACGCCAGAATGTCGTGGAGTCAGTGTTTGCTGCTCTTTCGACGTCGAGAAGGACTTTTCTGTCATGTTCCCGGGCAGCGTGGGGGTGTTAATTTATACTTATTGGATCATAGACGGGTGGCATTGGGGTGTTAATTTATACTTATTGGATCATAGAAGGGTGGCATTGGGGTGTTAATTTATACTTATTGGATCATAGAAGGGTGGTATTGGGGTGTTAATTTATACTTATTGGATCATAGAAGGGTGGCATTGGGGTGTTAATTTATACTTATTGGATCATAGAAGGGTGGCAAAGAGGTGTTAATTTATACTTATTGGATCATAGAAGGGTGGTATTGGGGTGTTAATTTATACTTATTGGATCATAGAAGGGTGGCATTGGGGTGTTAATTTATACTTATTGGATCATAGAAGGGTGGCATTGGGGTGTTAATTTATACTTATTGGATCATAGAAGGGTGGTATTGGGGTGTTAATTTATACTTATTGGATCATAGAAGGGTGGCATTGGGGTGTTAATTTATACTTATTGGATCATAGAAGGGTGGCATTGGGGTGTTAATTTATACTTATTGGATCATAGAAGGGTGGTATTGGGGTGTTAATTTATACTTATTGGACCATATAAGGGTGGCATTGGGGTGTTAATTTATACTTATTGGATCATAGAAGGGTGGCATTGGGATGTTAATTTATACTTATTGGATCATAGAAGGGTGGCATTGGGGTGTTAATTTATACTTATTGGATCATAGAAGGGTGGCATTGGGGTGTTAATTTATACTTATTGGATCATATAAGGGTGACATTGGGGTGTTAATTTATACTTATTGGATCATAGAAGGGTGGCATTGGGGTGTTAATTTATACTTATTGGATCATAGACGGGTGGCATTGGGGTGTTAATTTATACTTATTGGACCATATAAGGGTGGCATTGGGGTGTTAATTTATACTTATTGGATCATAGAAGGGTGGCATTGGGATGTTAATTTATACTTATTGGATCATAGAAGGGTGGCATTGGGATGTTAATTTATACTTATTGGATCATAGAAGGGTGGCATTGGGGTGTTAATTTATACTTATTGGATCATAGAAGGTGGCATTGGGTGTTAATTTATACTTCAGTTAGTGTTACTTCTCCCTGATAACAGTGCACTTCTCAATATACTAACCACACATGAAGAATTCACTTCTCCCAATTTGAAACCTCTATTCTATATATAGGCTGTTCCCTGGATTGAACCCATATCCGAACTTGACCTGAATTTACATTTGGCTGGGAAATACACATTTGGTTCAGATAAAATTATCCAAACTAGAGTTACTGGCAAAAAAAACAGTTTAATGGACGGACGGACATGCGGAACAACGGACGATGAACAAGACAGATTGATTACAGAATACGACATTGTTTTTGAAAGGGCGGCGGATAAAAAGGGGTAATATTTCTCTCGACACTCTGACTTGATTGACTCGTTGTGTATATAAACTATATACATGTATGTCATATAACTATTTTAAATATCTGGTATTTATTGACCCCATTGTGATCCCCAGAAATGGATCGTGATATAACAAATGCGAGGATTTTTTGAGGTTGCAATATTAGGCTTTAAATCGCCAAGTGCACGCCTTTTATTACTTCCTGTACATATATATCTATATTTGCGAATGTCTGTCTGTCTGTCTGTCTGTCTGTCTGTATGTCTGTGTTCTATAGAAATTCACAGGGGACCATCTAGATGATGCCAAAGGGGTCTACTAGGAGTAGCTTTCTACGAGAAAGATAATGGTCGGGGTTAGAATTTTCTAAAGTGACGCCGTTGTTGTCAGAGGCAGAAAGGGGGGGGGCAGAAGAAAAAAATGTCGCCGATTGCCACCAAACTTATATATAATCATCCCCATAATATGAGGAATCTAATGGCGTGGTTTAAATATGGCAAAAGTCGCGCCGTTCGCGTCAGGGGTGCCCGGAAGGGGGGGGGGGCAGATTTTTTTTTCTGTCGCCGATTGCCACGAAACTTACATATAATCATCCCCATGATATGAAGAATCCAACGGTGTGGTTTAAATATGTCAAAAGTGGCGTCGTTTGAGTCAGGGATGAACGGAAGGGGAGAGGGGCACCAAAATTGATCAAACTAATATTAGCGCCGATTTCCACCAAATTAATATATATTCTTCTTCATGATACAAGGAATCTAATTGTGCGATTTAACAACGCCAAATTGTTGTTTTTGGATGAGAGATTGGGAGGGGTGGGCACTAAATTTGATAATAAGTCGCCGATTGCCACCACACTTATACAAAATCATCCCCATGGTATGAGGAGTCTAATGGTGTGGTTTTTATCTGTCAAATGTGGCCTCATTCGAGTCAGGGTTGCATTGAAAGGGACAGGGGCACCAAAATTGATGCACCTTTATTTTAGCGCCAATTTCCACCAAATTGATACACGTTCTTATCCATGATACGAGGAATCTAATCGTGATTTAAAGACGCCATAGTGGTGCTGTTTGGGTGAGAGATGGAGAGGGGAGGGATTGGCACCAAATTTGATAAAAAAAATTGTTTAGTCGCCGATTATCACCAAACTTATAAACAATCATCTCCATGATATCAGGAGTGTAATCGTGTGGTTTAAGGATGTCACAAGTGGGTGTATAGAGATGAGAGGGACACAAATAATTATATCTATATGTTTAGTGCCGATTTCCACCAGATTGATACATATTCTTCTCCGAGATACGAGGAATCTTATCGTGTGGTTTAGATACACCAAAGTGGTGCCCTATGGGTGAGAGATATGGGGACCTTAAATTTGATACGAATTTGTATACTCGCCAATTTTCACCAATTTCATATATATGCATCTCTAATCTCTAATGAGTCTTAGTGTGTGCAGCTTGAGTCCGAAATAGGGACGGGAGGGTCACCAAAACTGATACAAAATATTTTTAGTACCAATTACCATCAAATTCAGACACGTTATCTCAAATGATACAAGAAATAAAATCGTGCTGTCTGTCTGTCTTTCTGTCTGTCTGTGTGCGTTCTATATATAACTTCACGCGGTACAATCGAGATGGCACCAAGGCGTTCTAAGAGGGGTAACTTTGTACAAGGAAGATAATGATGCGGGTTAAAAGTTTCTAAAATGACGCTGTTGGTGGGAGGGGAAATTTAAAAAATATGGTCAAATAGTTTTGTCGCTGATTTCCACCAAACGAATACATAATCACCTTCGAAATATGGCGTTGTTCGAGTCAGGGTTGCATCAACAATTGATTTAATAAACCAAATTCCACCAAATTCATACACGTTTTTCTCTAATGATATACCATGAATTAAATCACATTTGGTGTCGTTTGCGTCACGGATGGCGAGCGGATATGCACTATCATTGATAAGATTGCTATCCGCCGGTATCCACATATAAGTTATATACAGTCACCAGACCATCTCCATATCATTTTAAGTAGTTGGGCGTTCACATTTCACAATCCCGACATATGGTGACCCATATAAGTCACTTGAACAATTATATCTTCTTAACGGTCATATGTATATGGGAATGGCAATCAAGGCATTCACACAATGAGCTAGCAAAAAGAGATAACTAGAAGAAGCATTAAACGTATATTTATCATTCTATTGAAGAGATACATATATTCGTGCAAACTGAGAGACCTCGAACCGTCAGAGGATTGCATATATATAATAACAAAATTTAGTCTGTTCCATTCAATACAGTTTCCACAAAAAGTTACAATTTGTCAAGAGACATGGAAGGCCTGTTCAAAAATAGTGGTCACAGTGTGCAGTCAAATATAGTTTCTTCTGATATACACGAATATGCAGTTAGTAGCACAATACTTTTCAGGATCCTACCAATACTGACATCTGACAAGGGTTTTAGAACAGACTCATCGACTGACATAAACAACTCAAAATCTCGCTTTGTGTCTGGCACATGTAGCTGATATATGTGCGCAGCAACAAATGTTTCGTTTAAACTAAGAATATTTAGCCAATATATAGCACCATGAACAGAGGAGCACCTGGAAATTTCTTTGAAACATCTGTATCTTCATGGAGATATGATAGCCAGGTGTCCTCGAGATATTAGTCCAACCCACTAGATTGATTGATACATCTCAATATGTAAAACCCAATTATCATCTTTTATCGAACTAATGTGTTTATGATGTTCATGTATCATATTATAACGTATAATGTATACGAAGTTGTAAATAAATAAATACTTCATTATTGTTGGAACGGATTAATCGCGATAAACAGAATGACAATTGACAAGGTGAGCCACTACTTATATTCCATGACTGTAATAATCATGTTTTGTGATGCTATTTGAATATACAATTTATGAGAAAACGTATTCTCTATTCCCAACAAATATCCACAGCATACATTAACCTGGGCAACGCCGGGTAACCCTGCTAGTGTACCTATATAAGCCAGGTTGAAACGGCCATCGAAAAACTCACTAGTGATTTATATGCGTAGAAAATTAGTGACATAAAGTTGCATTTGTCGACGATCTTCTTCGATAGACTGGATGAAACCAAAAAAACAGGTATAACATATACAATAAGAGACATATATAACATATACAATGAGAGACATATATAACATATACAATGAGAGACGGAATATATACTCGCCTTGAGTGGTTGCCTTCGGTGGTTGTCCATCTGGCCGGACTTGGCCAGAGTGGTCGCCGGTATCTTCATAGGATGACGACCGCCAGAGTTGTCGCCGGTATCTTCATAGGATGACGACCGCCGCCATTTCACCCATCTGACTGTCGTCCCACTTCGAAATGTATACGCATCGAATTCGTAGATATGCCATATAGATGACGTGTATAGTATCCACAGGCGAAACTTCCAAATTAACTGAACTAGTAATTGCAAAATTCACCGATGTCCTCACAAAATTCTCGTGAATGTCGATATTTGAACTTCGAAATTGACGCCTCGAATTCGTAGACAAGTCGTATATATATGAACCTACATATGTAAAATATCCAAGACGAAACTTCCAAATTAGCTGAAATGAAATACCGATGCCCTCACAAAATTCTCGCGAATGTAGAAATTAGAAAGTAGGTATCCTTTAAAATGGCATAGATGGTTATGTCATCCCTCACATCAGTCGTTCTTATATTGGTTGACACTTTAGGTGCGCTGGCACACAGACGATAACAATGAGACACTGTGCGCCTAAGTACCTTAACCAACTAATCTATCGATCCTGTCTCTACAAATAAAATGTGCCTCATTCATTAACAGCGTGGCAGGATTTGCGTTCGATCCAAATATTCCAAGAGTTTTTGTTCTCTAAATAATGAAAGGTGTTATCCACTAGTAAATCTGATGGTACCGCTGATTCTCCCTGCAGGCGTACAAAGTGCTTCCATTATGGCACCCTGAAATGAAAATGTCAGAAGTTGCATTTTTTGCCAGAATGAAGTGAAGTAATTGAGGGTTCTTGAAAACTATTGAGTCTCAGTATACATCCAGTTAAAGAAGCACTATCGTTTCTGCCTGATAATACGTATAGTGATGTTGAAGGTTACACTGGTGTAAATGTTTTCCATAGGCCTCAGTGCTAATGTTTTAGCGTATACTGTTGGCAATATAAATTTTGGGTCAAAATTTTCCTTTAAATCTGAAAAATTTACATTTGGGGAAACTTTTGACGTAAAATAATCATGTCCGTCTGGCAGGGAATTCGCCTTTAAATCTTGTGTTTTCGTAACTAGTGTCAGAACCGCATAAAAAATACTGTCATATTTTAGACCACACCAAAAAAATTCAAACTTCACTACAAAGGGTTAATTCCTATGCCAATGGCTATTTTACCTATGGGAAATCATAGGGAAGAGGTGTGATGATTTTTTTTATGCAAAACGAACACAAGGCTATTGACCAATCAGGGCCCAGTGTCTATTTTATTCTCTCCTATATATTTTATATCTCCGCTAGATGTCACTCCGATAAATGTAAAGATAAATGACGAAATCTCTGAAAAAGTCAATCTTAAAGCTCGTATCCCCAAGGGGTCAGTCTTAAGTTCTCTCCTTTTTTTAATCTACGTCAACAATATACCAATAGATCCTACACACAGTTTACAAGCATCACAATTAACAGACGTCATTGGCATATGGACACTAGCAAAAGGAAATAATCTGATCGAAATAAGACTACAAAAACAACTCACAGAACTAGAAAAAATGTGTTCCAAATAGAGAATTAAATTAAATACAAATAAAACACAACTGGTAGTATTTGGGAACCTAACTTACAGCTCAAAACCAAAACTTACACTATTTAACGAACCAATAAAACAAAACAAAGAAGCAACTCAATTAGGATTCACATTAGACGAACGCTTCACACTAAACAAGCATATAAAGAACATTTCAACTAAAGCTTTACAAAGAACCGCACTCCTAACGAGACTACGGGGCAGAGGGTGTGGGATCAACACAACCACCCTAATCAAATTATACAAACAATACATTCGCCCAGTCATGGAATATGGGGCAATAATTACTTCAATATGCAATGAAACCAACCTACTCAGAATGCAAGTGGCACAAAATGCAGCACTTAGGAAAGCCCTTTTCGAAATAGGCCCAAGCCCCATCCGGGCCCTCCATTCAACTGCAGACATCCCATATATAAAACAAAGGCTACAAGAACTCGCTGACCTGACTTTAACCCGTATCAGTAACTCCAGTCTCATAACCGAACTAAATCTGAGAAGCTACTCCTCAACAAGGACTAACCACTTATCGTTATTGAAAATGTGTTTATTGATTATTTGCAGATTATTACATTGACTAACACCAAAATCAAAACAAAGGTTATCGGGCGCACGCCCTAAATGGCTCCTTGTGCGCTGATGAATGCCCTCGGGCGGTGTAGATACGCATGTCGTGACCGTAGTATAAGCCATTGAATAACAAGAAAACCATAGTCAGAAATGGTAACGCCACCAAGATCATATTAGTAGCCATAAATATAAATTATAATATAATTATAATATAAACTAGCTTTCAAATTCCATGTGGGAAATTTGCATACTTCCATATATCAAGTTTTCCCGTTTCTCGTGTTATACATTACATTCTTCAAACTGTCTTCTTTATTACACTAGCTGATGGGCCCGACTTCGTCCGGGCTGTTTCCCATCTGATTTCCGGCGAAAGGCGCGATTTGACCTTGAATTGACTATTTTGAAAGTCAAGGTCAGGTCGGGGTCATGATTTGACCCGTCCAAAACATTCCCCCGACAAATGTACCCATAGGTATCAAATTTAGTCGAAATCCATCCGTTTTACCCGATTTGACATTTGATTGACCATATTGAAGGTCAAGGTCACGCCGGGGTCACAATTTGACCAGTTCAAAACACTCCCCGGACAAAAGTATCCCTAGGTATCAAATTTCGTCGAAATCCGTCAGTTTTACCCAAATTGACCTTGAATTGACCATTTTGAAGGTGAATGTCAGGTCGGGGGCACGATTTGATACGCCCAAAACACTTCCCGGACACAAGCACCCCTAAGTATCAAATTTCGTCGAAATCTATGGAAAGCCGAAGGGGACATGCTAGTTGCTAATTGCTAGTTGCTAGTTATACGACGCTCGACTTGACGCGGTTTTTTCAAGGTGTTTCAGGTTGTTTCAAACTAGGAGATAGAATTATTCTGCGTTTCAAATGGTGCTGAATTATAATATTTTATTCAAATTTTATGGCATAAATTGTTATTAAAACCGTATATACTATAAAAAAAAATCGATGACTCGAAAATTAAATGGGCCTTTAAAGTCAATACAAAGTCACAATTGCAGTTAGGTTCATCTCATACTCGTCTATTCAGCGATATTCTGCTACGCAGTTTGTTATAGCCTCCAGTATTCATTAAGCGTTATAGCCCCACTGTTATAATCCGCCTTTAGCTGGCGTATTCTTGCCTCTGAGATTATTGAGATATTAAGTCACACGTAATGACATTAAATCGCATGGAAACATAGCAATTTTGTGGGCTGCGTGGCGTGAATATGTATTGAGAAATAAGGTCATACGTAATGACATTAAATCTCAAGAAAACCCGCGAAAACAAAACAAAATCACATTTAATGTTTTAAGTTATTTCCTTCATAAAAAGAATCTTCGTGATAATGAACTTTCTCAATACTTTAGAATATAGAATTAACCTTAAAATAACAAAAACCTTCGGAATATCGAACCTTCGGAATATCGAACCTTCGGAATAGTGAACCTTCGGAATAGCGAACATTCAGAATAGAGAACCTTCGGAATAGTGGACCTTCGGGATAGCGAACCCTCGGAATAGAGACATGCCCCCCAATATGCATATTATATGCCCAGAGTTCAAAGGTATGGGCCCATAAATTTCTAAAATTGGTCCTTAAAATATTGAACCCCAAATTGGAGCCCGAGCAGAACAAAACTCAAGTCAACTGTACCTGTGTCATGTCCCAATTCAGGAGGGTCCATATATACCGCAACATTCATATTATATGCCAAGAATTCAAAGGTATGGGCCCACGTGATGACATTAAATCTCAAGAAAACCCGCGAAAACAAAACAAAATCACATTTAATGTTTTCATTTATTTCCTTCATAAAAAGAATCTTCGTGATAATAAACCCTCTCAATACTTTAGAATATAGAATTAACCTTAAAATAACAAAAACCTTCGGAATAGAGAACCTTCGGAATAGCAAACCTTCGGCATAGTGATCCTTCGGAATAGCGAACATTCAGAATAGAGAACCTTCGGAATAGTGGACCTTCGGGATAGCGAACCTTCGGAATAGAGACATGACCCCCCCCCCCCCAATTACACCGGTGGCGTAAAAACATGTGCTAATCTGTGTCGGACTATCGTGACTCTATCGGTACGGTTTACTCAAGTACGAGAATACCTAATCACCCATAATGCATTCGCCCATTGGTTCACGCGTAAATCAAATGTCCAACATCTTACACCGGTGGCGTAAATTATCTCCTCTAAAACTAACCAAGAAAACCATAGTCAGAAATGGTAACGCCACCAAGATCATATTATTAGCCATAAATATAAATTATAATACAATTATTCTATAAACTAGCTTTCAAATTTTATGTGGGAAATTTGCATACTTCTATATTTCAAGTTTTCCCGTTTCTCGTGTTATACATTACTTTCTTCAAACTGTCTTCTTTATTACACAAGCTGATGGGCCCGACTTCGTCCGGGATGTTTCCCATCTGATTTCCGGCGAAAGGCGCGATTTGACCTTCAATTGACTATTTCGAAAGTCAAGGTCAGGTCGGGGTCATGATTTGACCCGTCCAAAACGCCCCCACCCGGAGAAAAGTACCACTAGGTATCAAATTTCGTCGAAATCCGTCCGTTTTACCCCACTTGACCTTTAATTAACAATTTTGAAGGTCAAGGTAAGGTCGGAGTCATGATTTGACCCGTCCAAAACACTCCCCCGACAAAAGTCCCCATTTAAAATCGGGTTTGTTTGTTGCGTTTGTTGGCTTGTACGTATCATTATTTGAAACAGTTAGTCAAAATAATCCTGATTTTCCTCACGTATGAATGACTGCACAGCTTAGCAAATTGTACCAAAGTTCGGGTGGGGGTCGAGACACCCAATCAACCCCTGTCGTCACGTCCCTGTTCAACTGAAAAGTTTCGTGTGTTCTTCACAACATATTCGGAATTTGATTCAGGAGGCCTAGAGCTGTCATGTTTAGATATGCTTGCCATCATCAATAAACACACTTTAACTTGGAAAAAAAAGATGCGATTAAGTCGGATTGGCAGCAAATTATGTGCCGTGTCTATACACATAGAAGAAAAGCATGACTTTCACAACAAACATGAACTTTATAAATATAAGATACAAATGATACTTGTGTCAAATACATGAGCCATGTTTGACGCTGGGAGAACATTAAACATAGTTTCGGAGACCACGTGGATTTCAAAATCTGACCTAGAATCGGGAATTAGCCCCGCCCCCGTAATCGGCTTCGGATTCTCAATCCGGATTTTAGCGAAATTACGACTCAGTGGATTATCGATCGACCACAGAATATGAAAATCTGCGTACCAAGCAACACCACGTGTGGCGTAATAACACTCAAATGTATACCCGGCACACTTCGACAAACATTGATATCATGTGTACCATTACATTGACTAACACCAAAACAAAAACTCAGGCTAGCGGGCTCACGCCCTAGATGGCTCCTTGGGCGCTGATGAATGTCCTCGGGCGGCGTATATACGCTTGTCGTGCCGTAGTATAAGCCGTCGAATAATTATCTCCTCCAAAATCAACTAACACTGTTTAACTGATAATACTTCCTTTACAGAAATTGCGCTCTTGTCTAACACATTCCACTCACCCGATAACACCAATCAAGCGGGACCCGGCATAAAAAGCGACCCAGCACTAGCTTGGGGTGGGGTGCAGGAACTTCAGACCCACAAGTGGTCATAGCTCTCATCGAGTTCGGAAGGGCATATACCAACATATGCTCGGCCCGCTTGCCGCTCTGGCCTTTCTTCGGGAGTCGGGACGGCTCAAGAACATACTGGCATGTACTAAATGTATATACCATTTTCATAAAATAAAGAAATTACCAACAAACAAACAAACAAACAAAAAATCTATTGAATGTAAATCATATGTATACATCTCTGTCTAAACCATTCACATATATCGTCAACCATTAAAGTCTATCTTGTACATTATCATTCAGATTTACTTCATCTATTAAAGCCCAAATAACACTGTATATAAAATTGTGAATATATGTTTTCATCTACGCCCGTGCCATGGGGAGGTAGGGCGGGCCAGAAAAATGCAACAACCTGACATAGCTAAGACAAATCTCTCTCTCTCGATTGGTCTGTGATGGACTCTCTGTATGTTGACGCATTGAATCACACGCTTTGCCTTGCAGTTGTTTAGCGGCTTTGATAAGCCAAGGTACGGCAAATGGATATATAGTTTTCGATGCTCACGTTTCGTGCCATATATGTTCCTCTTTTCAGCGCACCACACGACTCGCTCAGCAACAACGAAAACACCACAAAGGGACTCATCGGGACTCCCCCATACCCCGTATTAAAGCTCGTGGGCTCTTCCCATAACAACACTCAATTCAAATCAATTCAATTCAAGATATAACATTTAATTCAATTAAATTCAACTTTTGCCGTGTCCAGACATGACGTTTTTTTCTATGTACAATACCTTCAAAACAACAAACCGTGGGATGAAGGAGAAGATCACTCGATCTTTTCGAACATCTCGGGCGCTTCGCGCCCATCTACTACCCTTAATGTCACTCCGAACCCTATTTACACCAGTGTAACCTGAAAGCTGACGCCAGAGTGGATCACGTAGATTCGTTAAAGGTACTCAATCCGATCAGACGTTCCTAAATTATTATTTCTTTGGGGGTAAAAAATATTTGATTCGAGTCGAGGAACCCACCCATCAAAGCTCAGAGTGATCAGATATTGATTTTTGAAGTTTGTTATTTCTCGAGATGTGTACTAATAATTGGCACAGAACACGAGGTAAAACGGACAAATTGCGGATGAAGATGGATAACTCTAAATCAAGTGGTAATAATTAGAGTTATCCATCTTCATCCGCAATTTGACAGAGACCACCCTTTTGACGCCGTGTTATTGGGCCACAAACAATAGAAATAATAAACTTCAAAAATCGATATCTGATCACTCGGAGCGTTGATGGGTAGGTTCCTCGACTCGAATCAAATATTTTTTACCCCCGAAGCCAAAGAAATAGCAATTTAGGAGCGTCAGATCGGATTGAGAACCTTTAATTGAAATCTACATTGTAGGTTGAAGCCTGGTACACCCCGGTCCGGTCGCGGCTATTAAAAAAGGACGAGGGGCTTGGTGGCTCAGTCGGTTAGGGGTACAACTTCAAGCAGTCTCGCCCTCCAGCGCTGGCGATGAGGGTTCAAATTCACATGTTTCCATCGTGGACTTTGTAACTCGAAATCGTTATCTGGTGGAGATATCAGTTACTCGCCGGTGGTTTGCCGCACATGGTCGACAAGTTTATCATCAATTGAACTCACTGTTAGATTAGCCTTAAATGTGCGGATTTCCTCCACCACTAAAACTGACAATGTCATGATATGGCCTTAGTTTCTGAAAGCGACATTTAACCCCTAATGACATAAAATCAATCAATCAACCAAAAAAAAAAGACGATACATAATTGTGTGTGGAGGACTATTTCAAGTCACCGAATTTAGAAAATGAAAGTGGCAATGACACTAGCTCAATTCGGATAATAATTTCAAATATGGCAGTCAATGGGGCGTTACGAAAATGTCTAAATGATACCAAAGGTCAGTCCTATGAGCCATACGAAGCTTGGGATCAATCGGATTAAAAAGGTTGGCTGAATATAGGGCAGGCCGAAATGTTTAGTGATGCAAAGAATAAAATCCAGATGAGGGCTGTGGCATGTAAAGGTTTGCCTAAGTATTTAGTGATGCAAATAGTAAAATTTAAAAAATTGGGACAAAATTGATGCCCCCCCCCCCCGATCTAATGATCACCCAGAAGATCAATATGTAGCTTGGTGACGATAGGGTGGGAGATATGGGCTGTAGATTGTGCCAAATATGGTTTAGTCATGCAAAGAATAATAAGAGCTACGCTGGGCGTGGCAAAATACTTTTATGAAATGTACACAAATAAAGTGACATTAATTGTAGTAACCTCAAATATTGAAAATTCTAATTCGAAAAGGGCCACAGGTCAGTGACAAAATATTCGGACCAAACCCATAATTGAACTTGACCTGTATTTTGGTCTGGAAAACTCACATATACCAAATTTGATTCCAAACTAAAGTTATCCAGAAACATCAAATATTGAAAATTCCAAGTCGAAAAGAGCCATAAGTCAGTAAAAATATTCCGACCAACCCATAATCGAACTTGGTCTGTATTTTAGTATGAATGATCCAAATACCAAGTTTAGTTGTGATAAAATAATCCAAACTCAAGTTATCATCCGGAAACCAAAATAATGACGTAACATTAAGTCGAAAAAGGCCCATATCTCCGGCAAAAATCATCGGGACGAACCCAAATTCGAACTTGACCCGTAATTTGGTCTGGAAAACTCACATACCAAATTTAGTTCCGATGACGGACGGACGGACAGACGGTCGGAAGACCAATCACATAGTAAGGCCGTTTTTCAAACGGGCGTATAAACAGTTAGATAATCTTTTTTCTTCTTCTTAATTTCACTTTGCAAACTCTCGAGAGAATTGTTCTACATAATGCAAATGCTGTACTGATGACTAAACTTACGACTGACGACGAGTTGCGCTAAATCGCTTCCCGACTTTTCTTCAGCATCGAGCAATAGCGTGGGGTCCTTGTTAGTCTATTATATGCTAAAGTCGATAATAATCGAAACCGCCTGAAGAAGCTGTAAAATAATATATATGACATTGGGCAAGCGCTTTCAGAAAATATTTCGTATATTTTTCGATATATTGTATCCCCCATTCCAAATTGTAGGCATAATTTGGAGGTTCAAATTATAACGAGCCATGGCGCTGAGAGTTGAACATGTTCATTGACATGCATTTTATATATGTGGTGCTGAAATGAATTTGATAGCAGTTTTGTTTCAAATTGTTTTTGTTTTTGTTTTTTTTGTGATCACCAATGTGCTTGGAACCCTGAGATGGTTCAACATAGTAAGATCTGTAAGAATAAACTATTGCATTCCTTCACTTATAATGAGGCCCCATGACTGCATTCTATTTGACACCAACGTTTCCGCAGCCAATATCCGCTTGAATATCATAAAACATGAGAATTGAAATGGACGTCATTCGTAACACAAGCTTATATTAGTGCCGGGAATACTATAATAACATAAAGCAAATAGAGGTGGGACTGTTCCAGTGGGACTAAGGATACACATGTAGTACAATTGGGCTACATTAAAACTCGTTAACATTTAAAGGTACTCAATTCGATAAAACTCCTCTCAATTACTATTTCAATGGCTTCGGGGGTCAAAAATATTTGATTCGAGTCGAGGAAGCCACCCATCAAAGCTCAGATTTTTTAGATATCGATTTTAGAAATCTATTATTTTTCATTATCGGGAATACTTTCTGTCACAGAACACAGTCAAAATTGCGTTATTATTACCACTTGATCTTAGAGTTATCCATCATTGTCTGTTTGATTAGTGTTTTGGTGTACACATCTCGAGCAGATTACGAAGTTGAAGGCAATTATTAATACTCATCTCGAGAAAATAACAAATTTCAAAAATCAATATCTAATAACTCTGAGCTTTGTTTGATGGGTTCCTCGACTCGAATCAAATATTTTTTACCCCAAAGGCCAAAGAAATAGTAATATAGGACCCTCTGATCGGATTGTTGTTGTTGGAATCTGTTGAGACGGGGACCCTCTGATCGGATTGAGTACCTTTAATACCTAATGCCGCCGAACATCTGGTGAAGCAAGGACAACAACTCTCTTCAAATGATGCCACTATAGCAGGTGCACATATAATATATATGTTTGAACCCAACTCATTTGCCCACTATCACAATGATATTACAAGAAATTATATTACAAGAAAACCATAGTCAGAAATGGTAACGCCCTCGAGGTCATATTATTAGCCATATATATAATATAAAATATATTGGTTTCATGAATGCATCACCTCAGAATTCCGTTAAAACAACTTATCCTTCAAATTATTACAACAACTACGGCTTATCACTGAAGGTTTCTCATTCACCACACCAGAAAGCCTCCAAATGCGGACCAAAAATCTACTGATCGGATCAAATACACCACCGATAGTTCGCAATACGACCTTTAGTCTATATGTCTATATTCTAACTAAGAACTACTTCATCAGCAATATTAGCTGTTATATTATGCATTGTGTTCCCGCAACAAAATATTCAGGAGTGGCCCAGTCATTGTTCACACCTAAATATCGAAAGCAATTAACGTGGTCATAAAAGTTACATATTGCAACAATGAGACATCCGCGAAGATACATCCGGGAATACATACATCTTGCAAAAGTCTAACCGGGACGCAAATAGCTAGTACGTTTCCCCATATGACATCGCCAGATCTGCCTCGCCGTATGCACCCTATAGGGCGTAACAGCCCCGACCTTCTCGAATCAGCCCGCGTACCGGTAGCAAATTATGATATAAGAATGGCCTCAGGTAATGCACTCATGAGGGTTAATTAAAATACATGTATGGTTCCATGAGGGTAGATTAAAATATGGTCACATCCAGAAAGGGTTAATTAAAATATGGTCGATGAGGGTAAGTTAAAATATTGTCACATAATGGTTAATTAAAATATGGTCCCATGATGGTTAATTAAAATGGTACCATGAGTGTTAATTAAAATATGGTCCCATAACTGACCAGGGTTAATTAAAAAATTAAAATATGGTCCCATGAGGGTTAATAAAAAATATGGACCCATGTGGGTTAATTGAAATATGATCCCATGAATGTCAATTAAAATATGGTAATATGATGGTTAATTAAAGTAAAAAATATGGCCCCATTTTTTTATGAGGGTTAATTAAAATATGGTCATCAGTATGTAATCAGTGTTGATTAAGCTACGACCCCAGGTGGGGTTAAATAGAACATTTCCCTTTAGGGTCAATTAAAATATGGTCCAATAAGGACTGATTGAAATATCCCCCACAATGAGAATCAATTAAAACATGGTATCAGGAGGTTTCATTTCTGAACATTCTTCAATTCACATAACATTCTGATATATGCGCCGTACACAGAAATAAAAACGATGTTTAGAATAAGCTAGGCTACATTGTATGTTAAACAACCATTGCGAATGGTTAGTGTTGGGACTATTCTTAATAACATCTCTATTCATAGCTTAGATATATTCCGCATACAAAGGTAAGAAAAGCAAGATCAGAGACCAAGACTAAAGTTCAATAAACGTCAATATTTACAAAAAAATACGAAGGATTAACGTGGGAATTGGTTAATAATTACCATCCCAATTCATTTAGAACATAACATGCCGATATTTGTCGCGTATATAACTAAATGAAAAGTTAACTGAACGATGTTAAAGGGGTACTGTACCCAAGATGTTGTTGTTGGTTTCTATAATCCCCGAGTCGGAGAATAATGTAACAACTTTTCCATTTTTTGAAAGTTTGTTGAGTACGAAGTATTGTTACGGATGGCAAATTTACCGGAATGCAAAAATACAAATTGTCGTTGTCGGGTAATTTTTGTAAAGTTTTCAACCAAATGAATCAAATAAACATTATATTATATGGTTAGTAGTCCCATATACTCATTTAAGTTAGTGTACCGTCACTAGTCAATGAGTGGCTTGGGTTTTCTCCACGTATAAGCATAATGTTTCAAACGATCGTGTGTGCAATTGTTTTCCTAATCCAATATCCCTCAATTATAATTTGATTACGTTTTGTACACGGAAATTCGAATTTTAAGAGACGCCATTTTATGGCTGGAGCCATAAAATCAATTTATATTAAATTATTAACTTTTAAATTATTAAATTTTAAGATAGCCTATTAACCTGAGCGTTTACAGAATACATCTTCGACTCAAATTACTTATATTTCTATATAGTATCGATAATAGATCGTTGTTATCACCGGGAATTTATTGAAAATGGCGTACAGTACCCCTTTAAATAACATGTTAAACACCGACATAACCAAACAGCTCGAAGGGCTCATACGTGAATTAAATTTCTTATATACCATCCTCAAATCTCCATGAAATATAATAGTAGATATCATTCCGATTTATGTTACGTTAAAATAATGAAAGATGTTCACTTAGCAATGCAAGAAAGCAGGTGAAAACTAACTTAAACAACAATGGAAACACACAGCACGCAGTGTGCGAAGGGTTAACGCGGGAATTCCCGTTCAAATAGCTCGGCACGCACCAGTCCTGAGCATAACAAATATATTGAGGCTAACATGCCATGATTCAGGCCCGCCGAGATAACCGCAAAGCGATACGTGAATATGCATGCATACCCTAATAAGTAACAAGTACGAAAATACCCAAGTACCTTTCTAACCATATGGTTCGAGTAAAAAAATACACAAGTTCCTTTCTAATCATATTTTGCCCATTGTCCATAGCTCCTATGGCAAGTTAAAACGCCTTCACGGAATACACCCATAATTTGTGAAACAAGAGCAACAACTCTCTTCAAATGATTGCGACTATCCTAACACATCCAGTTGCCCACTATCGCTGATGGGGTCATTGTCACAAGGCTCCGGTCACATTCGTAGCCAGCTTTTTAAATCGATCACAAATGTAGCCAGCTTTTCTACGGCGATCACACATTTGTAGCCAGCTTTTCATATTCATGCGAGCTTCAATGAACAAGATAATGTTAGTCTCATTTTTCTGAGTTGATGAATGAAAAACAACATAAATTTTAATTTGATATTAGTTCACCTAATAACCTGAGGTTTCCGATCAATGTCGTTAGATGCTCGAATTATATTCCAATATAAGTTGATAAACGAAGTCAGTTTTGGAGCATGACGTCGATATTTTAGTAACGAACGCGATGACGTCATATTTCGCGCCATATAAAGCATGGAATTAGAAAAGCTGGCTACGAATGTGATCGCCGGCGAAAAGCTGGCTACATTTGTGATCGATTTAAAAAGCTGGCTACGAATGTGACCGGAGCCTTGTGACAATGACCCCATCGGCCCCACGATCACAGTGAAACAACTGATACAAGAAAACCATAGTCAGAAATGGTAACGCGCTCAAGATCATATATTATATACCCATGCTTGTAATTATAGAATATAAAATATATTGGTTTCGCGAATGACCAACTCAGAATTCCGTTAAAATAACAATAACAACCAGCACCTAATTAACGAACCGGCGACCGACTGGGTCGTCTCCGATCACAACCATCAGTGGGCTGCAGAACGAAACATATCAATAAAAGTTGAAATATAAGACTTACAAATTATCTTTTAAATTTCTTTTATTAGTAAAATTTTGACATAGCTTGTCACAAACCAAAAATCAACATTATTGACTTAATAATGTAAAGGACAATAAACGAAATTGAAATCCCAACTACACCTTTTATCGGACTCGGCCTCCTGGTCGCGCAGTTCGACTTTTAAACCGGAAAAAAACAATTATCTATAAATAAAATGCCCATCGGACCACAGCTATCAAGAATTTGCAGAACAGTATACACGCGGCGCGCGCTAATTATAACACACAGATTCTCACGATGGTAAAATTTATATCTTCGTGAAGTTTAATAACAAATATATGACCATAAACATCATGGTTATATATATGTTATTAAACCTCACGATGCCGGAAAATTGGCCAATTTTGTTTACGATTTCTGTATTTTATTGCCAACTTGTTTTTGAAACTTTGGCCAAAATTAAAAACCATATGATATAAAGAAACACTGTATAAATGTTCAGGGGTTACCAGCGCGTGCTAGAACTGATATCGTCCATGGACTATAAACGGAAACTATCATTCCTTAGATCAAATGTGTAATCTTGTACAAATTAAAACGGCCAAGGAAATTTGTATTTTCCAGCTTCATCAACACGCACTTGTTCAGCATACAGCTTGTAACAGTTTCTTTTCCGATATCATGTTAACAATTAATAAATACAAACTATAGTAGACTATTTGTTCCTCTATTTGGCGAATCATTATTCCTTCTAAAGAGCAATGGGAAATATTAAAGCCAAATGGCGGTTTGCGCTCCAAAATATACACCTACTAATATGCGCTCCATAATACACCTACTATAATATGACCTTTTGAATTTTTCCCGATATCGACATAGGTCGATAAATACTTAAATATCCCAGAAATTCGCATTGGAGTCACAAAAAATACAACATTGAACACGGCGTTTGGGTCCCAGACACGCTATGTGAACGGCATGTAACAGAAAAGAGCGTTCCGTATTAGTCTATTCCTGATATGATGGAAATAAAGAGCGTTTATTTCACTTCTGCGCGCGAAAAATTGAAAAAGCTGGAAATGGCTGTGGCCATTGCAAGTATTTTTCAGAGCATATGAAACCGGTATATCAATAGTTTTCGACCTATCTTATTACTCCTTCCAAATTACTTAGACAAATTTTTGAAGCTCGAATGAGCAATGTCTGTTTAACTAAAGCACTATGCCGAACGAGGCTGCGGGCGTGTGTAGATTACTATGGAATACTATTAGGGCCACTTCCTAATGGCGCTGCACATTTTGTCGCTTTCGGCACTTTCGGCGCGTTACTATGGCGCACTTTTTGTCGCTTTCAGCGCGCGCCGAAAGCGCCATTAGGAAGTGGCCCTAATAGTATTCCATAGATTACCCCTCCTTCTAATAAACTTACCTTGCTTTCCCCTTTCATTAGAGTTACATTCGCAGAAAGTATCCGGCTCAAGAAATGAGTAAATCTGAAAGTTATTCGTTTAATTGCAACGGTACCTATTCCCTAATTAGTGAATAATCCCACCTCCCGCAGAGAGTCACCAGTTGATATTTAACTTTCTCTTTGACAACATTATCAATTTGACTTTACGCTAACAAAGGACAGCCGTCTTATATCTTTGAAATATGTTTCTTTCTTCTGTGTGTTTGTGTACATTGCACTCGTCGTAATGACCTCGACAAGGGTGTTCAAGAAAATCAATACCTATGTTTCGATTCACTCTTAAACTATCAAAGTTCAATGAGATGCACATTCGCCGTGTATACATATCCATGTGCTGACGGCACTGAAATGTCAGCGCCTTTTGAGTGAGCACTTAATGTTCAGCTACGAAGACCAGATACTTAAACGCCCACTTAATGTTCGAACCACCAGATCACATTATATACAACATATTCCATGTTATATACAACACCAGATAATATTATAAAAAAATGTGAAAGAATGTAAGAACAAATTATAAAAAATGATACAAATTATTAAAGAATGTAAGAAAAATTGATAATTTTTTTTTATAAAAAATTGTTAGGCCAATTCATTCTCTTATATATGAGGGCCCCTCCCCCCCCCCCTTGAGTCCGGAATCCAGTTTTAAAATGACGCTGGAATCCGGAATCCAGCTTCAAATTGACCCTGGAATCCGGAATCCAGTTTAAAAAACAAATACCGATTTCACGTTCAGTTTACATGATATTATATAGATTAGTTTTGTGATATCCATAATATATGAGCAGGTGGATGCTCGCATCCCGGTCCCACATATAAAGGCACCCCTGTCTTGAACCCCGGTAGTGGAAACTTCACCAATGAGGTCCAGAGCAGTCAACATTGCGGCAGTTTACAAAATGTTAGGATAAGAGTAACAAAGGTATAGAATAAATCCAAACTGGTTTTACTGTGATTACTGATCCGGTGCAGGTTGGGTTCGAGTTTGGAGTCCACCCGAGGATTTTACATCACATTACCGTGTAAAAACTAATAAATTAAACGCTCTTTATATGGGCGTGATATATTTACCCAAAATTAATACCCCGATGTGATAACACATGTAAAACCCTCGGGTGGACTCCAAACTCGAACCCAACAGTAATCCCAGTAAAACCAGTTTGGACTTACCAATGCCCTCACATGGGGACGCACATGGAAGGAAATCCCAACAAAAAAGGGGGGCCCTATTCTATAGCGGAAATTGGTCGGCTGTCACCGAACACGTGGTCCCGGCCTGCACTCTGTGTTAGAAAACCCAAATACTAAATTAAGTTTAGAAAGTTGATACGTATCTTAAGCCACCACACATAAACCAATACTGAATGATGGATGGACATACGGTCGGACAGATCAATAACATAATGAGCACGCTCCACTAGAAAATTGGGGATTAATCTATGATTACATATTGATTTTGATATATAAATATATGCATGTAGCACGGGAGTTGGAGGTCCCTATAATATGTATATATCCACTGGTAGTCAAACAATACACATCCATGTATTTGCATGCGTATATATGGCCGGTTGGGTCCCAGATAATAATATTAACAATCATGCTTAACACATCGCATGTAAACCGCCATTTGAATTAATGTGTTTGATGATATAGCTAATTAAGTGTCGGAGAGTAAACAGTTTTACATATAGCATGGTTGAAATCCACACACTATCCTGGCAAGGTTATATTGTTTTAACTAGCCATCGGAGGTACCGTTGTTTATATGTTGATGGTAGCCCAATATAACATACATATTTTTGAATTGTGGGTTAAGTTTATGCCCACAGCGCATTTTCAAGGGGAATATAATTGGCAGTCCATCATCCAAATTGTTTTGCTGTGTCTTTGGGGCAATTTTTGAGATATGTTGCCGCAAATAATGACCGGAAAGATAAAGAGCACCGTATACAAACGAATATATACGGACTAAGTCCTATAAGATTAAGAGTGTGCATCAGATTGGATCCCATATAAAATTCATGATATTATGATCTATTATGACCAAATGAGGAACCAAATCGCAATATTTCACCCGAAATGGAATCCGTTTATATAAATACATGAATCCGGAATCCAGCTTAATTTTTGTCTTGAATCTGGAGTACGGGTCCAAAATGGGTCGAATCCGGCGTACGAAAAGGGGGGAAGGGGTCCTCATATATGTGAGGCGACCTATGGTCGACTCGCATATGTAAGAGAATGCATTGGCACAGGGTTTTCACAAACTTTCAGGAAGCTCCAGTCATGGAGGGGTTAAAGGCCCACTTAATTTTCGAACCCCCAGATTACATTATATAAAATATATGCCATATTATATACCATTTGAAAGAGGAAGCTCCAAAACATTATTATCAACTTTTCCGGTGTACTAAACTGTGAATATGTTGTTTTGGTTGAGGCACCGACGTATGGTTTTTTGTGTGCTTCGGTTTAATCTGGCTTCTACTGCAAAGTGTGTTATTTTCAATGGAAGGGGAATAACTCTATGTCCTATTTGAATTATGGGAGCGAGACGGGGGAATGTTTCAGCTATTTTCTATTACACAACGGGCACCTTCTGAGACACAGACGTTCCAAATGGTGATGAGTTATAGTATTTTAATCATATATTATGTCATAGATCTTTATTAAAACCGTATATATAAAGGCAAGGCAAAATAATAATCGGTGACTCGAAAATTAAATGGGCCCTTAAAGTATACGTTCATGCACTGCATGGCAAGTTTGGACGGTATGGAATATAGGAATGAAATTATCTCGCAAGAACCAACCACACTACACAGGTATTTGAAGGCAAATGTCAGTGGCACAGTTACAAGCGGGACTACAGAAATTTGATTTCTCATATCGTTCGCCTTGGTAAAGATGCATGTTATATATGCATGTTTCCGTTCATATTCTGGCACCATGTGGTTTTCTATGACGAAATGCCTGCAAATCATACCGTGCAAACTTACCAGTGTATGAACTCCACCTATATAATCAACGATTGCGAGACCAACCGCAGGCGGACATTGCATGGTCACTCGTGGGCCGATAATTAATGGACAGCATATAATGAACTACTACTGAATCCATATTGTAGATTGAATAAGTATAGTTTTGTTATATACGCATGCAGGGGGGCCTCTATATATAGATTTGTTACATACGCATGCAGGGGGGGGGGGGGGCTCTATAATATTCCGGAATGCATCGTTTTCTCAATTCTTGGAGTTCGACAAACTATATAACCCTTTTATACTAAAGCACCATTGACGAGTAGTTGTCCCATAGGAAATGTTCAGATAATAAGCTTAATCCTTTCTATACTAAAGCACCATTGACGAGTAGTTGTCCCATAGGAAATGTTCCGATAATAATTTCAACAAACGAACAAACTTACATTTCCCTCCATCAAATAGGACTCATTCTGCACGTTTATTATCTGTTGTCTCCTTGTTTTTCCAGAATACCTCTCGAGATGAATAATGGACTGTTCCAATATATACTTTTTATAACTGAGTGGGGTAATCCATTTAATATAGAAAGGGTTAACAAAGTGGAATTCACTCCTGACTGCACTATTACATTAATTATATTGTGACATCGACTAGTAAGTTCTACGCGCTCCCATCTGTCTTTCTACGCGCTCCCATCTGTCTTTCTACGCGCTCCCATCTGTCTTTCTACGCGCTCCCATCTCTCTTTCTCGACAGACCGATGGTGGTTGCTATAGACCAAAGCCTTAAAAACTGGTACGACCAACTGAATGGAATTTTGGTTAAATTATTTTCAATGATATAGAATTCTCCTCTATATTAGTTTGTATATTCCGAATGCCAATTGTGTATGTGCTGATATATTAGAGCTCTTTTGATTCGTGTGCGTTGGGAACGAGTTAATGGCTTCAGATTTATGAATAGGAACATCCTGCTGAGTTGAAAATGTCTTTACTCTCTTTATATAGTGTAAATTAATATTTGCCCAGCATAAGGAACAAGAAAACCATAGTCATAAATGGTAACGCCACCAAGATCATATTATAACCTATAAATATAAATTATAATATAAAATATATTGGTTATATATAGGAACTTGTTCAACCTTTGGCTTGAGAAACATATACCTGTCCGAATGATAATTTGGATATTTTCAAGCAGAAACGGTCAAAATGTGAAGTATATCATTCGCATCATTGACATCCCAGATCTGTGTTTGGCGACATCTCGATCTGCGGCGTTGATAACCGAAATTATGGTGGGTACCCGCAAATAGTATTTTTTCGAACCGCTCTGCAGGCTAGACAATTTTATGCCTAATTAAACATATATTTTTCTATTGACACACGCATTATCCGACATCTATGGCTGATAATTATGTTTCAAACGAACTATCTAACGTAAAAAAGTGTGAGAGCAAGCTATGGTCGCTATCGCGAAACTATGTTTTGAGTAGTGGATATCACCATTTAGCTGGGAGATATATAGCTTCATCTTAGGGAAGATATGTTCATTTATCAAAACCGCAATTCTCGGGTTTGGTGATACCATCGGGTTTGGCGATACCACCTACACGGGGGTGTAGGTGAGCATTCTTAAAAGTCCAATTCTCTGTTTTGCTCTGGTTGCGATATTAGTTACGTGTTTCTTAAAATTGAGTTTGTAGTCAAGATTTACGCCTAAGAGTGTTGCCTCTTCGGTTTGTTGGAAATTTTCGCCAAATATGGAAAGGTTGAGTTTTTCCATTTACTGAATACTATCAGTTGAGTTTTTTTAGCATTAAGTTTAATTCGCCATTTTGAGCACCATCCTTCTAGATCGTTGAGTTGCTTTTGAATTCTGATTTCCAGTTGTTTGGGGTTACCCCCCCCCCCCCCCCCCCCCCCCGTGGTCCAGAGGCCCAGGTCATCGGCGAATTGCGAAATTTGAACATTGTATGTTGGGTTATTGGGTATGTCGTTTACGTAGATTAAAAATAGTAACGGGCTTAATACTGACCCCTGGGGCAGGCTATGGTCTTACAATCTCGTCCAAATACGGATACGATAGGCGAGAATCGCATGCGTTTTGATATGTCGATGCCGTCTGGAGAGTTTGGCGGGACCAGCATCCCGTCTCGATTTGCTCAGTCTACCCTTGATGCTATAAAGTGGTAGCCGCGGGCGCTTATATATAGAGTTGTTTTTATGAGCCATCAGGCCCCCGCGGCAGCGGTCGCTGGCGCGACCTGACTGCCTCGATATCAATTTGAAAAAGGGGTGACGTTGTGTTTCCCAACAGGTCTCGATTTGCTCAGTCTACCCTTGATGCTATAAAGTGGTAGCCGCGGGCGCTTATATATAGAGTTGTTTTTATGAGCCATCAGGCCCCCGCGGCAGCGGTCGCTGGCGCGACCTGACTGCCTCGATATCAATTTGAAAAAGGGGTGACGTTGTGTTTCCCAACAGGTCTTAGACAGGTCTAAATAACGGGTATGTTAGAGTTACATTTCTTTGAATTTTACAATCGAAACATAGTATAAGATATTCGCATGCGATGCTGAGTCACGCGGGACACGGCAAACTAAATCGCGCGCAAATTGGCTTGCGATTTTTCAGCATCCCACCCCATTTGGCATGCGATAGCGTTTGTACTAGGTGCCTGGGGCGTTCCCGCCTTGAGTTCTACTCTGTCTGATATTACCTCGCCTACTCTGACTTTTATTGATCTTTGCATCAGAAATGAAAATATAAGTCTTAGCATTTTGGTCGGGATGTCGGTAGTTGTTTTTAATTTATATCGGAGTCCGTGGTGCCAGACTGAATCAAATGCCTTTTCTACGTCTAAGAAAGTTGCAGTTCCTTCGCGGCCCCGTCTGTACGCGCGTTGGAATTTGTTAAAGAAATTTTGATTTTCTAAGTGGTCGGATAATCTAGTGCTGATGATTCTTTCAAAAAGTTTGCCCAAAGATTGAAGTAGACTGATTGGTCTAAAATTTGTCGCAATTGTGTGATCTTTATTCGGTTTAGGTATCATAACTCCAAGTGGGCATTTCCATATCTTAGGGAAATATCCATGTTGTAAACATTTATTATAGATTGTTTCTAATCTATTGAATAGAGATTCTGGTCCTTGTTTAATTATGCCAAAGGTTATTTCATCGTCGCCTGGGGCTTTATTTGGTTTGGCACGTTTAAGGCAGTCCTTAATTTCTTGAATTGTTATTTTCTTAGCGGGTGTGTGCCACTGTGTGGTCGTCGTACGATTCTTGAATAGGTTCGTCGCGTTGTATAAATATGTGTTTGTTTTGTTTAATGTAGTTAATTACCTCGGTTCTGAATTTTTCGCAAAATTGATTTCCAGTGTGGGTTTTATGAATATTTTGTAGGGATTTGGCGAATGTTGAAGCTTTGTCTGACTCGTTTGTGAATGTTTCGCCATTTTCGTCGTTAAGTGGTTATCATTTTGGCCAGTTAGGACTTTGAATGTTTTCCAGAATTTCCCATCAAGGTGTCTATCGCCCAATTCAGTGGTTACTCGTTCCCAGGATTCTCGTTTTTCGAGTTTAACTGCTTTTTTAACTTGACGCGTTAGGTTGTTATACATGGTTCTATACTCGCTGTCGTTTGGATTTGTTTGCATTAGTCTGCATATTTTGCGCTTGAGTCGTATCGTTTCGAGTGTTTCCTTTGAGACTCTCCAGGTGTTTTGCTTTATTTCCTTTTTGGGGCATGCTATGTTGATAGCGTCCTTAAGTGTTTCTGAAATCGATTTTGCTGCGGTTTCAATGTTTTTAGGATTTTTGATTTCAAAGTTGTCTATGTTGGAGTTAACAAGTTCTCTAAATTTATCCCAGTCGGCATTTTTAAGGTTTCTCCTGGTTATGGCCTTGTTGCGTTGCGGTTTTGCGTTTATTATATATAGTTCAGCCGGGTAGTGATCGCTTCCTACATCGAAGCCGATTTTGCATTTGTTTATTGTTTTTGCTATTGATGGTGTGGCTCGTGCGGAGTCAAGCATGTCCCATGTTTTTGATTTGATGTCGTGGTGGGTGGCGATACCTTTGTTATTTAATAGGACTATATCTTGGTGTTCAACGATGTTGAATAGTGCGTCTCCGTATGAATTAGTTTTGCTGCATTTGTACACTATGTGTTTAGCATTAAGGTCTCCTAGGAAGATACAATTATTGTATGTATCTGTGAAGTGTTTGAAACTATCTAGTTGGGGAGGGGTTTGCAAG
Source organism: Siphonodentalium dalli (assembly GCA_032622095.1). Taxonomy (NCBI): domain Eukaryota; kingdom Metazoa; phylum Mollusca; class Scaphopoda; order Gadilida; family Siphonodentaliidae; genus Siphonodentalium; species Siphonodentalium dalli. Next base: position 288,987,302 of record CP136063.1, read on the forward strand.
GCGGAACATATAGGGAGATGATTGCTGTTTTCCTATTGTTTATAGTTATTTCTATTGCCATGATTTCATCTGAAAGTTTGGAAGTGTTTGTAACGGTGTATTTGATATGATGTCTAACTAATATCGCGACCCCACCCCCATGAAATTGAACTAACAACTCAGTATTATATAAATATATTAGGCGTGCGCACATCGTTCTATCGGGTGACAAATTGTCACTGGCCAATCAAAAGCGATGAATTGATGTCACTTGATCAATTGGAGGTCTGAGTGACAGCCCACATGTCTGTTTCAACTTTATGTGTCTTTTTCTTCGGAAATAATCTCTCTCGTTTTATTAATATATATTTTCTACTTATGGTGGTTTTCCTGCGAAATGACGGATTAAATTATAATAAATGGCGCTTGTTTCGAATAAGGTTATAAGTTATAACCGAAAAGTTGGAAGAAAATTTACTATAATGCGCTACGCCCGCGTTGTATAATTGGTTTTAAACTTTTTCGTTATAACTGCATAAACTAACTCGAATCAAGAGTTATTTCTTTAAAAATATTTTATATGTCTATGTGACCATATATATGATACAAACAGAATCGCCAATAAAAATATATAACCTGTTTACAAGACACTTGTACATTGAGATGAGATGGCGGAAACACTTGGTATTTATCAACATAGATCACGCCTGTGCCACATACGGGCACGTGTCTCAATGAGGCCAATTAAACCTCTCGATGAACATATAGCTGCGGCGGAACAATCCAAATTCGATATGAACATGTCAAGTGACAGAGACGATTATCAAGCACCACCGCTCTCTTCACCATCAACGCACTAAATTTGTTTGAACCAGTTGATCCACAATCTTTGATACCACTCGAGTCAACACAGATCTAGTTCAACCGCACTACAGACGAAAAATGCTGTCGACCCCCACCGAAATCACCCCTGGTTAACTGGTCGACCCCCACCGAAATCACCCCTGGTTAACTGGTCCTATTATCACCCCTGGTTAACTGGTCCTATTAATTTGCTATGCTGCTGGTAGGAAAAAGCAATATAATAATTGTTATTAAAAAAAAGTATAGTTATTATTTGAAAGGTTGTAATTTTTGCGGTGTGTTGGCTAGTCGGGACGATTTTAGCAAAAGCCAATGCTTGTGTGAAACATTCAAAGACATATATATGTTCTAATATTTTAATAATGCTGGCGCTATAGTGTTAGAAAACGACAGGACTATCCATCTCAATTATGACCGTTTTGCAGACAACCAATACAGCCATTATTAAAATAGTTTACATTATGCATGTTTTAACCCTTTACCCAACAGAACGGCCCTGTGCCAATGCATTCTCTTATATATGCGAGTCGACCATAGGTCGCCTCGCATATATAAGAGAATGCATTGGCACAAGCTACTGATATGTATAAAGCATTTAACCCTTTACCCAACAAAACGGCCAAAAATAAAGCTTCAACAGCCTAAAATATCTTCGGTCTGTCTCAATAACACCATACAAATATGGATATCATTGGAACCGGTTCATTGACCACATTGTGATGGTTACAGTTATGCCCTGTGCCAATGCATTCTCTTATATATGCGAGTCGACCATAGGTCGCCTCGCATATATAAGAGAATGCATTGGCCTAACACTTGTCCCCATTTTTTCTTACATTCTTTAACAATTTTATAATTTTTTCTTACATTTTTTAACAATTTTTATAATATTTTTCTACATTCTTTGACAATTTTATCATTTTTAATATGTTAAGCCAATGCATTCTCTTATATATGCGAGGCGACCTATGGTCGACTCGCATATAGAAGAGAATGCATTGGCACAGGGCCGTTTTGTTGGGTAAAGGGTTAACCAGGTCGTCCATTCTGGACTCCTCGACCTATGAGTCTATGACCTCTTACTAGGCCTAGTTCAGTTCTCTGGTATAATTAGAACTCATTTCGCAGATGATTATATCCAGATCTGGAAGAAATGTGTCACTCTATAGCCGACGTTCATGTAAAGAACATGAACCATACGTAATTAATAGATCGAATGATGATCACCAAATATCCGGAAACATGGATCAACCATCCGATTTGAATGCCATTGGTAGCACTGATTCACGGTGTATGTTATTATGGTCTGACTCGACAACGGCATATGGACGAACCATTGTTGTCACCTCCCAACAATTGTGTTATTTGTCGTGTCTATAAAAGTCAATTTAGACCATGCGATAATTTCTTATAGATATTTTATAGACTATTATATATCAATGTTCTAAAACAAAACTTACATAATGCTTAATTCGACGTTAAATGTAAATGTTCGTACCTACGAATCGACGAAATACAATTAAATTCAAAAGACCCAGCTAAAAATAGTTCGAACCAATCATACATGGCGTTGTATTAAAGCCGAGTCTGAAACGACACGGGCTCGTAGCAACGTTGACACATCATTAATTGTTCAATCGGTTGTATATTTACAATATAATACATTCCTGAGATTAAATGTTGATATAATATATGACACAAAAAACTGTTCGATAGAATTTGAGACGCGAACTATATTCTTTCTTCGACTCTAACTTAAAACGGTATTACGCATTAACTGATATTCCATGCGCATCAGATGTATTTATGCGCAACGACAATTTTTGTAAACAAAATGCGAAACGAAATGAGTTTCACTCAGAAAAAATACATCAAAAAGATCCCCAAACAATCCAGGAATAAATAAATATGGTCGGTACAGGATAAATACAACAATAGCATATTGTGTTTTGAGATGGACGATATCTCAACTTGTTGAAAGTGGAATATTTCACTCGGCAAAACATTCAACTCCTTGAGATATCGTCCATCTCGAAATAGACTATCCCTTTGAGTGCCAGGTCGATTTTTGTATTAATCCATATACCCTGTGCCAATGCATTCTCTTATATATGCGAGTCGATCATAGGTCGCCTCGCATATATAAGAGAATGCATTGGTCTAACAATTTTTTTTTTTTTTTTTTTAAAACAATTTTTTACAATTTTAATAATTTATTCTTTAACAGACTTATTTTGTAGGTTTAGGGCCGATGAGATCGGCCCCTGGCACTCAAAGGGCTATACTATTATCGTAAATACACATGCACATTTTGGGTATGAGTGTCTCATTTGGAAATGACACTTTTCTATTATGCAAAATTGGAAATAATAATAGAAACGGGTGCAAAATTAGAAATAATAATAGAAACGGGTGCAACATTAGATTCTTTGGCTTTAATAAACTAAGATGTATGAATATCCTGGTAACTATGTATCCTCCAGGGCACGTGTCATGTTCCGGCAAATGTTTGATGTGCGTGAATAAGGTGTGTTTTCTCTGTAGATGGTGTATGATGTGTTTTCTCTGTAGATGGTGTATGATGTGTTTTCTTTGCAGTGCTTGTATGGTGAGTTTTTCTTGTGTGGATCGTGTTCTTTTGAGTTGGACTTCAAGATTTCTGTCTCATCTGAAATATAAGAAGAATATTATATACGTCCATGCCTCTAAATATGGTGCTGTAAATTTGCAGAATGAGGTCCGCATGGGGTGGATTTAGTGACGACACTCCACACAGCGGGCTAGCGTCAACACATTCACCCTCCGGGGACCTCATTCTACATGGCCTCATCTGCTATGGGAGACCTAGACACAGATTTAAGTTCCCAGATAGTGAAGATGTTGATATGCACCCATTTGGGAACCTCGATTATGCATTGTGTGATTTTGTGTCGTCTGCCAAGTTCTAAAGAAACTAAAACACTTGTCAATTTGATAAAACAATAGTAGATACTTTCCAGAGAAGATGGGGCCTAAGCCCATGATGTCATATAATTTAGTGGTGCTAACCCGGCCGCTATATGTCACTAAATTGACCCTCAGGGGACCTCATTCTGCAAATGTCCAGCACCATATTTTGATGCATGTATACTTCAAAGCTGAGTTAATATATATACGAGATGAAAGTATAGTTAATCTATTCGGCATTTTCGAGCGGTCAATATGCCCTATCACTAACTCGCGGCCATTTTGGTTCAACCAGGTCCGGTTCCGTTGTTTTACTTAACTTTCCATATATGGAAGTCATGAATAATTCAAAAGCTCCAATGGAAATGCTACTCCAAAACTTTTACCTGTAGCTCCGAAACCACGGAACCGGGGCTGGATGAATCTATGAAACCACGGAACCGGACCTGGTGGATCCAAAATGGCCGCGGGTTAGTAATAGGGCATATTGAAATTTTGCCGCGATTCTCAAAATCTGTATCCGGAAAATTATAAACGGACTTGTATCTTTCGTAGATTTTATCAACGTAGCTTGGGCGGAGGGAAAACTCACTCTTGAAAAAAAACCATGACAATTTTCAGTTATTCGCACACAATGGAAACAAATGCACTTCATTTTTACCATATCAGGGAGAGACTATATTACATATATCGATGCTGTCAACTCGCCTGGTAACTTTGAGGTTAGGCTGATTATGTTGATGTAGTGCACATTTTTGAGTGCTGTGCTACACTTCGGAATTACTGAGAATGTGTCTGCTACACTTCGGAATTACTGAGAATGTGTCTGCTACACTTTGGAATTACTGAGAATGTGTCTGCTACACTTTGGAATTACTGAGAATGTGTCTGCTACACTTCGGAATTACTGAGAATGTGTCTGCTACACTTCGGAATTACTGAGAATGTGTCTGCTACATTTCGGATTACTGAGAATGTGTCTCCTACACTTCAGAATTACTGAGAATGTGTCTGCTACACTTCGGAATTACTAAGAATGTGTCTGCTACATTTCGGATTACTGAGAATGTGTCTGCTACATTTCGGAATTACTGAGAATGTGTCTGCTACACTTCGGAATTACTGAGAATGTGTCTGCTACACTTCGGAATTACTGAGAATGTGTCTGCGATTGTCATGTCGATGATATCTATCTCTGCTCGAGTGCATCATTTATTTTAACCACTGGCCAGATGTGTGAAGGTTTATTTGGGGGGGGGGGTATCAGTTATGAAATTACTCATAGGATTCGATGTTATAGCATATCCTCCATTCCCGTTGAGATGAATAGTCCGAAAAAAATTACCATGTCGACACTGAATGGAGTCTCCCATATATCATTGGTTATAAATGTGTACACCGGAACGGTCTATTATTCATTTGGAGGGGTTTTCACGATAAATGAGCAGAGGACAGTATGACGAAAATATAACACAAAGCAGAAGGATTCATATCCATCGGTGGGAAATGTGTAGATAATATTAAGTATGGGAAATTAGTATTTAGTATAGAGAAGGTGTTCACCAGGCACATTTGGCATTATATATGTGAAAGCATGCAGCCTACAATATAACCACCCGATGTGGACCTACATTATATACTGTTGTAAAAGGAAATTGTTAAGAAATATTATCCTTCATTACAGGCTAATATTGCATGCCAATATGACGCTCTCAACTTCTGAAGACAGTAACCATGGTAACAGTATCGGAAGGGTGATAACTCTACTTGCCGTAAGTTGCAACGTACTTTTACGAAATACGTCTCTTTAACCCTTTACCCAGCAGAACGGCCCTGTGCCAATGCATTCTCTTATATATGCGAGTCGACCATAGGTCGCCTCGCATATATAAGAGAATGCATTGGCTTAACACATTAAAAATTATAAAATTGTTAAAGAATGTAAGAAAAAATGGTAAAAAGTGTTAAAAAAAGATTTTTTTAGGCCAATGCATTCTCTTATATATGCGAGGCGACCTATGGTCGACTCGCATATATAAGAGAATGCATTGGCACAGGGCATAACTGTAACTATCACAATGTGGTCAAGGAGCCGGTTCCAATGATATCCATATTTGTATGGTTCTATTGAGACAGACCGAAGATATTTTAGGCTGTTGAAGCTTTATTTGGCCGGTTTTGGCCGGTTTGTTGGGTAAAGGGTTAAAAACGTTCTTCAAATACTGCCCGGAGAAGGGCGATATTGCCCAAATAGATACCAAAGCCGGGATAGTGAATATTGCTAATTTCAATTATCTCCGTTATTACGTCAATTATTAGGAAGCAATTTTGGCATGCCACAGCGACTGATTGGCTAATATTTGTTAACAATTGTTTCTGCAAGAGACTCATATGTTGATCCGTATCGGGTGAGTATAACTATCAGAGACATCTTACCGTTTCACCTTCAGACTTCGTCGATGACACTTTCAACCCCATCTTCGTCGCTGACACTTTCAACCCCATCTGACTCGCTGACACTTTCAACCCCATCTGACTCGCTGACGTCATCCTCATTGCTTATGCTGCTGTCTTGTTTGCTGCTACTCTTATCTTCATCTGAGCTTGAGTTAGACCCAGATCCAAAATCGAACGGCCCTTCAGTAAACTCATCGGCACTCAAGAAATTGTCATCTGAAAGACGATGTAAGCATTCTATCTATTGCAGTTGATAGCACGTGACGTCGTATGCGTTTGAGGTCATAAATCAAACTTTTACCGCACAAATACATCCAGATATCGGATTAATCTCTACCAGAGCGTACCAGTCAAATTTCTTACCAGAGCGCACCAGTCATGCTTCTTATCAGAGCGTACCAGTCATACTTCTTACCAGAGCGCACCAGCCATACTTCTTACCAGAGCGCACCAGTCATATTTCTAACCAGAGGGCACCAGTCATACTTCTTACCCGAGCGCACCAGTCATACTTCTTACCAGAGGGCACCAGTCATACTTCTTACCAGAGCGTACCAGTCATACTTCTTACCAGAGCGCACCAGTCATATTTCTAACCAGAGGGCACCAGTCATACTTCTTACCCGAGCGCACCAGTCATACTTCTTACCAGAGGGCACCAGTCATACTTCTTACCAGAGCGTACCAGTCATACTTCTTACCCGAGCGCACCAGTAGTAACTTCTTACCAGAGGGCACCAGTCATACTTCTTACCAGAGCGTACCAGTCATACTTCTTACCAGAGTACACCAGTCATACTTCTAACCAGAGGGTACCAGTCATAATTCTAACCAGAGCGTGCCAGTCATATATACTTCTTGTCTTATCGAGTCATCAAGGGAGATAAACCCTGCATGGATTTTGATATCGGAAGTAACCTTCTGATTGTAAACATATATTGAAAAGTGTATATGGTGTACTTATATATAGAGGATATTACTTGGTCTGTTTAATATTAATTTAGGCCCTATGTCAGCCTCAGGAAACCTCAAGCAAGCATATGAAGTTACCGAGGGCTGATATCAGGTCAAAAATATCAAACCAATCAACTATTACCATATTTATTAATTAGATCGCCATGAGATCATAAAACAATATTACTCAGATTTGTGATGTCGTAAAATTATATTACTCTGATTGGCGATGTCGTAAAATGATATTACTCTGATTGGCGATGTCGTAAAATGATATTACTCAGATTTGTGATGTCGTAAAATTATATTACTCTGATTGGCGATGTCGTAAAATTATATTACTCTGATTGGCGATGTCGTAAAATGATATTACTCGGTTTAAAGGCAAATTGAAGCGATATTCACCTAGTTCGATTACATGCAGTTCTGGGGAAAAATGTCATATGTAATTAATAAATAAGAATATACACTCACTTTATATGCATGCACAATTGAAGACACCGCGACGGCCAAGTTTGCATGTTTTCACTGATTCAACCATTTATATACTAAATAAAAACTCATTTACGCAACATTTTCTTGCGGTCACGTAAAATCGTTTCCCTCACTTGAACAGAGAATTGCGGTTTTTTATGACAAATGAAATTCAATATTTATGATAATGATAACTCTCAAACAAGAGTTTTCATCGTTAGAAGTATGGGAGAACTCGAAGAGGCGCAAGCGATGACTTATTCCAGATTCCAGACTACTAAATTCCAACTCAAGTAGTTCCCAATTACCAATTGAACGACAGCCCGCTCTAAGAGTGAATCTGATTGGCTGCTGTGTCTATTTTATATCTTCAGAAAAAGCCATTTCATTAGTTTGAAGATCCTGGTACCCAAAAATCAAGGTTTTCGAAATCTTTGGTACCATATAGTCAACTGAAGCATGCCACATTTAACAAATTTAATTGTGTGCAGCGAAGACAATTGTAATCGTTTTCAGCTATATAAACAAACGCTCTTTATCACATGTTACATATAACAACAAACTCTCTTTATTACTACATGCAGGAAGGCAAAAATCTATCATTCCCAACTTTATTACAACACTTGTGGGTGCACCAAGGAGCTATTCGACAACAAGCAATGGTGCATGTTCTATAGTTACCACCTCCAACACGACTGCCCTACCGATTCGTGACATGCCGCCCTCAGTGGGTGAGCCAGATTTTCTAAATGATATGGGCATTCCTTAGTTTTTCCTGGTCACTATAGCTTTCATTGTTGAAATTATCCCTTTACCCAACAAACCGGCCAAAACCGGCCAAATAAAGCTTCAACAGCCTAAAATATCTTCGGTCTGTCTCAATAGAACCATACAAATATGGATATCATTGGAACCGGCTCCTTAACCACATTGTGATAGTTACAGTTATGTCCTGTGCCAATGCATTCTCTTATATATGCGAGTCGACCATAGGTCGCCTCGCATATATAAGAGAATGCATTGGCCTAAAAAAAATCTTTTTTTAACACTTTTAACAATTTTATAATTTTTAATGTGTTAAGCCAATGCATTCTCTTATATATGCGAGGCGACCTATGGTCGACTCGCATATATAAGAGAATGCATTGGCACAGGGCCTTTCTGTTGGGTAAAGGGTTAAGGAAGCAGAATTCAATGCACCGATAACGAATTCAAACTGAAAGTATAACCGTATTGATTGAAAATCAAACAAAACTGAAGCTGACCGGAGATGGATGATGTTTGATTTCTTTGATTGGAACAGAGAAATACAACTTTTCAAAATGAACAGCAAATGCACTATATGACTATATTATTAAAGGAATATTATTCTGAAAATGTGTTAGTACTTTCTTTTAATATACCAATTTTATATAATTAAATTGTCCAATTTGCCCAAATAATCTTGTGTTTGATCGCTCTTTTTGTTTCTATAACGAAAACAAAAATACTCACCGTCAGTGTCGGCAAGATTAAAGGCGTCCTCAATTATCTCGAGTGAATCGCCGACTCGAACATAAATACTCACCGTCAATGTCGGCAAGATTAAATACGTCCTCAATTGTGTCGAGTGAATCGCCGACTCGAACAGAGAATTCCTCTCGTGAGATCAAACGGTCGCTATTTGTGTCATAGGAGCCGAAGTCGGAGGGAATTTCAACAAATGTTTCATCCTGTAATTATGAAAAAGGATATTCGCCACTTTGAAGGTAACAATCTTTAAGGAGATGATTCAAATATGTATTCAGTGTTCCAGAACTCCAGTGACAACAAAACATACACAAAATATAATTTAGAATCATATTTTGCTTTGTTCCACTGAGAAAATATTAGTAATAAAACCCGGCATGCGATTTAAACTTAAAAAATCAAAAGCAAATAAACCCGGCATGCGATTAAGACTTAAAAAATCAAAAGAAAATAAAACCCGGCATGCGATTTAGACTAAAAAATAGTAAGTCTGAACTGATGGAGTGAAATTTGGTATGTGAGTTTACTATAGCCCAAACTACAGGTCAAGTTTGAATTTGGCGTATTTTGCAACGCCTTAGCGATCATTTGGTCCCAAATGTAATATTGCATATATACATTACTCATTGGTATCTGAATGAAAAAAAAAAGACTTCGTAAAACTCTGGAACCATGAATACATCTTTACATATGTGGGTAAGATGTTATATATTCTCTTTATCACATCATTCCTACAATCATCTTTACATATGTGGGTAAGATGTTATATATTCTCTTTATCACATCATTCCTACAATCATCTTTACATATGTGGGTAAGATGTTATATATTCTCTTTATCACATCATTCCTACAATCATCTTTACATATGTGGGTAAGATGTTATATATTCTCTTTATCACATCATTCCTACAATCATCTTTACATATGTGGGTAAGATGTTATATATTCTCTTTATCACATCATTCCTACAATCATCTTTACATATGTGGGTAAGATGTTATATATTCTCTTTATCACATCATTCCTACAATCATCTTTACATATGTGGGTAAGATGTTATATATTCTCTTTATCACATCATTCCTACAATCATCTTTACATATGTGGGTAAGATGTTATATATTCTCTTTATCACATCATTCCTACAATCATCTTTACATATGTGGGTAAGATGTTATATATTCTCTTTATCACATCATTCCTACAATCATCTTTACATATGTGGGTAAGATGTTATATATTCTCTTTATCACATCATTCCTACAATCATCTTTACATATGTGGGTAAGATGTTATATATTCTCTTTATCACATCATTCCTACAATCATCTTTACATATGTGGGTAAGATGTTATATATTCTCTTTATCACATCATTCCTACAATCATCTTTACATATGTGGGTAAGATGTTATATATTCTCTTTATCACATCATTCCTACAATCATCTTTACATATGTGGGTAAGATGTTATATATTCTCTTTATCACATCATTCCTACAATCATCTTTACATATGTGGGTAAGATGTTATATATTCTCTTTATCACATCATTCCTACAATCATCTTTACATATGTGGGTAAGATGTTATATATTCTCTACAATCGTCTTGATCTTCATATTATATTAAATGGCCAGTCCATCTACTCATATCGCTATTTTTCTGCTAGGTCCCTAATTCTGACTGACACTCCAGCAAGAAAACGTTTGAGTAAAAACCAGAACCTTTGCATACACACGCTGCAAATCTTTATTATTTTATAAATTGTTTCCTTAATATATGTGTTATTATACCGTGCATTGAGTACGCAGTATTTACTTGATGTGGACATGCACTTGATGCGATGGGGCTTATTAGCAACGATGTCTTTGTAAGTTTATTTGTAGCCACGCTTTATCCTAAACATCACCATTCGAACACACACACACAACTTCGAGTTATAGGATGATTAAAACATACCAGACTCTATCCATACAATATATTTTAAAAAAAATTCAAACTTATGTCTGCAGCTCATGTGCCCCATCGTCTCAAGTCAACATTTATACATTTATATATATGCATTGCATGTCGCTATGACAGTAAATTCTGTGTGAATGACGCGAGTGTATCAAATAAATAGATAGTCTGTATATAGTAACGGGCACATCCACCCTGACTTAGTCTTTATCTTTTTATTCAATTTTTTCTATTTCTGCTATTTTGTCCAATGATCCCATATCAACAACGTTGCGATATTCACAGTACTGCCGAATAAGGAAGAGTCCCAATCGCACTTAAAGGTTTCATGACATAAGTTGGGTGGATGTGCCTTCAATCAATACATTAATATTACATATACTACAATATAATTATGTACCTGTTAAATGTGCTTTTGTCATTTATTTGTATTTATATTTATGTATCTCAAATGCCATGTATATTGGTTTATCGAGATTAAAGAATTGAATTGAGTATTGCACTGGAATTGTGATGTCTATGTCCCATTCTATCATGCATTTTATTATTGTTTCCAATTTCACAAGTAGTAATTAACTCTCAATCATCGAAATCATAACTGTTTTTATTTGGTGCACTGTGTATATCACCCTAATCCACTGCCTGTGAAGGCGCATATGATTGGCAAATAAAGTTATTCTATTCTATTCTATTTTAGTTCACTGTGAAGGCGCCTATGATTGGCAAATAAAGTTATTCTATTCTATTCTATTTCTTGTTAATTAACCCTTTCATGACTGGAGCAGTATTGAAGATAATGTGGCAGTGCATTCTCTTATATACGTGAGTCTCCCATATATAGGGAGCATGGCATATATGAGAGACTGCATGACTTGCAAGTTCAAGGTAAATATTGTTAGGCCAATGTATTCACTTATATATGCCAGGCTATCTATAGGAGACTCGCATATATAAGATAATTCATTAGCACGGGGTTATCGCAAAAATTGAGGAAGCTCCAGTCGTGGAAAGATTAATAAGGGTCAAAATAAATATTGCTTCAACTAAAGATTGATAAGATTCTGGACAAATTTCAGTCATTGAACTGTGCAATTCAAATGTGGCAAATGTTTTTCAGTGAATCGAATTGTTCGCATTTCTATATTTAGCGACTGAATCAACATGCACATATATCTTTATAAACCCTTCAAGACATGAAGAGGATACATGTAGATGTACACGAAAGTGTCAGACCAACGTGTGAATATTCACAAATAATGTACATTGTTGTGGTTTCAATACTTATATAGTGCAGGTGAAATGCGCCAAAAGTGACATGAAGATATGCGCCAATTACCATGTAATAGAATGATCACGACCAGGCGCATTGTCGTGTCATTGATTGTACAGTATTCGCAATACAACACAACATGTGCATGGGGAAATATTCAGGTTGGTTAGGAAAAATAGTCTGCGCGCCCAGGTCTCATGCACACCGGCGCTGTTCTTAAAGAGTTTACACCAACATGCATCTTTTTCCGAAGCGTCGACATTTTTCTATAAACGAGCGGCTCGTGCGTGTTCAAGTTATTTTGGGTCTGACAAGTTGGCAGAAAGGGGGGGGGGGGGGTGACGCAGAGATAATGATGATGTCATCCCGACGAAGAGATACAAGGCACACGTCAATAACAAAAAGTGTCAAGAGCCCGAAAAGTATCTAAATATAAGACAGAGTTTATAACCATTGGCACACAGGCCCTTGGGGAAAATTACTAAAATACCAATATATATAGACTATATATATGTACACTTGTATAGTCTATATTGGTATTTTAGTAATTTTCCCCAGGCGCCTGTGCATTGGCATGGATCATTTCCACATATATCGATCTCTGTTCTGTATCGCGGCCATGAAACCGGAAGTCTTGATCGACAACGTTTTCGATGAATTCACGGAACATATCTCCACTGTCGCATGCTTTAACGGTTGATCCATATACCAAATTGAAGGGTATTATATATGTACCAGGAATATGATTCATTAATTGATATGTTCTCTCTTTCTTATATTATTGCCGGAGTCCAGACAAAGTCTTGTCCCGATGGTTTCATGACATATCTCCACTGGCGCTATAGCTTTATATTTATTATCCATCCCTTAACTAACACCATTTCCGATTGGGCAAAAGCCGCCACGTGATATTCCTGGAAAAAGTCATATTGGACTCCCGAAAGTCATATTGGACTCCCGACTGTACAATATAACTTTTTTTATTGGACTCCGTGACGTCACGAATTAAATCTATTGCGAAATGAATCGGTGAAGATGTGATGCGCGCGCAACACTGATGGATTTTAGCAGACGTTCACTTCCGCATTGAGTTTTTTTTTTCTCACTTCCGTGTTTACTTTTCCAAATCATGCTTTCTGATGATCAACATAGAGAATTAAGTGCCGACAAATACCAAAAATAACCACAAAAGTTTTATTCCCAAAATTTGGATAAACATACAGATGGATAATAAAAATGTCATTATACAATGTTGTGTACAGTGTGAGTTTTTCTTGTATTCGTCCAGGTTGTGGTGAAAAGCCAATATGACTTTTCACCACAACCTGGACTCGTACAAGAAAAACACATACTGTTCACAACATTGTATAATAACTTTATAAGATGTGACCCGCCATATCAAATCCAGTCGTAAGTCGGGATTTTTTTAACCTGTGCCAATGCATTCTCTTATATATGCGAGTCAACCATAGGTCGCCTCGAATATATAAGAGAATGCATTGGCCTAACAATTTTTTATCATTTTTTTAAAATAAATGTTTCTTACAATTTTTAGGACATAAAATAAAAAACATCCATTACCCTGCATGGAGCCCTACACATATATAGAAGCATATAGAAGAGTGTCGTCCGCTCATGTTTGTCTGGGGCTCTGTATGGGTGAAATTATAAAATTGTTAAAGAATACAAGAACAAATTATTAAAATTGTAAAAAATTGTTAGGCCAATGCATTCTCTTATATATGCGAGGCGATCTATGGTAAAAAAAATCCCGACTTACGACTGGATTTGATATGGCGGGTCACATATATGGTCCATATATCGAAACGAAGGGAATTAATCCAGGAATATAAATGTGCTATAATATAAAGTTATTACACAATGTTGTGTACAGTGTGTGTTTTTCTTGTACGAGTCCAGGTTGTTTTGAATAGTCATATTTGCGTGTCGAGTCCAATATGACTTTTCACCACAACCTGGACGAGTGTTCAATATAACTTTTTTTTATCGGGACTCCGTGACGTCACGAATTAACTCTATTGAGAAATTAATCGGTAAAATTGTGATGCGCGCAATACTGTGGTAGATAAAGCAGACGTTTCACTACCTCGTTGAGTTTTGTTTTCACTTCCGTGTTTACTGTTCCAAATCATGCTTTCTGACGATCAAATACAGGCTTTTATAGAGAATTATGTGCCGACAAATGCCAAAAATAACCACAAAATTTGGATAAACATACAGATGGACAATAAAAATGTCATTATACAATGTTGTTTCGTCCAATATGACTTTTCTCCACAACCTGGACTCGTACAAGAAAAACACATATTGTACACAACATGGTATAATAACTTTATAATATCATTTATTTTGAGTAAACGATTGAATTTATAGCCATGTGTGTTTGTGACATGTTGATAGTCTTCATTCTGGAAGATAAGAAGTTTGCTTTTAACCCTTTACCCAACAAACCGGCCAAAACCGGCCAAATAAAGCTTCAACAGCCTAAAATATCTTCGGTCTGTCTCAATAAAACCATACAAATATGGATATCATTGGAACCGGCTCCTTGACCACATTGTGATAGTTACAGTTATGCCCTGTGCCAATGCATTCTCTTATATATGCGAATCGACCATATGTCGCCTCGCATATATAAGAGAATGCATTGGCCTAAAACAAAATCTTTTTTTAACACTTTTTACCATTTTTTCTTACATTCTTTAACAATTTTATAATTTTTAATGTGTTAAGCCAATGCATTCTCTTATATATGCGAGGCGACCTATGGTCGACTCGCATATATAAGAGAATGCATTGGCACAGGGCCGTTCTGTTGGGTAAAGGGTTAACCCTTTCATGACGGGAGCTGCGCTGGTGCAGCATTAAAGATCATGTGCTAGTCCATTCTCTTATATATGCTAGTCTCCCACATGGAGCCTCGCATATATAAGAGAATGCCCTGGCTTACAAGGTAAATATTGTTAGACCAATGTATTCTCTTATATGTATGCGAGGTGTGGGAGACTCGCATATATAAGAGAATGCATTGGTTCATGGTTTTCGCAAAAAATCAGGAAGCTCCAGTTTCAGTGTTATTGCTATTTTTATCAAGGACCTGTGATACAATGTGATTCCAATGAGCTGACTTACCTCATTCACATCTCTCTTCTTCCTACATATTCTGGAGCAAGCGTATCTGCATGCGAAGTTACCCGCTGGACCAAATCTACCACAAGTTCTCGGGCATGCGAATGGACATAGAGGTTTAAGAATTCGTCTCAGTCTCAGTCTGCGCAGGCGTATTCTAATCCTCCGCCAGGCGTCTACGTCTTCCGGCAGCATCACCGCCAGGAGGAGGACGAGGCAAGATATTACCACGGCGATCTTCATCTTTCTGAATGATAAATAAAACCTTTTATTAACGTTTTATCATATGACTTGCACCTTGTATTAACGTTTTATCATATGACTTTCACCTTTTATTAACGTTTCATCATATGACTTGCACCTTTTATTAACGTTTTATCATACGACTTGCACCTTTTATTAACATTTTATCATACGACTTGCACCTTTTATTAACATTTTATCATACGACTTGCACCTTTTATTAACATTTTATCATACGAGTTGCACCTTTTATTAACATTTTATCATATGACTTGCACCTTTTATTAACAGTTTATCATACGACTTGCACCTTTTATTAACAGTTTATCATACGACTTGCACCTTTTATTAACGTTTTATCATATGATTTGCACCTTTTATTAACATTTTATCATATGATTTGCACCTTTTATTAACATTTTATCAAATGAATTGCACCTTTTATTAACATTTTATCATACGACTTGCACCTTTTATTATGTTTTATCATATGATTTGCACCTTTTATTATGTTTTATCATATGACTTGCACCTTTTATTAACGTTTTATCATATGACTTGCACCTTTTATTAACATTTTATCATATGACTTGACCTTTTATTATGTTTTACCATATGATTTGCACCTTTTATTATGTTTTATCATATGACTTGCATGCACCTTTTATTAACGTTTTATCATATGACTTGCACCTTTTATTAACGTTTTATCATATGATTTGCACCTTTTATTATGTTTTATCATATGACTTGCACCTTTTATTAACGTTTTATCATATGACTTGCACCTTTTATTAACATTTTATCATATGACTTGACCTTTTATTAACATTTTATCATATGACTTGCGCCTTTTATTAACGTTTTATCATATGACTTGACCTTTTATTAACATTTTATCATATGACTTGCACCTTTTATTAACATTTTATCATATGACATGACCTTTTATTAACATTTTATCATACGACTTGCGCCTTTTATTAACATTTTATCATACGACTTGCACCTTTTATTAACGTTTTATCATAAGACTTGCAACTTTTATTAACATTTTATCATATGACTTGCACCTTTTATTAACATTTTATCATATGACTTGCACCTTTTATTAACATTGTATCATATGACTTGACCTTTTATTAACATTTTATCATATGACTTGCACCTTTTATTAACATTTTATCATACGACTTGCACCTTTTATTAACATTGTATCATACGACTTGCACCTTTTATTAACATTTTATCATACGACTTGCGCCTTTTATTAACATTTTATCATATGACTTGCACCTTTTATTAACATTTTATCATATGACTTGACCTTTTATTAACGTTTTATCATATGACTTGCACCTTTTATTAACGTTTTATCATATGATTTGCACCTTTTATTAACTTTTTATCAAATGACTGGCACCTTTTATTAACATTTTATCATACGACTTGCACCTTTTATTATGTTTTATCATATGATTTGCACCTTTTATTATGTTTTATCATATGACTTGCACCTTTTATTAACGTTTTATCATATGACTTGCACCTTTTATTAACGTTTTATCATATGACTTGCACCTTTTATTAACGTTTTATCATATGACCTTTTATTAACGTTTTATCATATGATTTGCACCTTTTATTAACGTTTTATCATATGATTTGCACCTTTTATTAACGTTTTATCATATGACCTTTTATTAACATTTTAACATATGATTTGCACCTTTTATTATGTTTTACCATATGATTTGCACCTTTTATTAACGTTTTATCATATGACTTGCACCTTTTATTAACGTTTTATCATATGACTTGCACCTTTTATTAACGTTTTATCATATGACCTTTTATTAACGTTTTATCATATGATTTGCACCTTTTATTAACGTTTTATCATATGACTTGCACCTTTTATTAACGTTTTATCATATGACTTGCACCTTTTATTATCGTTTTATCATATGACTTGCACCTTTTATTAACATTTTATCATGTGATTTGCACCTTTTATTAACGTTTTATCATATGATTTGCACCTTTTATTAACGTTTTATCATATGACTTGCACCTTTTATTAACGTTTTATCATATGATTTGCACCTTTTATTAACGTTTTATCATATGATTTGCACCTTTTATTAACGTTTTATCATATGATTTGCACCTTTTATTAACGTTTTATCATACGACTTGCACCTTTTATTAACGTTTTATCATATGATTTGCACCTTTTATTAACGTTTTATCATATGACCTTTTATTAACGTTTTATCATATGACTTGCACCTTTTATTAACGTTTTATCATATGACTTGCACCTGTTATTAACTTTTTATCATATGACTTGCACCTTTTATTAACGTTTTATCATATGACTTGCACCTTTAATTAACGTTTTATCATATGACTTGCACCTTTTATTAACGTTTTATCATATGACTTGCACCTTTTATTAACGTTTTATCATATGACTTGCACCTTTTATTAACGTTTTATCATATGATTTGCACCTTTTATTAACGTTTTATCATATGACTTGCACCTTTTATTAACGTTTTATCATATGATTTGCACCTTTTATTAACGTTTTATCATATGATTTGCACCTTTTATTAACGTTTTATCATATGATTTGCACCTTTTATTAACGTTTTATCATATGACTTGCACCTTTTATTAACGTTTTATCATATGATTTGCACCTTTTATTAACATTTTATCATATGATTTGCACCTTTTATTAACGTTTTATCATATGATTTGCACCTTTTATTAACGTTTTATCATATGACTTGCACCCTTCATTAACGTTTTATCATATGACTTGCACCTTTTATTAACGTTTTATCATATGACTTTCACCTTTTATTAACGTTTTATCATATGACTTGCACCTTTTATTAACGTTTTATCATATGATTTGCACCTTTTATTAACGTTTTATCATACGACTTGCACCTTTTATTAACGTTTTATCATATGATTTGCACCTTTTATTAACGTTTTATCATATGACCCTTTATTAACGTTTTATCATATGACTTGCACCTTTTATTAACGTTTTATCATATGACCTTTTATTAACGTTTTATCATATGACCTTTTATTAACGTTTTATCATATGACTTGCACCTTTTATTAACGTTTTATCATATGATTTGCACCTTTTATTAACGTTTTATCATATGACCTTTTATTAACGTTTTATCATATGACTTGCACCTTTTATTAACGTTTTATCATATGACCTTTTATTAACGTTTTATCATATGACCTTTTATTAACGTTTTATCATATGACTTGCACCTTTTATTAACGTTTTATCATATGATTTGCACCTTTTATTAACGTTTTATCATATGATTTGCACCTTTAATTATGTTTTATCATATGATTTGCACCTTTTATTAACGTTTTATCATATGACTTGCACCTTTTATTAACATTTTATCATATGACTTGACCTTTTATTAACATTTTATCATATGACTTGCGCCTTTTATTAACGTTTTATCATACGACTTGCGCCTTTTATTAACATTTTATCATACGACTTGCACCTTTTATTAACATTTTATCATACGACTTGCACCTTTTATTAACGTATTATCATACGACTTGCACCTTTTATTAACATTTTATCATATGACCTTTTATTAACATTTTATCATACGACTTGCACCTTTTATTAACATTTTATCATATGACCTTTTATTAACATTTTATCATACGACTTGCACCTTTTATTAACATTTTATCATACGACTTGCACCTTTTATTAACATTTTATCATACGACTTGCACCTTTTATTAACATTTTATCATACGACTTGCACCTTTTATTAACATTTTATCATATGACCTTTTATTAACATTTTATCATACGACTTGCACCTTTTATTAACATTTTATCATATGACCTTTTATTAACATTTTATCATACGACTTGCACCTTTTATTAACATTTTATCATACGACTTGCACCTTTTATTAACATTTTATCATATGACTTGCACCTTTTATTAACATTTTATCATACGACTTGCACCTTTTATTAACATTTTATCATATGACCTTTTATTAACATTTTATCATACGACTTGCACCTTTTATTAACATTTTATCATATGACCTTTTATTAACATTTTATCATACGACTTGCACCTTTTATTAACGTTTTATCATATGACTTGCACCTTTTATTAACGTTTTATCATATGACTTGCACCTTTTATTAACGTTTTATCATATGACTTGCACCTTTTATTAACATTTTATCATATGACTTGCACCTTTTATTAACATTTTATCATATGACTTGCACCTTTTATTAACATTTTTTCGTATGACTTGCACCTTTTATTAACATTTTATCATATGACCTTTTATTAACATTTTATCATACGACTTGCACCTTTTATTAACATTTTATCATATGACCTTTTATTAACATTTTATCATACGACTTGCACCTTTTATTAACGTTTTATCATATGACTTGCACCTTTTATTAACGTTTTATCATATGATTTGCACCTTTTATTAACGTTTTATCATATGACCCTTTATTAACGTTTTATCATATGACTTGCACCTTTTATTAACGTTTTATCATATGACCTTTTATTAACGTTTTATCATATGACCTTTTATTAACGTTTTATCATATGACTTGCACCTTTTATTAACGTTTTATCATATGATTTGCACCTTTTATTAACGTTTTATCATATGACCTTTTATTAACGTTTTATCATATGACTTGCACCTTTTATTAACGTTTTATCATATGACCTTTTATTAACGTTTTATCATATGACCTTTTATTAACGTTTTATCATATGACTTGCACCTTTTATTAACGTTTTATCATATGATTTGCACCTTTTATTAACGTTTTATCATATGATTTGCACCTTTAATTATGTTTTATCATATGATTTGCACCTTTTATTAACGTTTTATCATATGACTTGCACCTTTTATTAACATTTTATCATATGACTTGACCTTTTATTAACATTTTATCATATGACTTGCGCCTTTTATTAACGTTTTATCATACGACTTGCGCCTTTTATTAACATTTTATCATACGACTTGCACCTTTTATTAACATTTTATCATACGACTTGCACCTTTTATTAACGTATTATCATACGACTTGCACCTTTTATTAACATTTTATCATATGACCTTTTATTAACATTTTATCATACGACTTGCACCTTTTATTAACATTTTATCATATGACCTTTTATTAACATTTTATCATACGACTTGCACCTTTTATTAACATTTTATCATACGACTTGCACCTTTTATTAACATTTTATCATACGACTTGCACCTTTTATTAACATTTTATCATACGACTTGCACCTTTTATTAACATTTTATCATATGACCTTTTATTAACATTTTATCATACGACTTGCACCTTTTATTAACATTTTATCATATGACCTTTTATTAACATTTTATCATACGACTTGCACCTTTTATTAACATTTTATCATACGACTTGCACCTTTTATTAACATTTTATCATATGACTTGCACCTTTTATTAACATTTTATCATACGACTTGCACCTTTTATTAACATTTTATCATATGACCTTTTATTAACATTTTATCATACGACTTGCACCTTTTATTAACATTTTATCATATGACCTTTTATTAACATTTTATCATACGACTTGCACCTTTTATTAACGTTTTATCATATGACTTGCACCTTTTATTAACGTTTTATCATATGACTTGCACCTTTTATTAACGTTTTATCATATGACTTGCACCTTTTATTAACATTTTATCATATGACTTGCACCTTTTATTAACATTTTATCATATGACTTGCACCTTTTATTAACATTTTTTCGTATGACTTGCACCTTTTATTAACATTTTATCATATGACTTGCACCTTTTATTAACATTTTATCATATGACTTGCACCTTTTATTAACATTTTTTCGTATGACTTGCACCTTTTATTAACATTTTATCATATGACTTGCGCCTTTTATTAACATTTTATCATATGACTTGCGCCTTTTATTAACATTTTATCATATGATTTGCACCTTTTATTGGGCTTCAATTAGTTTATTTGATTGTCAATTTTTCATAGCGTCGTTGCGATTACCTAAAAGGTCTAGATAACATTCAAGCTTAAATGTGTAATTAACTATTTCATATACGCTTGCACAGAAGCGACCATGAAAAATTCTCTCGTCTAACCAAGTCTACGCTGTTCGCAACATTTATATTAACAATAACATTAACAATATATCAGAAACGATAAGACTATACATTAATCGCTGACCTAAATTTTCAATAAATTTGTATTTTGCTCAATGAAAAAGTTCGAATACTGTGGAAAATTCGATGTTCACATGAATGCGGACTTTTGCAAACCAGACAGTAAAAGACCTAAAATCCACACGATGTATACACTGTAACTGACTTACTCATTTGTGACCCGCCATATCAAATCCAGTCGTAAGTCGGGATTTTTTTTACCCTGTGCCAATGCATTCTCTTATATATGCGATTCGACCATAGGTCGCCTCGCATATATAAGAGAATGCATTGGCCTAACAATTTTTTATCATTTTTTTTAAATAAATGTTTCTTACAATTTTTAGGACATAAAATAAAAAACATCCATTACCCTGTAGGGAGCCCCACACATATATAGAAGCATATAGAAGAGTGTCGTCTGCTCATGTTTGTCTGGGGCTAATTATAAAATTGTTAAAGAATACAAGAAAAAATTATTAAAATTGTAAAAAATTGTTAGGCCAATGCATTCTCTTATATATGCGAGGCGACCTATGGTCGACTCGCATATATAAGAGAATGCATTGGCACAGGGTAAAAAAACGCCGAATAATAAATTCACAATCTGATTCCGAGTGATATATAGATCCATATTGTTTTACATGTAGTTTAAAATTAAAACATCTTTGTTTTGGTTTCAACATTCATCCTGGTAACATTTCTGGAACATTGAAAAAAATCGGGGATTGTACTTGGAAGTCAACGAACTTGTAGGTTGGGATAATTTAGTGACAGTTGCCATGACGATTGGATATTTATAGTTGGGTCATATAGTTTTAAATCTTCCCGAAGAAAATAGTATCCTTCACTAAAGTATAGCTAACCTATTATGTGGTATATGACATTCCAGTAACATGTTTTGTGAAACAGTAGAAAGGTTCGAATCCCAATTCAATTCAATTCAATTCTTTATTATCTCCGTCCACTAATTTGTGGAACTGGAGGTAGACATTTATCTATTATGATACATAATGTCAACAAAAGTCTAAAAATAATAAAGATAAATAAAGTAGGAAAACACACACTGAATTTTGGCGGCAGTTCTAAAAGATATTTCTCTATGGCAAAAGATACTTTTAATTTTTTATATAGAGCTCTGGACTAAAGTTTCGTTCCATGATTGCAAGTATTGGTCCTTTAACGACTGTTCAACATATCGAGCAAGGTATTCACCATCACCAACCGACTGAGCATCCCATATATAGGTGAGACCACATTTATTGAGTATATCTTTTACTTATTTAGCCAGGAGTTTTCAATCCCAGAACGAAGCGCATGAGAGTACACATATTGATATGCAACACTCGACAGGCTATATGAATATCGGTTGACTAGTTTTGCCCATAATCGTATCATAGACGTTTCAATATGAATATATATCGGATAGCATCAACTTTCTCCATAAACCATACAACTAGGCGTAATTGGTTTAATTTTTAAGATTATTTTCAAAAGTTTCGTTGCACAAGTTCACAGCAATCAGTTTTCTCAAACCCAAACACATATAGCATTACTGGGAGGACCATTTTATTAATAAGGTCAATCTGGCAATCGAAAGCAAGATTATATTGTCTAATTTTCCTTATCGCGTCAAACATAGACGAAATCGCTTTTTAACTCTGTGTTATGTCACAACTTATGTGTGGATGCATGCATTCGCTTCGTATAGCATCGCTAAGCGTCTCATGCACGTGCTTCGTTGAACCTGTTTTTTTAAGTTTAACCAATTTATGCCATATATAAACGTAGTAATAGGTACAAAAATCAACTAAAATCGAGTCACATGATAAATAGAATATATTTTGAAATTCGTGTTTCTCTCATATGAAATTTTTTAAACTCGTTTAGAATTTTCTTGACCTTGAAAATTCTAAGCTCTTTTTAAAAAATTCATATAAAATTAAAACAACGAAATAATCTCATATTGGCATTATTTAATGTCGTAAAACAACGAAATAATCTCATATTGGCATTATTTAATGTCGTTGAAGGGGTCATTGTCGCCAAGTGTTGGTATGTTGGGTACCCAGCTTTAGGAAAAGGTGTTTTGTGTACCCAATTTGACCTTTCAGTATAAGGTTACATACGTTATCGTAAATCATAAAGATATATCACCGGGAAAAAGCAATTATTAGTCAGAAATATCAATTTTAAAGATGATTACCCATTTGATAGCATGCGATATTTCTTCAACATTTATGAGCTCAAAACAATGCAAAGTTCAAGATGGGTACCCAAAACACCATTTCCTAAAGCTAGGTTCCCAGCACACCTAAATATAGCGACAATGACACCTTCAGCTTTAATATCATATGCGCTCTGTATGGACATAAAACGCGTTTTTTTAAACAGCCCAATGTGAGACTATTTCCATACGAAATAAGCCCATGATGACATTATTTAATCTACCTTTTCGATCGACACGACTTACCAGATTCGTGCTCTTTATAATGTGTTTCCGTTGGGGCCCGCGCCATTCAACGGAATAACGGGTATAAGCGGGGCTTATTTATATAAGGTCGACTTTATATTATCATGACATGATCTAATATGAATCGTACGTGACACGTAGTGCAGCAACCACTCCACTCATGATGTGCCTCAAATTTGCCTTTTTTCGGCGACATAACGCTAAGAATAATTTATGTAACATCATGCAGTGGTCACGACGGAGACGACATGCCAAATTGACAAGACGTGTCGTGGATTGTAAAATCTTGTCTGGATTATCGTCATGACTTCTTCATTTTTCGTTTTCATTAAGCTGACCAACGAAATTGGTCTAAATGAAATTAATCGACTTAAATCACATGTGAATTCTTCGTAAGTTGTGAAGTAGTTACTTTCATTTTTATCGCCATGCTCCATTTCCAATTCCGCGTGTTTGCAATCTCCACATGGTTGCTAACCGGAAGTCACTTGACAATTTCTCAAAAATCTATACCCGCGATCTTGAAAAATCACTGATGGATATAGAAAAAAATATATGACGTCATTCACCTGCCTTAGGTATAAGCACCATTGGTGGTTGCTATTATTATGTTATCTCATATGCCCTGTCCGGTCAGGGATATAAAATGGGGCCGATAAATACAAAGAAAGGTTTATTCAAGCCACATAATTGAGAAAACTCCGGTCCAAATAAAGAGCATTATTTATCATTATATTCCATATATGGTAAAAATAAAGAGCGTTTATCCCAGTACTGTATCCGGGGATCCCTAACAGGTGAACTTTGGCAAGTTTGTTCAGAGTATATACAATCTGTATTACAAGTTCGTGTATTTATCTACATATGATCTAACAACTCCAGCTGACATATACTACCATATAACGTAGACATAATAGCATGGATATTCAATTTAACCAAGTTCGTTTAGCTCCGTGGCGAATTCTATATATACTTTTTCGTGGTTTCATCTTCAAATAATTAGATATTAAAATAAAGGAAAAACAAATTAGACTAAGTCAATGTGCATGGACAGAATGGATGTCTGTGTATTCACTTAGTACAGAGAAAATGAGTCAGAAAACTGGAAAATTAAAATATTTATATCGCCATAAATACATATACGAATATATAGGCGAATTGCTTATTTATAACAGATTAAAATGTACTTTTCACTAACAGGGTGTTATCAATTAACCTGCAGTACCGCTATCATGGGTGCATTTAAATCGCGGGTGAGATATGAGATTTATTTCACATATAGAAATGTTAATGTGAATTCTGAATTCACAAACCAGAGACTGTTTTCCTGGGACAAATGTGATTATCCCGGTATTTCGATGTTGTGATGTGCCATATGCGAAGCAAAAGGCCCGGGCCAGGCTAACCACTCAGCATGTTCTCGTGAAAATAAGCACAATACGGGCTTATTTAGAATGTCGCGTTTTATATGCCCATATAGAGCTTATTTGAGAACGTATGGGCGTAAATTTTTTCGTTCAAATTAAGCCCATATATATAGAGCTTATTTCAATACGAAATAAGCTCATGTCGGCACTATTTAATCTACTTTGTTCATCGACGCGACTTACTGGTGAGATGAACGCTCTTTATAATGTGTGTTCACTGCGCCCCGCGCCATTCAACGTGATAACGGGTATAAGTTCTATATGAGCTTATTTCAGAATCAAATAAGTCCAATATGAACCTGTGTGAATATTTTGGTCCTATATGAACCTATTTGCAAGAAGATATGTTGAAACACTGCATCGCCGCACTCTCTAGACATTATTATATTGAAAGAAGAGAAGATAAATACCCTGATGTGTATAATAAGAGTATAATAGGTGTATATGAGAAATCTTCAACTTACCTGAAATTTCTTGTGTTCACGCGAACTGTAGCTTCTATAAAATGCGGTTAAATTACTGTTGTCTTGTTAGATTGGACGAAATATATTCAGCCATAAAGTATTGTGTATATAAAGCGACCAATGGGATAGCAGATGGTTAAGTAGAATAAGAACCACTTGGTCATTCGTGGAAGTAATCTGTTCGAGTGTCTTTTCCTCAGATTTAGTGAACATGAGATGCGACCACGATGGTTCTCATCCGACAGATGTTCTCCAATTTATAAGTGGGGGGGATAATTACAGGAAAACATAAAAATCGTTCACTTTGTGATAGAAGCGCCAAACTTTCAGAATTTGTTAAGTGGTTGGTGAGTATCACTAAACTGGCTGGTTCCAGATTTTGGAGGTCACCTTGACCTTCAATTTGACCTTGACCTTTTTGAAAATCTCAGTTTTTGGGTTGGGTGGTTTATGCTATCCTTTTCTTGTGAAAATCGCATCTTCTCACAGATTTCTCAATACAATTATAGTTGGGAGGTGACCACGGTTCATTTGGGCCAAAACATATCTAAATTATCATAAGATGGCCGCCAATATGGCCGCCGGAAGTTGAAAATATGACATTTTTTCACAAATATCTTCTAGTTCATTTCCTGCTGTTTGGAACTGGTTGAGTAATGCAACTTTATTTTGTGTTTTGTATATTAACCGATCATTGGAGCAATTAAATATGCAATTATTGGGGCCCTAACCCCTTCCAATCCGTCAAAAATTCGATTTTACAGAACGCGGTACAAAATTTTACAAAAATATCACAATTGGGATTCTAGTCATATTTCAACTAGAAATGAAAAGAAAATTGTAATGCAAGTGAGGCATATCATTACCTATAAATATTCCAATTCTCTGGAACCAAAAATCTTACCTTGGCTCAAAATGGCTGCCAAAATGGCCACCAAAATATGGAAAATTGTAAATATTGCACCAGGGTGTCATGCAATTGCTTACAAGTTGTGGTTGATGTATAACATTGGCTAATCTGTATTCTATACATTGAATACTAACATGTCTGATACACCATGTGTCATTGTTACTATTGTCACCACTGACATCACCAGGTATATTGGATTTTTCTCTCACAAACTTGACATATATATCGGCAAAAAATCACTTTTCAAGGTTCGACCATTTTTTCAAATAAAATGCAACTACCTTTGGTATCAAATGTGTTTATTGTTTTGACCTATGTTAAATGTGTCACACTATGGTGTTTATAGACTAAATTGCTCAAGATGGCTTCCAAAATGGCAACCAAATTTGTAAAAAGTAATTTTTTTACACATATCCAGAAAATTATTCTCTGCGTTATCCGAAAAGGTAGCAAATTGTGACTCACTTGGTTATTATACCTGTTAGTTAATTAACTGACAACTATGTTCTATTATGTTTATCCTAGTTCCGTATGGGGCATGACAAATTCATTTTAAAGTTGCAGTATGGAATTTTGCGGATAACCTCTTTTGTGATTATGGTCATATTATTGAAAGGAAATGGGCAGAACTTTGAGACGGAACTGAGATGAACCATGAGATGTGGGTATAGTCTGGCCCATTATGATAAAAATTTATCTACTGGATACAGGGTGGAAGCCAAGATGACAGCCAGGGAGTTACTCTATGATCGTAGATGAGGATAATAGGTATACCGCGAGTTATTGTATGGTCATGGATGATGTGTGGGTATATGGGGAGTGCCCTGTTGGCAACGGCGGGTTGTATATTTATATATGTTGTGGATGTGTTATCATTGATGGTGTATGGGTAGTAGATGCATGATCATGAGTATGGCAAGTGTGGAACTTATGAGATGTTGTATGTGCGGGTATTGGTATATCTGGAAGGGCTCACCATTGGTGATGTGCATATGTATAACTGGATTTACTCTATGGTAATGGATATGAGAATAAGTATACATGTAGTGGCTGTATAGTCCACGTTGAGGTGAATAGGTATACAACGCGTGACCGTATGATCGTGAATGCAGTGAATATGTATACATAGAGTGACTATATGGCCATGTGTCGGGTGTATGTGTATACCTGGTGTTCATACATGGTGACTCGTGGCTGTATCGTCGTTTGTGGTATGTATGGGTATAACCAAGTATGGCTGTATGATCAGGTGTACGTGTATAAAGTGGGTGACTATGTTGTCATTTGTGTTGTGTTTATGTAAATATGGAGTGACTGAGGTAATGGGTGGGTTGTACATGTGTACCTTGGGTGACACAATAACTCAAGGATATGTTAATCAATGGAGAGGTCATGTCAGAGAGTTCTCTATCTTGATGGTGTTTAAAAACATGGGGGGCGTTAAACACGGAAAACGATGGCCACCTATTACCACACAGTCATTACTTATATACATAAACACCACAGACATAACAATATAGTGACCCACTGTATACATGTACACCTGACCCATGACCACGGGTGACCTTACAGCCACGCGTTTAGATACAGGCACACCGGGGATACTTCTAAACATGACCGATAACTATATAGTCATTCCTTGTATACCCATTCAGTTCACCATTGGCCATAAGGTCATCCCCTGTATACATATTCTCCAAACACGTGGTCAAATAGACAATCAATATATACATCAACAATGACCATAAAGTCACTCCGGGTATACATATGCACCTCACCAATGGCCATATAGCCATTCGCTTCATACACATACCTTCACCAATGGTACCTGACCTATGGCCATATAGTCACACCGTGTGTACCTATTCAAAACATTCATACACGACCATGGTCAATCCTTGCATACATATTCACCTCAACATTGGCCATGTCACTCCCTGTATCCCTATTTGTCACACCATAGCCGCATAGTCACTCAATATATACTAATACATCCCAGCCATGTCAGTATAGTCACTCCATGTATGCATATGCACTTTATCCATGGCCATATAGCCACTTGCTATATACACATATCCCTTGCCCATGACAAAAAGCAACACATGTGTATACTGATATAACCTACACATGACCATACCGCCACGAGTCACCAAACAGGAACACCAGGTATACTCATACGCCTGACATATGACCATTTTAATAGTCACCCCCTGTATAGATGTCCATTATATTTATGACCATACTGTCACTACTTGTATACATACATGTACTCATCTCACCATTGACCATACATTCACTACCTGTATACCTATATCGACACACATAGTCATATAACCACTCAATATACATATACAGCCCACCCTAGACCATAGATTCACTCCAAGCATACAAGTAAACCTCACTAATGGCCATTCAGCCCTTCCAGATATACACACAACCACCCAAACAATCCATACTTGCATATACACCTCACACATGACAATTCAGCAATTCACTGTATAATCATACATGCCATCCATGATAATAGAGCTAATCCCTATACACCAACCAATGATAATACACCCATAAGATATATAAATATGCATCCCACCCGTTACCACAAAGACGCTCCCTATATACTCACACACTCGACAATGTCCACCAAGCTTACTCCAGGTAATCATATTCAATCATGTCCGTACAGTCATTCCATGTATACCTATACACATTACCCGTAACCATAAAATCACACCCTATTTACCAACACACCCATTTATGATCATACAGACAACACATGTACATCACACCCATGCCCTTAGAGTCACTCCATATATACATCATCAACACATAGATGACCATGTAGCTATATCCATACACCACACCAATGCCCATACAGGCACACCTGGATATACTCAATCATACACTATACAGTCACTCCATGCATACCGATTCACCTCACACCTGACCATGACATCTCCTTGTATACATATATCTTACAATGGACAACCCACTCATAACCATATAGTCACTCATTGTATACCTATTCACATAAGTCATGACATACAATAACTCACTGTATACCTATTTACCTCACGTATGATCATAGAGTAACTCCCTGGCTACGATCTTGGCATCCACACTGTATTCAGTTGACATTTTCTTAGCCAAATATTATGGTCCATCTCAATTCTGTCTCAAAGTTCTGCCCATTTCCTTTCAATAACTATGGCCAAAATCACAAAAGAGGTGCTCGGCAAAATTACATACTTTAAAATGAATTTATTTTGCCCCATACGGAAGTGGGACAACCAGAATAGAACATTTAGTTGTCAGTTAATTAACTAACACGTATAATAACCAAGTGAGTCACATTTTGCTACATTTTCGGATAATGCAGAGAATGTTCGGGATATATGTAAAAAATTAACATTTTACAAATTTGGTTGCCATTTTGGAAGCCATCTTGAGCAATTTGGTCTATAAACACCGTAGTGAGACACATTTAAGATAGACCAAAACAATAAAAACCTTTCAATCCAAAGATAGTTACATTTTACCTGAAAAAATTGTCCAAACCTGAAAAGTGAATTTTTGCCAATATTTATGTCAAGTTTTTGAGAGAAAAGTCCAATATTTTTGACGATGTCAGTGGTGACA
The DNA here is from genome assembly GCA_032622095.1 of Siphonodentalium dalli. Classification (NCBI taxonomy): domain Eukaryota; kingdom Metazoa; phylum Mollusca; class Scaphopoda; order Gadilida; family Siphonodentaliidae; genus Siphonodentalium; species Siphonodentalium dalli. Next base: position 289,018,337 of record CP136063.1, read on the forward strand.
ATAGTAACAATTAACCATGGTGCATCAGACATGTTAGTATTCAATGTATAGAATGCATAATTGCCAATTTTATACATCAACCACAACTTGCAAATGATTGCAGGAGACGCTGGTGTAATATTTACCATTTTCCATATTTTGGCGGCCATATTGGCAGCCATTTTGAGCCAAAGTAAGAATTTTGGTTCCAGTGATTTGGAATATTCATAGGTAATGATATGCCTCACTTATATTACAAAGTTATGTACATTTCTTGTTGAAATATGACTAGATTCCCAATTGTGATTTTTTGTGAAATTTTATACCGCATCCTGTAAAATCGAAGTTTTGAGGGATCGGAAGGGGCTAGGACCACAATAATTGCATATTTAATTGCTCCAATGATCGGTTAATATACAAAACACAAAATAAAGTTGCATTACTCAACCAGTTCCAAACAGCATGAATTGAACTAGAAGATATTTGTGAAAAATTGTCACATTTTCAACTTCCGGCGGCCATATTGGCGGCCATCTTATGAAAATTTATATATGTTTTGGCCCAAATGAACCGTAGTCACCTCCCAACTATAACTGTATTGAGAAAACTGTGAGAAGATGCGATTTTCACAAGAAGAGGATGGCATAAACCACCCAACCCAAAAACTGAGATTTTCAAAAAGGTCAAGGTCAAATTGAAGGTCAAGGTGACCTCCAAAATCTGGAACCAGCCAGTTTAGTGATACTCACCAACTACTTAACAAACTCTGAAAGTTTGGCGCTTCTATCACAAAGTGAACGATTTTGCAACTATACCCCCCCCCCCCCCCCCCCCCAGAGCGCAACATGCAGCGGTGACCATGAGGATGGGTATTGACCATGAGGATGGGTATTGACCATGAGGATGGGTATTGACTCGCGAAAGCCTTCAAATTCTCAATATTAAAGGTACTCAATCAGAATTAACGCTCGCAAATTACTATTTCCTTGGCTTCTGGGGTAAAAAATATTTGATGCGAGTCGAGGAACCCACACATCAAAGCTAGGAGTGATCAGATATCGATGTTTGAAATCTATTATTTTAATTTTAGGTGGCCCAGGAAACTGTCGACGAGAAGAACTTATCTGACCAGATAGCGGATGAAGATCGATAACTCTAAAATCCGGTGGCTTTTTTGTGTCAGATATTTGACAACTGGCAAAATTTCGTTGAACAAAACGTTGATAAATAACAGGTTTTGGGCAATTTTATACTATTGTTGACTGTGGTTAGCATTATTTTTGGGCAATTAATCGATTCTGATAACTGAAGCGGCATTTCAAAAAATGTTGTTGTTGGAATCTGATGATATGGGGACCGTCGAATCGGATTGAGTACCTTTAATGAAATTCTTTTCGGAATACCATATATCTCGTCCCAAAGTAATAAGAAACTGTTCGATATAATTCAGCAATATATCGTAGCAACAAAGCGTTTCGATAACTGAATTTAAAAACAAAATACATTCACAAGGAAGGACTACAAATTGTCTAAGTACACCGGTAAATATAGGAACTACGCAGTTTAGTAATCTACTGGCTCCCCACTTATGGACCTACTCCCCCAACCCAATCACCAGTTCTCTATTACCTTGATCTACCGTATGTACTGTCTTCCAGAGTAGCTGACTAACACTTGACTAACATATATATATGAATAAAATACCCCTTTGCACAAAACCCTGCTCCAACATTAGTTAAAACGAACAAAAATCACACAAACCCCGCCAAATGTTATAGCTACCAAACCAGCCATAACCCATATAGCTCTGGAAGGCACTACATCAATCACCATAAAATAACTCAATCATGCATGTAAATATGTTCAGCTGTCATCTTGTAAACATTTTGCATTTAAATCGACTGTATTGGGAGAGGGGCTTCATAAGTTGAAAAAACTTGTGACCCAATCCCTTTTGTATTATTTGCAAATAAAATAGGTTTCAAGTCATGAGGATGGTTAAGAATCCCAGTCTGTTCTTGAGAGAATAAGTACAATGCGGGCTTATTTTTAATTTCTCGTTTTAGACCCATATAGAGCGTATTTCCACTATGGGCGTAAAACACAGCGTTCAAATAAGCCCATATAGTGCTTTTTCAATGCGAAATAAGCACATATTGGCACTTTTTGCTTAACTTTACTTTGTAAAGTGTGTGCGTTGGTACGTGCGTCCGCCCGTCCGTCAACAATTTTCTTTGGCACACCCTACATGTCATATCTCTCACCGATCGTCACCAAACTTCATATGGAACATGTGGGTGACTAGATGGGAGCTTACCAATATCTTTCCGATGTTCAATGAAAAACATGGGCGGTGGCAGCCATCTTGGATTTTACTCTTTGCATCACTAAATTCTTTGGCACACACTACATGCCACACCCCTCATCCGATCATCACCAAACTCCATATGGATCTTCGGGGTGACCTCTAGATGGGAGCCTACCATTTTTCCGAATTATGTTTTTGAAAAACATGGCCACTATAACGGCCATATTGGATTTCAAATATGGATCCATCGGCACACCATGCAGTCCACAATTATCGGTGAAATGTGTTATATTATAGGCATTTTGGGATCACCTCTAGATGGGAGCTATTTAATTTAAACGACATCCGATGAAAAACATGGCCTCTTAGGCTCTGACAGCCACCTGGTATTATACTCTCTGCATCACTAAATCCTTTGACACACCATACAGACCACAACCGGCCCCATTCGATCTTTGCCAAACTTTATACGGATCCTCGGGGTGACCTCTCGATGTGAGCTTATCATTTTGTCCGAATTCTGTTAAAAACAATGCTGCCAGCTGCCATCTTGGATTTTACTCTTTGTATAACTAAATCCTTTAGCACACCATACAGGCCACATCTCTAATCCGATCGTCATCAAACTTCATATGGATCTTCGGGGTGCCCTCCAGATGGGAGCTTACCATTTTTATTTACCGAATTATGTTTAAAAAACAACGTGGCTGCCAGGGTCATCTTGGATTTCACTCTTTGCATGACTATATTTTAGCACACCATACATGCCACAGCTCTCATCTGATCGTCACCAAACTTCATATGAATCTTCGGAGTGTCCTCCAGATGGGAGCTTACCATTTTTTCCAAATTCTATTAAAACGTGGGTGCCACCGACCATCTTGTATTTTCCTCCTTGTGTTACTAAATCCGTCGGATGTTTAGTACTACATATAGACATGCAAAGGTTCTTATCGCTCCATTAACTGTAACATTTGACAATTTAGCCAAACTTGTTCAACAGTTGGATATCCAATGCCTGGTTCGCACAACATTAGTTGGATATCCATTGCCTGGTATGCACAACATTAGTTGGATATCCAATGCCTGGTACGCACAACATTAGTTGGATATCCAATGTCTGGTACGCACAACATTAGTTGGATATCCAATGCCTGGTACGCACAACATTAGTTGGATATCCAATGCCTGGTACGCACAACATTAGTTGGATATCCAATGTCTGGTACGCACAACATTAGTTGGATATCCAATGCCTGGTACGCACAACAACAGTTGGATATCCAATGCCTGGTACGCACAACAACAGTTGGATATCCAATGCCTGGTACGCACAACATTAGTTGGATATCCAATGCCTGGTACGCACAACATTAGTTGGATATCCAATGCCTGGTACGCACAACATTAGTTGGATATCCAATGTCTGGTACGCACAACATTAGTTGGATACCCAATGCCTGGTACGCACAACATTAGTTGGATATCCAATGCCTGGTACGCACAACATTAGTTGGATATCCAATGCCTGGTACGCAAAACATTAGTTGGATATCCAATGCCTGGTACGCACAACATTAGTTGGATATCCAATGCCTGGTACGCACAACATTAGTTGGATATCCAATGCCTGGTACGCACAACATTAGTTGGATATCCAATGCCTGGTACGCACAACATTAGTTGGATATCCAATGCCTGGTACGCAAAACATTAGTTGGATATCCAATGCCTGGTACGCACAACATTAGTTGGATATCCAATGCCTGGTACGCACAACATTAGTTGGATATCCAATGCCTGGTACGCACAACATTAGTTGGATATCCAATGCCTGGTACGCACAACATTAGTTGGATATCCAATGCCTGGTACGCACAACATTAGTTGGATATCCAATGCCTGGTACGCACAACATTAGTTGGATATCCAATGCCTGGTACGCACAACATTAGTTGGATATCCAATGCCTGGTCCGCACAACATTAGTTGGATATCCAATGCCTGGTACGCACAACATTAGTTGGATATCCAATGCCTGGTACGCACAACATTAGTTGGATATCCAATGCCTGGTCCGCACAACATTAGTTGGATATCCAATGCCTGGTACGCACAACATTAGTTGGATATCCAATGCCTGGTACGCACAACATTAGTTGGATATCCAATGCCTGGTACGCACAACATTAGTTGGATATCCAATGCCTGGTACGCACAACATTAGTTGGATATCCAATGCCTGGTACGCACAACATTAGTTGGATATCCAATGCCTGGTTCGCACAACATTAGTTGGATATCCAATGCCTGGTTCGCACAACATTAGTTGGGAATTACAGACCCAAATGTTGGTTGAGTTTGTTCTAATAGTTTGATATTCCAACAAGTATTTAGGGACAAATTTGTTTTTTAGACCGATAGTCGATTATTTTCCTATCTTTGGTCAAAGATTTTGACTAAAAGACAATTAGTATGAAATTTTCAACAATTAAAGTAGGAAATTTCCAACTCTAACAGTTAGAAAGTTCGATGTACCGATTGTATTTTCTGTCTGCATTAAGGGGTGCAATTGGAAAGTCCAGGGTGGATACCCACAGCAGATAAGCTCTGGTCACGTCCCTGGTTAACCATGATGATTCCCTATCCGGTCCTAACTAACATCGGCACATCACTAAATGTTGACGTGGGCGTGGTCAGATTATGTATGCCAGAGAACCAATTAACTTTCCAAAACACTTTAAGAAGAAAATTCCAACTCTATAGGAAAACTCAATTGCACACATGATGGTGGTAATCCGGCCGACCTTTGGTGGGTTTCAGTCAAGTCTGGGTTTAGTGTGCTTGTCATTTGCAGAATGAGGTCACAGGGGGTGAATTTAGAGACGTTATCCCGCATAGCGGGCTAGCATCACTAAATTCACTCTCTTATAACCTCATTCTACATGGCCTCATCTGCTATGGAGACACAGACTAATATTAAAGTTCCCAAACGGCTATGTATACACCCACTGGGAACCTCGATTATGCAATGTGTCGTCTGCCCATTTGGAGATATAGAGAAATTTCACTAAAATGAAATAGAATCTATGTGAAGAAATTTGTTTAGAAATTTGATAATAAAGAAACTTTCCAAAGAAGATGAGTCATAAGCAGAATGAGGTTCCCAGAGTGTGAATTTAGTGACGCTGTCCCGCTATATATAGCATCACTAAATTAACCCTCTGGGGATCTCATTCTGCAAATAACAGGCACACTAAACTCAGGCTTGGTTTCCGTGCATGGTATACTGATGGTCATTGTGCTCCGGTTTATCTCTCACGTCGATAACGACTTTTCACTAAATGTTGCGTTGGGCGTCACTTGATGGTGTATTTTAGGGTTCCAACTTCATATATGACAGAAAGGTGAGCAGTTATGGTGGTAAGTTTTTGCCACAACTATATGTCCAACTTTGATTTTCCAAATTTCCACTTGAAGATCGAATTGTCATCTCTATAGAAAACTTCATTTGCACCCTTGTATTGGGAGGTTCCAACTGATACATGAACCTAACATGATACATGATACTGACGCCCCTTTTGAAATGTTCCCAACAATGAATATGAATCCTACTACACTTGTATGCTGTCGTTTCGTCTGTCTGTCGTCTGCTTGTATTATTTGAACAACGCCCCAAACTGAAATACTAGACCCTTCGAATGTATATTATATTCATAACTATAACTATAATCCATTCAGTATAGAAAGGGTTTAATAAATCAACACTACTGTATTCCGTCAATTGTTTTATATATGACATATATGTGTTCATTTATTTTCCTTCGCCGAAAGACAGTTATATATTGGATTGCCCAGGAACTTTATATTTCGGTCCTATCTTCCTATAGCTGATTTAATCATCGTTGATATCTTCATCGTCATTCACATTTTCGTCGGGATCATCCACGAAATCGAATGAGCCTTCATCAAATTCCTCGACACTCAAGAAATCATCGTCTGAAAAAGAGCAGATTTTTTTAAATTCTACAAACATCACTTTTTATTTCAAGAGAACTATCCAAATTCCCGTCGACGAGCAAATTTCTTGTGGTACAATCGAGAAGGTTTAAGGGTCAGCATTACATTTTGCCCAAATTTCCTGATAAATTCAAAATGGATTGTCTAAAAATCTGTCCGGAATTTCTTTTTTAATTTTTGCATGATACAAGCAAAAATTTATTGTGACACAATATTTAAGAACCATCAGCCCGTTGACAATTATAATCCCATTTACTATAATTATAATCCCATTTACTATACTAGTAATAGGAACAACATTTAAAATTTCGCTGTTTTCAGATATCAAGAACGTCTGTAAAATACAGCTTTTTCAAACGTGCAGTCCATATATCCATGATATATTATTTGAATATTATGAAATTCAAAATTTTCTTCGGATGGATTTGGAGGACTTCTTTGTTGAAAATGTGTTGCAATATTGCCTGGATTTATACAAAACGAGCGTCTGGACATTAATGTCGGAGCGAACATAGATGTCCCATGTTTAACTGCATAGCTCACTGAAATAAAACATGAGTTTTTGTCAACTACAAGTACAAATTGTGAATTTTGCAGTTTCAGTACACTCAAAAAACTCAGTGTTAAAATAAATACACCAACCAAGTGTTATATTATCCCAACCCGTAAAGTGCTGCATCTTACGCTTGGAATTCCAATTGTATATAACACCTTCGCAGAGTTCTGAAATTGGAATACCACCCTTTAAGAGTAGCATTGACAATACGATGGTATGGGACACTTGAAATTGCACTTACATGTACATGCAAATTAGTATATGACGTTTCTATGTCACGCCATTTGATTGGTGCCTCGTTGTGGAATTATCTATGCGGAGTAAAACGTTTTATTGTCCGCCACTGTTTCAAGTATTGATCAGGCCTATTCATGTTTGTTGTTATCTCTTCCACATGCATGTCCTATATACGTGAGTCTTGGATCTTGCTCAGGGTGGAATCACCACAAATATTGATCAATTTGCATCTTGTTGTATCATTTGTCGTTTAACTTCGTACCACTGAGGTGGTTTAAAACAATATTTATTTCTGCCGTCTAAGAACATATATTATATATTTTACAAATGTTTATGACATGATTTATAATAGATGAGGGTGAATAGGACCCAACAACAAGTGATTCGTCGCTTATGTTGAGTTATCTCCTCAGAAAAGAAAAAGACATGGAGTATATAAGAAGAGCGGAGGGCAAGAGGCCAAGTTGAAGAGGACTGGATATGAATGACAGAATATGAATAACATGATAACGATGAATTTAATAAGCGTAGAAAATTGATGAATCTGCTGAGGTTAGAGAGAGGGTGAGATACAGAGGGAGTGTGAGAGAGAGAGAGATAGAGAGAAAGAGATAGAGGGAGAGAGGGAGAGAGAGAGAGAGAGAGAGAGAGAGAGAGGAGAGAGAGGAGAGGAGGAGAGAGAGAGAGAGAGAGGAGAGGGAGAGAGAGAGAGAGGAGAGAGAGAGAGAGAGAGAGAGAGAGAGAGAGAGAGGAAGAGAGGAGAAGAGAGAGAGAGAGAGAGGAGAGAGAGAGAGAGGAGAGAGAGAGGAGAGAGAGAGAGAGAGAGGAGAGAGAGAGAGAGAGACGAGCTATAACTGCCGTGTGTTCATGAATATTTAACGCATTTTTTAAATTAAATGTAAATGTTCTTTTCGTTTTTAAATTACTGAGTGATGACTGACATGACAGTCCACAGTTGCAAATGATAAAGCAGGATGCAAATTGATCAAGTGATCAATATTGGTGATGATTCCACCCTGATCAGGAGTCTTGACGGATATGTGGAAGAGAAAAAATATACGTTGCTAACATGTATTCCCAGTAGTTTAGTGCTCGACACCTGTAGGGTATTGGACAGATTCAACAGTGACATTTGAAGGTGTTGCGCCAACACCTTTAAGTGTTTAGCCCAACACATTCAAGTGGTTATCCAACACTAAATCATGAAAGTGTCACTATTCATTTCTAACACCTATATATATAGAGTTAAACTTGTATGGGTGCTGTTCGTACACTCAAAGTGCTGTCACTGTACACAATCTTGGAAAGTGGTGTATATGTTACAGACTTACAGTCAGATTGTGAAACCAGTCATTTCGTGAAATGACTAAAATTTTCAGTCATTTCGCGAAACCACTGTGAGGGCCAGTCACTTCATGAAATTTAGTTATATTCTTTACACACTTGAGTTTTAACAGTGTATAAATTAAAGACACTCACACTGTCATAGTGCGTATATACACACTACAGTGTGTACACACCACACATAGTGTGTGTCTATGTGCAAAATGTGTGTGTCAACTGCTCTCCTTGTTTACCTTGTATTTGTCGAGAGAAAAAAAATATTGTCTGCAACTTCCACCCACAGTGCATAATCACACGCTGTGCACATGCAGTTGACTCACCATTTGTGTCTGCACGGTGAAATATATCCTTAATTAAGTCGAGTGAATCACCGAGTCTTGTGACGAATTCCTCTTTTGAAATTAAGGCATCGCCATCTGTATCATACCCGCTAAAGTCTGAGGGAATTTTAACAAATGTGTTCTGCTGAAATATATTAAAGGTATAATTAGAACATTCTCACCAAAGATTTCAATAGAAAAATCCTTCAATTTATGCTAATCCGATATGAAGCGCAGCGCATGAGACAACAGCTGACCGCACACTGGCAGTGTCACAATGCCCATTTCCACCCTGACACATGCATGCCACCACACATCTTAGAAAATCCAACCTTTGGTTGTAAACTTTGGTCTCAGACTTATATGTGACCCGCCATAACAAATCCAGTCGTAAGTCGGGATTTTTTTTACCAGTGTGCCAATGCATTCTCTTATATATGCGAGTCGACCATATGTCGCCTCGCATATATAAGATAATGCATTGGCCTAACAATTTTTTATCATTTTTTTTTAAATAAATGTTTCTTACAATTTTTAGGACATAAAATAAAAAACATCCATTACCCTGCAGGGAGCCCCACACATATATAGAAGCAAAAAGAAGAGTGTCGTCTGCTGATGTTTGTCTGGGGATCTGTATGGGTGAAATTATAAAATTGTTAAAGAATACAAGAACAAATTATTAAAATTGAAAAAAATTGTTAGGCCAATGCATTCTCTTATATATGCGAGGCGACCTATAGTCGACTCGCATATATAAGAGAATGCATTGGCACAGGGTAAAAAAATCCCGACTTACGACTCGATTTGATATGGCGGGTCACATATAGAGAAACCTAAATACCGACTATTTCGGCAAAAATGGGGTATCTATGCTGATCTATGTAACCGGAATACATGAAGTGGTTTCGGGTAGGTATCTATGCTGATCTAAGTAACCGGAATACATGGAGCGGTTTCGGGTAGGTTTCTATGCTGATCTATATAACCGGAATATACATGAAGTGGTTTCCGGTAGGTATCTATGCTGATCTAAGTAACCGGAATACACGGAGTGGTTTCGGGTATGTATCTATGCTGATCTATGTAACCGGAATACATGAAGTGGTTTCGGGTAGGTTTCTATTCTGATCTATGTAACCGGAATACATGGAGCGGTTTCGGGTAGGTATCTATGCTGATCTATATAACCGGAATATACATGAAGTGGTTTCGGGTAGGTATCTATGCTGATCTATATAACCGGAATACATGGAGTGGTTTCGGGTAGGTATCTATGCTGATCTATATAACCGGAATACATGAAGTGGTTTCGGGTAGGTATCTATGCTGATCTATATAACCGGAATACATGGAGTGGTTTCGGGTAGACACCTCAGATAGCCGTATTTTTTTTTATTAATTTGTATTCGGTACCAAATGTGCATACATTACATTCCAAATACATTAGGATTCATAACGAGAATATGTCTTTAATTCTCACTTGATAAAACAGATATGGAACAACCAGCTGTAACAACTCATTATATAAATACCACACGGATGAAAAACATAAATGCACTCACCTCACCTAGGTCACGCCTCTTGCGACCACGACAAGCTCTGTTGCACCCGTAAGTGCAGACGACCGCAACACCGGTGGCCAAAGTACCGCAAGTTGCCGGACAAGCAATTGCACAGAAAGGCTTGAGAACCCTCCTGAGTCGAATTCGAATCCTCCTGAGTCGAAATCGAATTCTCCGCCAGGCGTTAACCTCTTCCGGTAACATAACCGCGAAGAGCAGGGCACAGCAATATATTATCACCTCGATCTTCATGTCGTTAACTCGTTATGTATGGTAGCCTTGGTGTGGTCTGAAAAGAAGATTTTATATCCCTCATTGCATGGTAATACAATAATCAACAACTATGGAGTGTCCGTCACTCTTTATCTCGACAGCCTCCCAAGATGTGATTAGGTCGATGAAAGGATCTGCTAGAAGATGAACTATAAAACTTACTTCCGACCATACGGATGTGAGATACTGACAACATAATTTTTTTTAGTTTTATTGTAATATTCTTTTAAGCCCAGAATGCCTTACATGTGTATCACACTGTATTACAAAATGTAAAACTTCGAACCTTGCTTACTATATATTCACGGCATACCAACATTGATTCGATTGACGCCTCCTATATAAACAAATTTGTTTCACGTGCGACATGTTACTGCTTACCTAATGTTATAACTCACTTCGTCATACCAATCCCAGTCGTTCGCATACATCGTTAGCATTTCCTTATACACCCTGACTCATAGGCAATCATTCTGAGCTTAACCCTTTCAGTGCCAAGTCCGATTTGTGTATCAACCCATATTTCCTTGATCATTTTTGAAATTTATTGATTATAATAATGTGATACATTGATGGAAATTGCTCTAAGAGCTCTTACAATCAATGTATCACATTATTATAATCAATAAATTTCAAAAATGATCAAGGAAATATGGGTTGATACAAAAATCAGACTTGGCACTGAAAGGGTTGAATACATTCAATATCCATTTTCTTTCTCTAAGAAACCATGTCACTATATATACTGTCCCCCTTACATATTGGTGTTTTATATTCACAGACATGACAATTGGAACTTATTCCCTATTCCTTATTCCTTATTTTCAAAAATCTCGTTTTCGACCGATTTGACGGCATGGGTGGGTGGCCCGCCCCAAATACCACATAGAAACACCCCGACCCCCAACCCATCACCCCCGGGGGTGCCACCCCGAGGGGGTGAACATGGGGTGTGAACCATTTTCGAGAACGGTAAGGATTTCGACCGATTTGACGGCATGGGTGGGTGGCCCGCCCCAAATACCACATAGAAACACCCCGACCCCCCACCCATCACCCCCGGGGGTGCCACCCCGAGGGGGTGAAAATGGGGTATGGACCATTTTCGAGAACGGTAAGAATTTCGACCGATTTGACGGCATGGGTGGGTGGCCCACCCCAAATACCACCTAGAAACACCACGACCCCCCCACCCATCACCCCCGGGGGGGGGGGGGGGGGGTGCCACCCCGATGGAGTGAAAATGGTGTGTGGACCATTTTCGAGAACGGTAAGGATTTCGACCGATTTGACGGCATGGGTGGGTGGCCCGCCCCAAATACCACCTAGAAACACCCCGACCCCCCACCATCACCCCCGGGGGTGCCACCCCGAGGGGTGAAAATGGGGTGTGGACCATTTTCGAGAACGGTAAGGATTTCGACCGATTTGACGGCATGGGTGGGTGGCCCGCCCCAATTACCACATAGAAACACCCCGACCCCCCACCCATCACCCCCGGTGGTGCCACCCCGAAGGGGTGAAAATAGGGTGTGGACCATTTTCGAGAACGGTAAGGATTTCGACCGATTTGATCGCATGGGTGGGTGGCCCACCCCAAATACCACCTAGAAACATCCCGACCCCCCACCCATCACCCCCGTGGGTGCTACCCCGAGGGGGTGAAAATGGGGTGTGGACCATTTTAGAGAACGGTAACGATTTCGACCTGGGGGTGATGGGTGGGGGGTCGGGGTGTTTCTAGGTGGTAATTGGGGCGGGCCACCCACCCATGCGGTCAAATCGGTCGAAATCCTTACCGTTCTCGAAAATGGTCCACACCCCATTTTCACCCCCTCGGAGTGGCACCCCAGGGGTGATGGTGGGGGTCGGGGTGTTTCTAGGTGGTAATTGGGGCGGGCCACCCACCCATGCCGTCAAATCGGTCGAAATCCTTACCGTTCTCGAAAATGGTCCACACCCCATTTTCACCCCCTCGGGGTGGCACCCCCGGGGGTGATGGGTGGGGGGGTCGGGTGTTTCTAGGTGGTATTTGGGGCGGGCCACCCACCCATGCGGTCAAATCGGTCGAAATCCTTACCGTCCTCGAAAATGGTCCACACCCCATTTTCACCCCCTCGGGTGGCACCCCTGGGGGTGATGGGTGGGGGGTCGGGGTGTTTCTAGGTGGTAATTGGGGCGGGCCACCCACCCATGCGGTCAAATCGGTCGAAATCCTTACCGTTCTCGAAAATGGTCCACACCCCATTTTCACCCCCTCGGGGTGGCACCCCCGGGGTGATGGGTGGGGTCGGGTGTTTCTAGGTGGTAATTGGGGCGGGCCACCCACCCATGCCGTCAAATCGGTCGAAATCCTTAGCGTTCTCGAAAATGGTCCACACCCCATTTTCACCCCCTCGGGGTAGCACCCACGGGGGTGATGGGTGGGGGGGTCGGGGTGTTTCTAGGTGGTATTTGGGGCGGGCCACCCACCCATGCGGTCAAATTGGTCGAAATCCTTACCGTTCTCGAAAATGGTCCACACCCCATTTTCACCCCCTCGGGGTGGCACCCCTGGGGGTGATGGTGGGGGGTCGGGGTGTTTCTATGTGGTAATTGGGGCGGGCCACCCACCCATGCGGTCAAATCGGTCGAAATCCTTACCGTTCTCGAAAATGGTCCACACCCCATTTTCACCCCCTCGGGGTGGCACCCTTGGGGGTGATGGGTGGGGGGTCGGGGTGTTTCTAGGTGGTAATTGGGCGGGCCACCCACCCATGCCGTCAAATCGGTCGAAATCCTTACCGTTCTCGAAAATGGTCCACACCCCATTTTCACCCCCTCGGGGTGGCACCCCCGGGGGTGATGGGTGGGGGGTCGTGGTGTTTCTAGGTGGTATTTGGGGCGGGCCACCCACCCATGCGGTCAAATCGGTCGAAATCCTTACCGTCCTCGAAAATGGTCCACACCCCATTTTCACCCCCTCGGGTGGCACCCCTGGGGGTGATGGGTGGGGGGGTCGGGGTGTTTCTAGGTGGTAATTGGGGCGGGCCACCCACCCATGTGGTCAAATCGGTCGAAATCCTTACCGTTCTCGAAAATGGTCCACACCCCATTTTCACCCCCTCGGGGTGGCACCCCCGGGGTGATGGGTGGGGTCGGGTGTTTCTAGGTGGTAATTGGGGCGGGCCACCCACCCATGCCGTCAAATCGGTCGAAATCCTTAGCGTTCTCGAAAATGGTCCACACCCCATTTTCACCCCCTCGGGGTAGCACCCACGGGGGTGATGGGTGGGGGGTCGGGGTGTTTCTAGGTGGTATTTGGGGCGGGCCACCCACCCATGCGGTCAAATTGGTCGAAATCCTTACCGTTCTCGAAAATGGTCCACACCCCATTTTCACCCCCTCGGGGTGGCACCCCTGGGTGTGATGGTGGGGGGTCGGGGTGTTTCTATGTGGTAATTGGGGCGGGCCACCCACCCATGCGGTCAAATCGGTCGAAATCCTTACCGTCCTCTAAAATGGTCCACACCCCAGTTTCACCCCCTCGGGTGGCACCCCTGGGGGTGATGGGTGGGGGTCGGGGTGTTTCTAGGTGGTAATTGGGGCGGGCCACCCACCCATGCCGTCAAATCGGTCGAAATCCTTACCGTTCTCGAAAATGGTCCATACCCCATTTTCACCCCCTCGGGGTGGCACCCGCCGGGTGTGATGGGTGGGGGGGTCGGGGTGTTTCTATGTGGTATTTGGGGCGGGCCACCCACCCATGCCGTCAAATCGGTCGAAATCCTTACCGTTCTCGAAAATGGTCCACACCCCATTTTCACCCCCTCGGGGTGGCACCCCCGGGGGTGATGGGTGGGGGGTCGGGGTGTTTCTATGTGGTATTTGGGGCGGGCCACCCACCCATGCCGTCAAATCGGTCGAAAACGACATTTTTGAAAATAAGGAATACGGAATAGGGAATAAGTTCCAATTGTCATGTCTGTTTTATATTAAATATCTCCTTTTAAGGAGGCAATAAAGAATTATTAAGCTCGCTTGCTTGAAAACCATGACCCTATTTTACAATACCGTAGATTCACTACTAGCGAATAAATAAAAATAACTACTGTTTAACAAAATTCCACATCGTTATAATAATATAAGGGGTGGACTAGATCATGCCATGAATCTCAACTCTGGCTAACGCCCGTAGAGATGATATTCCACCAGTGTAAAATCTTGGAACTTTTTTTGAAGTTTTGACAGGGAACCTTATCAAGTCGAAAAAATAACGCCGGGAATATATTTCTCAGTTATTATCTGTTCCTTAATAATGTACTTCACTGTGGGTGAAGGTCCCAACTCGAACTTTCACGATTTAAATAAATTTGTGATCGATTTTGCTTTGCGTCGCTTACAATTATGGAATTTCTCCTGGTTAATTAATTCATTGTTTAATGCGATATCGGCTCACAAATACCACGGAAAAGCATGCAATTTTGAATAAGAACATTCACCTACAGTGAAGTACATTATTAAGGAACAAATAAGAACTACAAAATATATGCCCCGCGTTATTTTTCGACTTTATAAGGTCCCCTGTCAAAACTTAAAATAATTCCAAGGTTTTGCAGTGGTGGAATATGATCTCTTCGGACGTTAGCCAGAGTTGAGATTCGTGACATGATCTAGGGGTGGACTTGACATGTAAATATGTATTATTATATATATATTATCCTCATCATTGTTTGCTAATGTTCTGTGCGAATACGCACCATGATCGGGGAGGGTAAATCAATTACAGGAAGGTATGCCGTTTTTGGTATAAGGCATTTTCGGGCACCAACCACCCCCAATCCTGCACCCACCCCACCCCCAAATTTCACTAATGCTGGTCTAAAACCGCATAAAACTCATATGACTGGGAAATTATATCCTTTGGTTCAAATGACAGTTTAACCTGTTTCAGAAGCTGTTTTAATTTAACAAAATGTTTAATACAGGCAAATATGAAGATTTGTTTTTAAAATACTGGTTGATAGGCATTTGTCTATCACATACATGCATATTGGAGTTTCCGGGTCAATGTGTGATGATAATATATGCTATGTCTACCTGGGTGGTAAAATTCCACACTGCTAAATGGACATTCTAATGCATTGATGTAGTGGACAAATACAGTAACCCAACATAAAACGCTACTATAATTAAGATGTATGCGTCCAATTTTACAAAAACAAGTTATACATATCCCAGCATATCCTCTGCATAACCAGTGAGATACCACCCCCCCCCCCCATGCAAGCTATTACATGAACCGAACATGTGTTTTGGCTAATTGAATGTAATACATTTTAAGCTGCAAATGAAAACATCTCAGAACAGTGAACTCAATCTTGACTTTCGATTCACTGTTGGTATTTTGTAGACATATCCATGACATATATGTCATGGATATGTCTACAAAATGTCAACAGTGAATCGAAAGTCAAGATTGAGTTCACTGTAACATATATAAACACCTAAAAAAAAAAAAAGTCCCCCCTAATATATTCGGTAATATTTTATGAGATATTGGATGGATTTTGATGAAACTTTCCACAAATAATTTGTGGAACCAAAGACATCAAGTGTGCTAAGCACTGTGCTGTGAGATGAGATATGGCTGAGTGAGCACAAATTGAATGAAAGAGGGCCACTTTTCAAAAGTTGAAAAAAAACAGGTAGAGTGATCACAGACATTCAGCTGTGCATTGGTCCCCAGTCCCCACTTCTCGCACATGCTTGGAACATCCTTATCTATTGGAACCCCAATGGCCTACATGGTGGGAAACATGGTTTACTGAAAAATGGCTTCAAAGAGACTGATTTCAATAACTCTGTGTTGCTCACAACATGAAACTTCAAAGTGTCATTCCAAAGGAATGTGGTTAGACTGAATGGTCTGTGCATGCAGCAGGAACATTGTATCCCGACGATGACACGCATGTTATCGTGGACTCAAAGTGTCAATTTTAGACCACATTTACAGCCAGTAACAACTTGTTTGAACAATGGAACAATGAGGTGATTGTCATGCACTCTACGTCAGTGTTTTGCAACTTTTGAAAAGCACCCCTCTTCCATTCAATTCATGCTCAGCCGACCATAACATACCTCACAGGACAGGTTGTGTATCAGATACCACTAAACATATGCGTAAAGTTTTGTCAAAATCCATCCAATATCTCATAAAATATTACCAAATATATTAGGGGGTATTTTTTTTTTGGAGGTGTTTATGTCATGGTTAATGGACGAGCTACTGTACATTCGTAAACTATAGATGGTCGAGACAGAGACCATTTAGCTGAATGTCCAGTCGCGAGCCCATTAACCGACTTAAAACACAGTTTTATAATATATAAGCTGATATAAGGAGAAATTACATTTATACAGGTGAAAAATCTCGACAAATGAGTCGTTTAGGAACGTTTTTCTGGAAAAATATAGTCCTTGGCTGACAACAAAACCACGTCCTTGACACGGCTCATGTGAATGCAAATTGAATGTGGATTTTGCCATGGACACAAGGTACAGCTCTGCATGTTCGAAAATAAACGTCGATGTACTCGAACATGATAAAATATTTTATTTGTGCTGTACGTTGCATAATATATATACGTAATATATACTGTCGACGCAAATATATGTACATGTATCTGTATTTTGGGCAAGTTTCATTTTATGATATATTTGACTCAATATCATTGTTGTTTCTTTATTAGTGAAGTCTCGAATATTTCAATGTGATAGATACCTCCAGTGTGCAAAATGGCATAACGTCTCTATACCGACTAGGAAATTGATTACGTCGGGTTCATAAGCACTATGCAGATGTTTTTTCTTGTGGGCGGTTACAAGAAGCGAACTATTTCTCTGAAACAGCGCGTTCTGCATACATTGGGAGACATGACTATTCTAGATTACGATTGTCCACTTGTGGTTATATATATGGTATAAAGCATGGTCTAAACTGCCCATTCGGAGAAATAAAGGGTCGCTGTAGAACAAAATTTGAAGTTTTACAATTCTCGAAGCTTGTTTCTGAAGGGTGTTGGGAAGTTTTTCACGTCACCGTCCAATATGCAACATGCCATGGTTTAATGGCATCTCCACGAACGTCCATATGAGGTACCGGTAACATAAATAAGGTGATCACTCACAAAGGTCTACTCAAATATATTGCAGCCCAATAGTCCAGTGCATTTATGGTTTCACCTCAAAATAATTGCAACACAAAGTTTCTCAGTGGGAATAAGTACTTTAACCCACCACAAATAATATACTAAAAATCAACAAGAATCAAGAAATGCGAAATTGATGAATTTTGTGAAATAAATTTGTCAAAATTTTGTAAAAATACTCATTTTATCAGGGGGGGGGGGGTCGGAATTTTTTTCCAGGCACGTATGATGGGGTGGGTGGGTGTCTCTTGGGTCCAAAAAGCAGTTTTTTCCATATGCCAAATTTTTTTTCCATTCCTGTTATTGAGTCTTATTTTGATGTGTTTTGAACAGAAACGGGTCATATATAGTTAATAGTAATGCTATACTACATATAGAGGTTATCAGAAGTTGGATCAGTTGCACAATGGCCAACAATAACCCAAATTCAACTTGATAGAACTAGAAACTGCGCTATTGGAAAAATAAAATTTAATCAGGATTCCATCTACTGATACAACAAAATAAGAATAACTATGCAGAACTCAGCTGAAAATAAGTAATAAAATGAAAGCACACTTGACCATATGTGACATGGAAATAATGATATAATAAATAATGGAATAAAATAGACTTTTGACAACGTAAAACATAAAATCTTAACAAATAAATTGAATTGTTTTCCATGTTAATGTGGATCAGCTTGTAATGTTAATCACAGTAACGAAGATTTTATCGTCACTGATATCGAGAGCAAAAAAGAAGTGAAATTGAGCTATCCATCCATATTATTCCCAATTATTACGAAGCCTATTACTTCAGGCAGTGGCTACCAGCCTGCCATTACACGTTATAACATGTTTCCTCAGTGCTGGTTTCTGAGATGCCCCAAGAAGAGTAGCGCGGGTATATCATGGTTATGTTTGGTATTAGCATTATTCTTCAAACTGGGATGAACTGGGATGAACAGTTGTATTTCCACATGTTTTGATAAACAATTTGATTCCAGCAATACAGTAATGCCCTAATTAAACGACTCCATAACCACAGCAGAATAATGAGTAATTTTTCAGGATTTAGTTGGAAATATGGCTTGTTGTCATGACAACAAGCCATATTTCCGACTAAATCAGACTAAATCAGACTAAATCCTGAAAAATTACCTATTATTCTGCTGTGGTTATTGAGTCGATTAATTAGGGCATTACTGTATATCACATAGCAAATATCAAAATATCAAATAATCTCAAATTTGTTGTACCGGTACCATGTATTATGTGATTATGTGACTAGATCATGTGACTATATATTATGAAAATGAATGTTAATAAAAACTTTGGCACTCTGCCTATATATCCCTTGAAATGTGATTATGTTGACACATTTCTTGATTAATGACACTTATATGATAAATTCAAATAGTATCGTTATCTCATTATGCACTGTTCTATTCAAATATCGCGCAATAAATTATGATAATGCACGATAATCAGCTATTTGGTTGCTCAATTGATAATTTTCTTAAATTTAGGGGGGGGTGGGTGTCAAAAACTGACCGGAAAAAACTTCCTGAAACGGAAAAAAAAGGGTGGGTGTCCAAAATTGCCTGGAAAAAAAGGCCGGAAACGGAAGAAATTGGGTGGGTGGGTCCCCCGAGGCCGGAAAAAATAAAAATGATCATACGTGCCTGGAAATTTTTTCCGACACCCCCCTGATTTTATAGCTTTTTAAGGATGTTTATAAAAAACTTCCTTTCACATGTCCTTCCATTTATATATCCATTTTGTAGAGTGCACAACCCTGATTTCAAAACAGAAAACCTTTCCTAGATACGTCAGGGGGGTGTCGGAAAAATTTTCCAGGCACGTATGATCATTTTTATTTTTTTCCGTTGAGTATTTTTTGAGTTATGTGCCTCCAAAATTTGGAGTTTGTCTAATTTCGGAGGCTCAATTTGTCAAAATTAGTTAAAATCCATTTTTATGGTCTTGTATTTAAAAAAATAAAGGAAATGAAGGGATTCCTTGTTGTTTTAGTCATTTCCTCTCTAGGTTGTGCACAAAATATGATTTCTTTATGCATCTATGATTGAGAGGACAAAAATATTCTTAAACAAAATGTGTGTTCCACCATTGTATGGACAGCCAAATTTGCCTGTGGTCCAGAACCGGCGTGATGAAATAACATATTTGATGTCATACAAATCAATAATTATATATCCATATTCCCTGTCTTTCTCATGTAAACATCGTTAAACACATTGTAAAGGAATTTCCCAAATCATGGTGTAGAAAATCAAATTATGTCCCTATTAATCTTTAGAATTGACTCATCTAAAAATGCCATTTTGGGGCGTTTTTTTTTTCATTTTTAAAGGTTTTTGTGTATAAATTGTAAAAACAATATATTTTTAATGTGCAAAATCATTTGAACTTTCCTCCTGAAACACGTTAGTGTTGAAATAAATGCCTTATGTTGGATATATTTGTCAATGAATGTCACTGAATTTCACTAATTTGTCTGGAAACTGATGCCAAATTTGAATATCTGAAATAGGGGTAGGGGAAACCATATTGACAAAATCTAGAAAATATGGACCTTGATGCATATAACTTTAACATCACCAGCTCCTACAAACCTTATTCTTTCATACAGAGTAAACTGCTTCCTGTTTTAATGTTCATATTTAGAGCTATGATCCTTTGTGTTGTAACTCAATGGCGAATCATTATTTCGGGCTGGTTCTATATAACATGCTGATAAAAGCTCTAAATAAACATCTAATAATTATTAAAGTACTAAACTGTTTACCATGCAAGAATAATCTGCACAAACTGGAATAAAACAACCCTTTGTCTCCAATGACTAGAATATGGTGACAAGATCATAGCCTTTGTGATTTCACCTACCCCATTATCAACATTCAAATTTGGAGTCAGTTTCTTGAAAAATATGTGAAATCCAGTGACTGTTGATTGGCATAACCAATGTAATCATATTTTTCCCAACATTAAGTGTTTTAGGAGGAACGTTCAAATGATTTTACACATTAAACACTAATTGTATTCATTGTTCTTTACTATTTGGGCACAAAAAAAAACTTTAAAATGGACAAAAACACCACAAAACAGTCCAAAATGGCATTTTTGGAAAAGAGTCAATACAAAGGATTTATAAGGCCATAAGTTGATTATGACAGATATGTGTTTAGCAATTCCAGCACAGTGTATTTAACCTAGTATACGTAAGAGGTTATGAGAAATACAGGGCATATGGATATCAATTTATTGAGTTGTATAACCTCAAATATGGTATTTCATCACACCAGTTCTATGTCACAAGGCAAATTTGGCTAAGTCCATACAATGGAGCACACATTTTGTTTAAGAATATTTTTGTCTTCTCAATCATAGATGCATAAAGAAATCATTTTTTGTGCACAATATAGTGAGGCAACTAATACAACAGTAAGATATACCTTCATTGTTCTCTAGTTTTTAAAATACTAGACACTAAAATATGGATTTTAGCTAATTCTTCAGAAATTGAGGCTCCGAAATTAGACAAACTCCCAATTTTGGAGGCACATAACTCGAAAAATTATCAACGTATCTGGAAAATGTTTTCTGTTCTGTAATCAGGATTGTGTACTCAATAAAATGGATATATAAATGGAAGCACATGTGAAAAGAAGTTTTTTATAAACATCCTTGAAAAGCTATAAAATTTTACAAAATTTATTTCACAAAATTTATCAATTTCGCCTTTCTTGATCCTTTTTGATTTTTAGTATGTTGTTTATAATTGGTTAATATACTTATTCCTGTTAAGAAACATTGTGTTGCAATTAGTTTGAGGTTTGGCACTTTATTCTCATAAATGCACTGGACTAATAGGCAGGAAAATCCTTATGAACATGGGAGGGAAAGATGTTATGAGTTATGTATTCAAGCGAACATCCCAAGCAATAATAATGAGTGCTCTGTCTCTCAAGATCGACAACAACGTTATACACATCGACCCACAACTCTTGTTTCAGAGGCTTATCGCTGTTGCCAAAGCACCGACCAGAGGTGATGTAACATGCTGTGTCAGGCTTTTAGGTAGAAAAGGATTTAATTTACATACACTATCACCAGGTGCAGTTTTGAAGGGCTTAATTTGGAACCAACTGATTGGGATGGCAGGTTAAGGATGGGCGGCTTAATCCTATCAAATGTGAGGAACCACCAGCTCCAAAAGAACTACTGAACATCATTCGTTGTAAATGTAAAACGGACTGCAAAAGCAATAGGTGCACATGCCTTATCAGAAAATCAGAACGATCTATCCAGACTTATTATTTTTTCAAAATTCTATATTTTTTTAATGAATTTCTATATTATTTCTCTTTTTTCACTATTTTGCCACAAGATATGGACAATTTAGTGTCACTGATACCACAAGCTGGCCCAAAATTGATGGAAAATCCCATATATAACTGACTGACAACAGTCCAAGTCCAACTATGGCAATTTTCTAATGCATAAACATGTAATGTGAAATTCCATTTTTCTCCGATTTCTTGCCATTTTTACATCTTTTCACCTTAAAATATTTTGATTATTTTGATTATTTGCTTGTAGTAACAACATGGAAAAAAACCCACAATTGTGGATATAGATAGAACCGCATGAGTGTCTGGATTTTGACGAAATTATCGCACGAGATTTGTTGGCGGGGCGATATACCTCGAGTGCGGGACGCCGTCCCGCACGAGAGGTATCGCGTTCCGCCAACAAATCGAGTGCGATAATTCGTCAAAATCCAGACACTCATGAGGTTCTATTTTTATTATTAAGTTGACTCACAATCGTACATCTCCGGTACAGAAAATGTGAATTTAATTGAGTTTTAACGGCATTTTAGGGTTAACGCAACAATCAGACAGGGAGCCCGTTTATCCGCGAGTGAACTTGACCCATTTTGACCCCAGCAAAGGTGTTAATTGGGTTTTCCCAAATTTTCCAAAAATATAACCCAATCAGCGCGTTGCGATTTCGGCAAGTGTGTTGTCGCCCTTGCGTTGAAAAGTTGAAAAAGTTAAAATAATAACGGCGAGAGCCGTCTAACAACACTGAATGAAATAGTTCCGTCGACAGATTGCACTAGTGCGATTCTGAGAATTATCACACGCCTGGTACGTCGTGCATTCATGCGAATTACGTTGAAAGATATGTAATAAATAGAGGATCTCACATGAGTTTCTATTTTATACGGAATTTATCAACCGAGTTCACTAAATTCGATTTGAGCCGAGGTTTACCGAGGCTCAAATAGAATTTAGAGGACGAGGTTGATAAATTACGTATAAAATAGGACGAATGTGAGATACCTTTTATCACATGATCAAATAAACCCGAAGCAACGCGAAATATTCATCGAAAACAACAATCATAAACTACAGCGATCGCAAGTTATTTGAAGAACGCCGTGACGTCATCGCACGCGCTGATATTAAACGTGTCTATTACCGATAATTATGAAACTGCTTTTATGACCAAATTATGTGATAAATAACTATATAACAATAGTTCCAAGCCCAGTTATGACAATTTTACAACTGCATCAAGAGTTATTGTAGACTTCCAGTTTTCACTGAATTTTGGCAAATTTTTCAACTTTTTGACCCAAATTTCGAAAATTTAATCGATATTTATAGAATAAAATGATACAAAATCTTGGATACAACTGTACCACAGTTTATCATTGTGAAAATATAACAATTGTATGTTTACATCAAGAGTTATTAACAAAAAATGTTAATCTCCATTTTTCACCAATTTTTCATCATTTTTGCCACTTTTTGCCTCAAAAAGGCCATTTCGCATGTTCAGATTTTTGTTGATTTTTAGCTGAGTATACTCTATGATGCTCCCAACCAAAATAAAACAAAATCTTTTGTGTTGCAATTATTTTGAGGTTCAGCCCTATTTTCTCATAAATGCACTGGACTACAAGGTCAGCTAGGTACATGTCTATATATATTCAAAACCATGTAATACTATAGTATGCTTCTTGGACAAAATATACAAAATGTTTATACATGTAGTAATATAAAATATTTATATTACGTAGTAACATAACTATATTTTGTCCCATATATCTGTTAAAAATATCGGTGATGGGATATCACTCGACCACTATAACTTACCTTAAATTCCGTCAGATAACGCGAGCTCCGTCACATGGATCACATGAGACGTATAATTATATAAGTATTTGTGACGCCAGTAAGAAATTCACAAGATGAAACACATATATTACAAATAAGTACGATCAATGATGGCAAATTGACCATAAGTGGTTCTAGGGTCACTTAATGTTCTGTGCAGACATTTCGTCCGACTGGCTGAGTTGTTTTTTCCTATAATATAGACTCCATCGGACATCTCTGAAGAACGCTAACAACTTATAGCCCCGTTAACCTTTTCTGTACTAAATGCACCATACATTCATAAAGGACTACTGTACTCTTTCAAATGATTTCAGCGAAGACCATAATTAAAATTACTATATACATTCTATTCTCAATCGTCAATACTATATATCTGAATTGATCTCGTATATATGCGCATCTCAGATACATCGTAGATATCGAGGACGCTCTTTGTGGCCGCGATTCATAAATCTTTTGAAGTCTGAGAAAGTTTCACATTCCATCGATTCTGGTTTTAACTTATTCCAAAGATTGGTTGTATAATGAATGGAGCATTTCTGATAAGTAACATAGTTGCAAAGGGGGATATACTAAGATAAGGTGATCTCGGGTGACAGGGTGACCCGACTTCGTCCGGGCTGTTTCCCTCTGCTTTCATCCGTCGAAAGGCACGATTTGACATTGAATTGACCATTTTGAAGGTCAAGGTCAGGTCTGAGTCACGATTTGACCCGTCCAAAACACTCCCCGGACAAAAGTATCCCTAGGTATCAAATATCGTCGAAATCCGTCCGGCAGTTTTCCCGGCCATTGCTAACAAACAAACAGACAGAAGTCCCAAAATATATAGTAGATAGGCCTACACGACAGGGGGAGGGGGGGTCGGAAAAAAATTTCAGGCACATATGGCATTTTTTCCCTTTCGATCATTTTTTGTACCCACCCACCCCCACCGCCAAATTTTTTTCCGTTTTCGGCAGTTTTTTCCGACCATTTTTTGACACCCACCCCCTTTTAACACTAAAACAGAGATTTTCGGGGGGAAATTCACTGTAAACAGCTGTATATGAATTTCTGTGCATACTATTTATCATGGATGTTAACATGGACATGTAAATAGGAATGAGTCATTTTGAGGTCATTCGGCTAAAAAAACATGGCTGCCAGCGGCCATCTTGGATTTCAATATTTGCAACAAAATACAACAAGATAACTGCCTGCAGTCAGTTTACCAGTTAGAATTACATTATTTCTCTCATTCAAAGTGGTTTTGAAGCCCAACTCATTGCCAAAACACTAAAAAACAAATAGGAATTTTTTTTTTTAGTCGCGGAAAAAATTGCTTGTTGGTGGCTTTGACCACCCACCCACCCCGGCATACGTGCCGGAATTTTCACCCCCCCCCCCCTGTACACGATACTTTATTCGGATGAGCTCATTGATAGATTACAGGTGCGCAACTATATATGCATTCAGATTCAAGTTTGAATTGTGACGTTCGTGAAAGTTCTTCGACGGTCTAAACCTCGAACTGTCATTTGGATCCGGTGAGATTTTGTCGATGCAGCTTTTCAACCCAACTTATTATTTGACCAGCAATTCGTGGCGATCACTTTTTTGGCCAGCTTTCCATTTTACATTTGAGACTTCTCTGGCCGTGTGCATGTAGGCATATGCCTATATATACATGTACATTGTATTATACACAAAATAGATGGCGTGTTGCTCAAAGACACTTTGCGATTTGGAGCCACACATTCTAGGCATATACTTAGTATTACTAAGTTATTAAGGTACATAATCTGATCCGATGGTCCCCATATCATCATATTCAGATTCCTACAACAACAACAACAACAACAGCAGTTCTTGAAATGCCGCTTCAGTCATCATAATCGATTAATTGCCAAAATATTATGCTAACCACTGTCAACTATATAGTATAAAATTGCCTAAAAGTGTTATATATCAACATTTTGTTCAATGCAATTTGGTATCGAGAGTATGTCGGTCTAATAGTTAGTCCCAGATTTCACTGAAATATGCACCTTCGTGGAAATATGCACCTTCGTGGAAATATGCACCTTCGTGGAAATATGCACCTTCGTGGAAATATGCACCTTCGTGGAAATATGCACCTTCGTGGAAATATGCACCTTCGTGGAAATATGCACCTTCGTGGAAATATGCACCTTCGTGGAAATATGCACCTTCGTGGAAATATGCACCTTCGTGGAAATATGCACCTTCGTGGAAATATGCACCTTCGTGGAAATATGCACCTTCGTGGAAATATGCACCTTCGTGGAAATATGCACCTTCGTGGAAATATGCACCTTCGTGGAAATATGCACCTTCGTGGAAATATGCACCTTCGTGGAAATATGCACCTTCGTGGAAATATGCACCTTCGTGGAAATATGCACCTTCGTGGAAATATGCACCTTCGTGGAAATATGCACCTTCGTGGAAATATGCACCTTCGTGGAAATATGCACCTTCGTGGAAATATGCACCTTCGTGGAAATATGCACCTTCGTGGAAATATGCACCTTCGTGGAAATATGCACCTTCGTGGAAATATGCACCTTCGTGGAAATATGCACCTTCGTGGAAATATGCACCTTCGTGGAAATATGCACCTTCGTGGAAATATGCACCTTCGTGGAAATATGCACCTTCGTGGAAATATGCACCTTCGTGGAAATATGCACCTTCGTGGAAATATGCACCTTCGTGGAAATATGCACCTTCGTGGAAATATGCACCTTCGTGGAAATATGCACCTTCGTGGAAATATGCACCTTCGTGGAAATATGCACCTTCGTGGAAATTGTTATACATGTCAGGGGGGGGGGGGGTCGGAAAAAAATTTCAGGCACGTATGGCATTTTTTCCCTTTCGATCATTTTTTGTACCCACCCACCCCCACCGCCAATTTTTTTTCCGTTTTCGGCAGTTTTTTCCGACCATTTGTTGACACCCACCCCCCCTTTTAACACTAAAACAGAGATTTGCGGGGGAAAATTCACTGTAAACAGCTGTATATGAATTTCTGTGCATACTATTTATCATGGATGTTACCATGGACATGTAAATAGGAATGAGTAATTTTGAGGTCATTCGGCCAAAAAAACATGGCTGCCAGCGGCCATCTTGGATTTCAAAATTTGCAACAAAATACAACACGATAACTGCCTGCAGTCAGTTTACCAGTTAGAATTACATTATTTCTCTCATTCAAACTGATTCAAAGTGGTTTTGAAGCCTAACTCATTGCCAAAAACACTAAAAACAAGCAGGAATTTTTTTTTTTAGTTGCGGAAAAAATTGCTTGTTGGTGGCTTTGACCACCCACCCACCCCGGCATACGTGCCGGAAGAAATTTTTTCACCCCCCCCTGTACATGTAGCATAAAATGCTCACCTCGGATTCTTGGGGACTTTTAGTGTGTTGCTATAAACATACTCGCCTACAAATTCTGAAAAATCTCTTCAGGGGTATTTCCCCCCTAAATTTACCCTAATGTTCCTGGACTAGTATAGTACTCCGCACATGTGTCTTGTTTTAGATTCCCATCTCGTTCGTTATCTTTTTAGAGCCATGAAAAAGTCCCAGGTGAAATAAAACATATGAATATTGGTAGGGGCAGTGGTAACATGGTCGCTGTTTATCACATTCAACTAAATTTTATCTATAATTATGTATAGCTTATAATTATTTTGGGGACAGAAAGGAACAGTATTATGTGCAATTTCTCCCGAACAGAACAAAATTGTGAACAAATTCCCCAATGTCAATAACAAATAAATTTTGTGACAAATGTTGACCATTCGGTTTTTATTATTGTGTATGAGTATATTAAGCATTGAGGATGTTGCAAAAAAAAAACCACACACACAATTTGAACTCGAGCAGTCTGTCATTGAATGAAAATATTGATCCTAAACGACTAAATTGCAAGACGTGTCAAACATCTGTTCAACATTGTTAATGGTCTTACCAGACTGACATTAAAATGGTTTATAGCAAATCATGAGTAGTATATTTCACTGCAATGTATTCTGACGATGGCTTCATATGGCTAGTATATCCGACGCTCTTAATAACGCACACCGCGTATACTAATGCAGAGATTTTTTGGTGTTTTATTTATAGAATGGGAATTTTTGGGAGGATTAAAAAAGTCGAACTGGGAGCCAGAGGCCGAGTCCGTTGTAAGTCTTATATTTAAACTTTTATAGACTTTTTTCGTTCTGCAGCCCACTGGGGGTTGTGGTCGGAGACGGTCGAGTCGGCCGCCGGTTCGTTAATTGGGTGCTGGTTGTTATTGTTATTTTAACGGAATTCTGAGTTGGTCATTCGTGAAACCAATATATTTTATATTGTATCATTACAATCATTGGGTATATAATATATGATCTTGAGTGCGTTACCATTTCTGACATTGGTGTTCTGGTATTTTGTTGTCGAGCAATGCCGAATTAAAATTGAACTGCCAGTTGAAAGTTGCTTCACTAGAGTGGTGCGAGATCACATGTCTTCGCACAACATTACGAGAACACAACAGTCGGTGCCTGTTTTGTGATATATTTGAACAGTTTAGAACTCTACAGTCACATGTTACCTAACTTGAGTTCAAGACATGCTGGTAAACCCAACAGGCAACGAGCGGGTGAAAAACTCATAATCCAAAAAGATGAGCCCCTGCACCAAATGGCCATGGATTTGGTCTGTTGGCAAAATATGCATATATCTCTTCGTGGATAAGAGATATCTCCTCGTGAATTAAGAGATATCTCCTAGTGATTTAGAGATATCTCCTCGCGAATTCAGAGATATCTGCTAGCATGTCCGAGGAGATATCTCTTCGTTCAATTAAGAGATATCTCCAAATAACTAAGAGATATCTCCTCGTGAATTAAGAGATATCTCCAAATCATTAGCAGATATATCTTAATTCGCGAGGAGATATCTCTTAGTGGCATGATTTAGAGATATCTATTAATTCGCGATGGGATATCTCTTAATGATTTAGAGATATCTCTTAATTCGCGATGTGATATCTCTTAGTCATTTGGAGATATCTCTTAATACTGCTGAATTAAGAGATATATCCTCGATCACTCTGGATCACTAAGAGATATCTCCAGTTCGGTCGTATTCACCGGCTCTGGCTTAAAATGAAGGATCCCTCAATAGAGTCAATACACATGCACAGATTATTTATCAACATATATAAAATAGTAGAATCTGACCGATTTAAACCAAAGTTGGTGTGGTGACTTGGGGTACCATGTCAGAGGTAATAACGGCGTTAGTTTTTCAAAATTATGATTCGAAAAAATGTAATTAAACAATTAACAAAAAACAAACAAATACGCTAGAAGAATAGGGGTCTCCTTAGCGTCACATCTAAAAATAGAATCTTTGGGTCTAAAATTGGTTGTACTAAAATATTCCCAAAATATCAAAACCCCCAAAAAATTTCAAAACTTCCAAAATTTATTTTTTCCAAAAAATTTCAAATCTTCCAAAAAATTTCAAAATCCCCAAATTTCAAAAAAAGAAAAAATTTCAAAACCCTCAAAATTATTTCTCTAAAAAAAAAGTTTAAATAAAAAATTTATAACGAGTTTTCGGTTTCTGATAATCTCGATATTAAAATGTCGAATGTTAAATTATTTGCGCGTAATATCTTTCGTTATTTTTTTTGTTCAACCAATGTTTCAATGTATTTATTAATCGATGTTTAGAAAATAGCTTTATTGGACATTGTGACCATCGATATGAATGCATACATTACAGTGTTTATCGGACGCAGTTCATATAATTGTCATACCTGAAAATAGACACCATTACTTTTACATAAATAATAAAGAGCGTTTATTCTTTACACTCTCTCTACCCCAGATGAAGTTATTGAGTATATGACAGGTGTGTATTATCGTGAATTATTGGTAGTATTGAGATGTACTATGTTGAATCACGAGTGGACGAAAAGGGTAATGTGAAATTACAACCCCCAGAATGAATTGTCATATTCGATGGAACATATTTTCAAGTAATCACACACGACATTGTGGGTAACAATGTGTCTTTCACACCTTTGCTTTACCAAATGAATTCTATTATTTCCCCGTTCACAGTTATATGCCATTCAGAAAACATATCGATTTAATGTCTGAGCAGAATTAGTTGTTTAACTGGTTAGTATCAATTAAGGTTGATAAACTGTGTCATTGTT